>CM024242.1:50608866-50667644 GCA_013421045.1 Propylea japonica
TTTAAAGACGCAGAATTACTGCTTCAATTTTGTTTTTTAATCGCCTTTGAACATTCACACAACGATTTCATTATATTCATTTTAGGTACTCGTGTATTCAATAATTGAATGCAAAAACATCGAAATTCTAGAGGGTACCACATATCCCAAAATTCGAGGGAAAGCTCCTCGTTTACATGGTGGGTTTGGCACTGCAGCAGATTCTTCGATCGAATATGATACGTGCCTTCCTGTTATTCATGTCACTCGCCAAAGGACGAAGCAGCGTTGCCAAACTTAAGATGAAGAACTTTATAATTATTATTATATTTTTGCATCAATTATTGAATATACCTTAATTAAAAAACTAAACGAATCGTTTATGTGAATGTTAAAAAGTGATTTATAGACTGAATTGAAGCGTTAATCTGTGTTTTTATAATGGAAAATGACGTGAAGATGGACCATTTTTGGAACCTTGGTAACCCATATTTTCTGAAATAAGACAGAAGGCTAGATGAATACAATGACACCAAAATCTGATCGATATCTGTTGGACCCTCAAAATTCAAATATTTTCCAAAACAATACTTTCCGAAAATGCCAATTCGAACCATTTCTTCCATCTGCAACTTACCTGGCTTTGATAGTCACACAAACCCTCAACTCTGTTTGTTCAACGGCTCCCGCTTCTAAAAGAGCTTCAACACTTTCTGATCTGTAGGTAGGAAAGCTCCAAAATTCACGCCTGCCATTTCGTTACCCTTCTAGAAGACTTCTTTCGACATTGCAACCGCTGAGGATCAAGAGCTGGATTAGAGTGTGAATATCTAAAGTTTTCGGATCCTCCTACAAATAACAATAGTTTAAGTGGTTTTAGATAAGCCAAAGACTTCAGGACTCGAATTTGGGTTAGTATCATACTAATTCTAACACTAGATGTCGTTGTAAACATATGTCAGATTAGTGTAGAATTTGCCACCAGATGTCAATTTATTTTCTGTGGTTCAGGGTAGAGATGATTATGAAGTGGTAGAAAAAGTTAGGCTAGAATGTGCTTCAGCAATTCTTATGATTTATGTAACTTTATGTAAAGGTTTTTCCAATAAGAGGTGTTATTTTTATATTCAAAGAAGAATGCCATTTTCAATATGAATGATCGGATGTTTATTTCATCATAAGGAAGAAGCTGTGCCTTAATAGTGGAAAATAACATCAGGCAAATGACCACCACGACCACGCTTACAGGACTTATCCTTTTAAAGAAATTTTCCATACCAAATCGCAAAGTGGCTGCCCTATGTCCTTGTGCCTCAAAATTCCATCTTTGAGGTCTTGAATTGACGCGGGCTATTGGAGTAGACCTTCTTTTTTTACGTGGCCCCCTAAAGGAAGAAGTCTCAAGGTGTTAAATCACAAGATCTCGGTGGTCAATTGAGATCACTCTTCTAGAGATAACACGGTCCGGAAACTTTTCCCGCAAAATCAATGGTTTCGCTGCTTGTGTAGCACGTAGCGCCGTCTTGTTGAAAGCAAACGTTGTCCGGACCAATCTAACCAATTTCCGGCCCTAAAAATCATTATCACCTCTCGATATCGCAATCCATCACCGTAACTGTTGCTCCAACATTTTCAGCTACAACAGCAATATCTCGGCTGTTCTTGACCGACGTACACGGGTTTTATTCTTCACATCCCTAAACTTGTCCCAACGTCTCTGCCAAATTTTTACCATTTCTAATAGTGAATTTTATAATTTCAATGCGTTCTTGAAGCGTGTATCGTTCCATTTTTATTATGGCGTAGTTTCTCTTCTATTGCCAAATGTCAAAAACGACAGCTTCAACGTGACATCTACGAAATAGCGGGCTATTCAAAATAACCCTCTTATTGGAAAAACCCTTTATTTGTGTAATAAAATGTAGAAACTAACTCATTCTGCGATTTATTTCGATACATTGATAACCTTTTAACTTCTAATTGAAAGCGTAGTAAAACTGATGAACAGAAGAGAGAGAATAAGGGGATGGTGTGTTCTGATGGTGCACTCCGACGCATTCTCAAGTAATTCTTGTACGTCTTCCGACAAATTCAGCTCATAAACTTCATTAAAAGGATATTACTCACCTGCGAACTAGATTTAGAAGTGCTGACTTCATTGGCAACATTACTCTCAAATTCTGCGGCAGAACCGTAGGCAAAATCGCTATTCTGCTGCAGAAAACCCTTGGCCTCTTTCTTCACCTATTAACTTCAGCGTAAATATCTTTCTCTACGTTCGGAGACTTGAGATTTCAAATTCTCGAAATTATCCAACTTCTTCAGTTCCAGATCTAAGTTAAACTCGCACTCCCCCAACTTGGAGGGTTTCCGTCCAACGGGGTAGAATTCAAACTGGTCTCTTTGATCGGCAGCTTTGCCAACTCCTGAGGAGACATCTTAAGGTCCGGGTAATGGTTCAGTCTTGTCGGTGGAGTGAGTATTCGACGAATGCTTGTGTTGCTTTTTTCGTGCGTAAGTTTGTACGATAGGCTGGCGTCTTTTGACTGTTCTGCTCGACAAATACTGCTCCATCCTTGTCAGATGGAAGGCATAATCGTATATTTCTTGGTTGTTCAAGTATTTGGCGTGTAGCGTGTAATACATGGCAAGGATACAATGTCCGTGGAAAATGTTACAGAGATATTTTTGTGTGCAATGCTTGATGTCCAACAGCCATTCTGCGAAGGAGTGATGGAATAAACTGATGTTTCCGGTCTTTGAGACAACCAGAACTCTTCGGAGGAGGTCGAGATCGTTTCTTGAAATCCTCGGTGGTTTTTTTTCGGGTTGTACACTTTGATGATGTCGTGGAGTAACGATTCGGTTAAAGAACATTTTTGCTGCTAGTATTACGTTAAGTAAGGGTTGAACTTTGGCAAATTGTTTTCTGTTGAATAATCGTTGAGATAACCAGAGATAAAGACCGTTCAAAGTGCCTGGAATCTCTCTAACCTCTCTTAAGATTATGAATTTGTCAGAAACTCCATCTAGCACCTGAAATAATCGACAGTATTTCAAAAAGAATAAGAATGAAATCAAATGAATGTGATTGAATAATTTTTTTTGTAAAAATTGGTAATCACCTTCTCTAAATACAAAAACATCCATTACTTTTATATGCAACTGATTCAACATTTCTGCAGTGTCCCTGCTATGTGCTGTCTCAGATTTTGTTCTTGATCTAACCTAGATAAAATATATTGCTGTACATCTCTCACTACTTGGCTCTTTCTCAGATCGTCCAAGCTCAATTTTCTAAATCCTGAAAAATTCATCATTACAATAAAATTGAAGAGAAGGTATCAAAAAAGCAACATCTAAATTTTCTATGACATCATTCTATGATGTTAATGTCCTTGGCATAACCAAATCAATTTCTGTTAAACATCATATAAGGCAGAAACTCTCTGTGATTGTATTCTATGACATTTATAGCATTGATTGTGTCATTGACATTAACCAAATCAAATTCTTTCAAACATCATATAAGACAGAAACTCTATGATAATATCCAATGAAATTTACAGCATCCATGATGTGGTTGACATTAACTAAATCAATTTCTGTTAAGTATCATACAAGACAGAAACTCTCTGTGATTGTATCCTATGACATTTATAGCATTGATTGTGTCATCGTCATTAACCAAATCAAATTCTTTGAACATCATATCACTCTGTGATAATATCCTGATATTTATAGCATTGATTGTGTTATTGACATTAACCAAATCAATTTCTGTTAAGCATCATACAAGACAGAAACTATTTGTGATAATATCCTATGAAATTTATAGCGCCCATGATGTTGATGACATTAACAAAATCAAATTCTGTTAAACGTCATACAAGACAAAAACTCGCTATGATAATATCCTGATATTTATAGTATTGATTGTTTTATTGACATTAACCAAATCAATTTCTGTTAAGCATCATACAAGAGAGAAACTCTCTGTGATAATATCCTATGACATTTATATCATCAATGATGTTTGATGACATTAACCAAATCATTTTCTCTTAAACATCATACAAGACAGAAACTCTCTGTGATAATAAAATATCCAATGATTTTTATAGCATTTATGATGTTGTTTAGTCTAACCAAATCAATTTATGTTAAATCATATAAGAAAGAAACTTTGTGATACTCTCCTATGACATTTATAGCATGGATGTTATCGTTGACATTAACCAAATCAATATCTGATCACAGAACTGTCAAAACTTAATCTAACATAAAATAAACTTTGTAACTAACCTGTAAACATCTTAGCAATGCTTTTGGACTGTTTCCTAGCCGTACAAACAAGTAGCAACCACTGCGGAAAGAGATGGTGATGATTGGCCAATAACTCAGCGATAGTTTTACTCTGTGATGTTCTTTCCCTTGGTTTGCACCTCGTCAGCGTAGAATTCGAGTAGTTAAAGGAGTGTTCGTCTATCGAATCAATAATGATGAAAAGAGAAGTCTTAGGGGGCTCTATTTCGAGTAAAGGAAACAATAAGGCTCTCTTGAGACAATCGTCGGGATTCATCTCGATATTCTTAGCCCTCAAAGCAATCTGAATTTCGTTATCCGACTTCAACTTCTCCAGATATGCATCCGCAATGACTGTACGAGGATTTGGGGGTAGATTCGGAGTACTAGGCACAAACTTCTTGCTTTCAACACTTGGAGACAACACCGTTTCCGGAAACACATTACTGTACAAACTTTCTTCTTCGGCGTGGTCGTATAAAATGTTACTTGCAGCTCCGGCACTATCTTTCGCACTAGTTGATGAGTTTCCTTCGTTTGAGATCTTCTTCCGAAGTGATCGTTCCTTATGGCTTTCAGTCGAATGATTCAATATTTGAGTAACTAGAGATCGTACAAATTCGCTCAGAGACAGACTTTTCTCGTTGTGGCCTTGAAGAAAATGGTAGCATAGAAGTCTTCGGTTTAACGCCCTCTGTTGTCTCCCTGACAAACCTTGACTGGGCCAGCATAGTTCCGAGCAAAACGTTGTCTTACCACAACCTGCACTGCCGAGTAAAAGGGCCCCACATGTTTTAGAAATAGGGCGCTGGTCTAAACAGTGAGACAGTTTTTGAAAGGCCCACTCCCTACAGTAAAATTTCTTTCTATCACCTTGTTGGGCCATTCTGGTGTTCCTTATTGGCTTACTTATTCTCTTTACTTCATGAAAATATCATTCTTTGTTTATCTATAATTCAGTCTTGTGTTTTACGTATGGAAAAGATTGGAGGTGTTCAGAGTAGATTACATCTTGTGTGTAAGGATGCTATCTGAAGATTGCTTGAATCTGGAAAATATAGATAGATAAATACAACTCTGCAGTACTTGAAAAATATCAAAAAACGACGAAAAATGAAATGGACAAACCAAATTATTGTTAAAAACATATAGAGCAAAAAACACAACATTTCATGGCTTTCATGTTCTATACATATCATAATATTGTTATTACAACTGTTAGATTCAATTTTTTCCCGATATTCAGATAGAAATTAAACTTTATAATTGAAATTCTTTAGGTATAAGTTCAAAATGAGAATTTATGAAGTGTCAGATATAATTATTCAATATGTATCCAAAGCCTAAAATTAAGAGTCCTCAGACTGATTAGAACAATGCAAGATGGAAAGAGAACACCAAAAACTGCTGCAAATTTCAAGGCAAATAAACTGATGATGAATAAATCATCAAACATGCTATATGAAGATAATGTATGCAGTAAACATGACTATAAATGATGTTAATCAATTATCATATTCATATTGAAACAAACATATGAGAACCCATTTCTTTACAAAGTGAATTATGAACTTTTCATTGAATTCAAACCAATAATTATTGATGAATTAGTTTTCTGAACATTTCTTCCACTCAAAGAGTCAGATGTAGAAAAAATAGAAAGGTGTTGTCAGCATGAATATTTCAATTTATTTCATTATTAATACATGTACAAACAAATTCTAGCGTAGAAGATACAAATACATTTGCAATGTACCAAATTTGAGTGCATAATATTTAGAATTGATGTAGGATGTAACACTTGAATGAAAGAAGTTAATGTCTTCACATACAAAAGCTGACATAGACATACATTACTGTGTTGTAAACGTTCCTATTCGAATGCTGCGATGAAAAACTAGAACTTTCCCATGTCCTCTTTACAATTTCTAGATTCCACATCCAAAAATAACCTATTACTTATCTTAACACTTGTATTATGTACACCCACACTTCGACATTTAACAACAAATCGTTCCTATTTCAAAACGAATACTGACCTCCTAATGCATAGGAATGGACGATAAATACTTCCCGTACTTGTTTATTAGCACGAAAACAGAGGGTTTAAGATTATTTTCTTGATATTATCAATTTTTTAATTGGTTTTCTTGAAGATAGAACGGGATAAGCTTTTTAATTGACAGATGATAATGACACTTGCGTATCACAGAAGTGTGCAAATAAGCTTCTTTCGATGGCTCCTTTTGGAAATACAACCTGCGACTTTTTTACTGGCGAAAATTGTATTAGGGCTTCATTATGAGATTTTCTTCACATTATCCCGCATCAAATAGGTTTAATTTAACCGTTGTTATGTTTCCTATCACATTTCGAACCAGTGGAAGGATTTGCGATTCCATTCGGAAGACGAATCTATAAAGAAATATTCCTTCAGTATGCGGCTTTTGCGTGATCTATTTTCTAAAAATTTAATTTAATCCCTGTTATTTCAAATCAAATACTCTGATCTCGAAATACTCCAGTGAATCAAATTTCAAAAATATTCAAAATGAGATGTAGGCAACTAATCATACACCATTTCGTAGTGGTATTGAGCTATAGAGTCATCTATTAACAAACCATCGAAACACTTATGACTTCAGTGAAGGAAACTTCACTAGTTCGTCTACACGCCGATAGATGGACAGTGGTTAATCTGAACATTTCGGGTTGAAAGTTCATCTGTATGCCGCTAGATGGACAGTGTTTTTTTTTTTAACATTGAAGCTGCGAGTTCAGCTGTAATCCGCTAGATGGACGGACTTAAAAGTTCATTCATTCCGAAACTGCGATTATTGAATAGGAATTTTCGGTGATTTCCAGAAGAAAAATAGATAGATAGATAGAATCATAGCGATTAACTGTTTTTCGTTTTGTACTAAGGTTTTTCAGAAAAAAACTATTGAAATTACCGAAAAAAGCTAGCGAATTCAAACGATCAGTAATGAGAGTTGGTTGTGTAATTTATTAAAGACTAGGGCGTAAATTCAACCCATCAAAAGATTATAACGGTTCCTCAAAGCTTGAAATGCTGGATTTCGATCATATTATTTTCACACCCTGTATAAATAAAGAAATTGAGGATACCTCTTTGCCGATTAAGACAACAGTTGCGATAGTAGGGCTCCAGTCAGCGAAATATATAAATAATCCATTGATAGCATTACGAAATGAGCCGGTTGTAAGTTCCAAAGTCTAAAAAGAATCACGTACCTAAAAAACTTATCAATGAAATAAGGATGGGTCAGGAAATGAAGTCTGACAACGTCGCGAAATGACGCGATTTGATAGACATCATTACACGCATCACTGATTCTTAAGCCCTATTGTCATCCTAACAAAATATTTTCCGTATTTTGAACCCATAGGTACAAGCGGGTAAAACCAAAACAAACCGAAAAATTTCAACTTTCTTATTCAAACTACAGAAGTACCGAGTAAATGAAGGCTATTACACGCGAGTGTAATGTAGTTTTTAACATTTGGCGGTCATAATATGTGCCTTCTATTACTAATATGGAAAAACTGAAGTCTTTGTATATTATGAAATAGAAGTTGATTATTTTTAAAGTAGCATTGGCCCTCTAAAAGACTGTAGAAATACCAGTATTAACAATATAATATAGTTGAATCCATGAAGCATCTGACAGCAGTGAATAATGATTCATTAATCACTAGTTAATGGGTATCATATGGCCGAGCCAATAGACGTATAATGGATACATTATAAAATATTCTTAAAAAAAATTCAATGAGAGAAAACTTGAAAACCTTTGGATCGATTTTGTCTATTCTATTTTCTTTAATTATTAACTTATCAATCATTATAATAACACGCTGTTTCTATAGGAATAAGCATGCAAAAATCCGCTAAAAGCTCTTGATTCGATATCAATATCACCTACGTCATAAATGTAAATACTCAAAAAAGTTGATTAGTCGATAGTTACTCATCCAAGATGATATCTTGTGAATTGAAAAAATTTGGGAATCTCAGATTGAATCAAGTACTTGACCCTCGAAGTATGCACATTACTACGAAATAGTATATAGGTACATCTAATTAGGGTGATAACACTAGGAAGAGAAAGCCTCCAAAATCTGCCGAAATTAAAATGAATAACCGGACAGGTATTTAGAAATTCCCTGAGGAATTCTTTTCTTTTCTTCAGATTACGAAGAATATCAAGCAGTATCAAAAGTGGAAAATATTACAATTTAAGTCAAGTAACACAGACAGTGATTGAAGAATATCAAGCAGTTATCAAAAGTGGAAAATATTACAATTTAAGTCAAGTAACACAAACAGTAATTGAAGATAAAATAAATAACATAAAAATATTCAGATAAAGATGAAAATGAAGATGAATAATAATAAAAAATAACTGATATACATACATCTAATAATCTTGAAATTTCAGAAATGAATGCAGAGCAATCAATTCAAAACTACGATTTCGAATTTTCATTTACATATATAAATATTTCTTATAGTGGTTTTTCATAAGGCGAGCTAGGTTAATTAATTTTTGTGATTGATCGGATTTGTTTGTCATTAATTATTTGATGATTTTGTTATATTGCTCCTTCATTAGTTTTTCAATTATAAAAAATTGTAATACTTATGTATCAGTTATTTTATCTTTATATAATTTAATTTTCGAATTAATATTCATTTACTGTGTTACCTTACTGTAATCGAAAATGTGGGAAATCTCTCGGATTCAGACAGAACATAAAAGAATAAGATGACAAGTTCCCATAATGTTTTTCCTAGCGGCCCTCCCTACGAAGATACGACCTCCTAAGTGACGCCACTGGAAATTCATTTTAGTGGAATGAATTTCCAATTACTTGCTTCTTTCATTATTGTTTTTTCGAAAACAGTTCATTTTATCGACACTGAACAAGAGTACCTTTTCTTTAGCTTAATGTTCAAGGTATACAAATTTGTTTTTTAGCACCTTATCATACAGGGTGTTAAAAATGTAAGCATTAAAATGTACAACCCAGTCCGCTCCTGGTAAACTGAATAAGCTAATTGAAATTTGAGTGCGGTCCTCAATACTATTAATCATATCAAATTTTCTTCAAATTATATGGAGTAGTTTGAAACTTATTCCACTAAAATGGATTTCCAGTGTCGTCATTTAGGAGGTCGTATCTTTGTAGGGAGGGCCGCTAGGAAAAAAAATTATGGGAACTTGTCATCTTCATTTTTATGTTCTAACTGAATCCGAAAGATTTCCCATATTTTCCTGGACACCCTGTATATTTAACACTCTTCTTGATGATGTCACATAAGAAACCTATTTTTCAACATACTAAAAGGGCTATTGAACTCATTTTATTTCCCTATTATATATAATACCTCCTGTCTTATAACTCAGCAACCTATTTTATCGTTCCTTACTAAGAAAAATCGATAATTGTGGCAAGTCAGCATAGTGACTTATCTTTTGTATTCTACCTCCCACCATGAGGTAATTTTGAATCCGGTTTACTACTCTGGACTAGCCATATTCTTTCGGACCTGACCACACATTAGTATCAGGAATTCTCTGTTCGGAGTTAGTTCATTGTACCCGCTCCAAGTGACTTAATAAATTTTTTTACAAGAAAAAATTTTCCTGCTGCATTCGAGATATTTTTCAGCCACGTCTACTATACAAAGGACCGAAGTTGATCTCTTTATATTAAATTTGTGAAATTTTAGGCCTTTTACGTGCATTTATAATTTTATTTTTATACGAATTATAATTTATTTTGAAGAGTGATTCTTTTATTTCCGAAAAAGTACAATGGCTTGTGTTATGAACAATACTAAGGTGAGCTATAATTTTTTATGTCAGTTTTATTGGTCAATAAATGCAGTTTTATTACTATTTTTACTATATCTTACTTAGAAAACTAATGTTTTATCTTGAGAGAAATTTTGCGTTTTATTTTTCATTTTTGCACACTTGTTTAATTGTCCCCCCATGCAATTATATTCTAGAACTTTCCATTAATTATTCTTACTCAATGTGAAGGAAAAACACCATTCTTGACACACTCATTCTAATCAGTAATTTATATGATATAAATTTATTTCATATGTTTTCTAGTTACAATTTTACTTCCAGAAAAAATTAAAAATAAAATAATTGCAAAATGGGGAGCACTGAACTTAACATTTCTGGCCTAGATTCATTTTGCAAGTCCTAATTTTTTTGGCACGTTGTTTTCAAACTATCTGTTATTTTTTAGTTGAAATATTTCGTGTAATAAATATTTGAATGAGAAAAATTAATTGATTAGGTATAATAACTTGAGACAGCAATTTTTAAATGATGAATATTATTATTATTCCAAAGTTTTTACAGGTTTTTCCTGAACAAATTGGCGAATTTGAAATTATTTTTCCATATTCATATTTATTCAAAAAAAGTGCAAACAAATGACTTAATATTTTATTTTTCATTAGAGCCACGCCCTTCTAGATAAATAATGCCATGGGGGTCCCATATAAATTAATATTAGTATGTGTTGACAATCATAGTAGCATAAATTTCCATGTCATCACATTGTATTAGTCACCTATTAATATTTAATGATTTAAGTGCAAATTTAATCTATTTATTATGACGTAAAATAGACGTCAACGCTATAATTTCTTATCAGAATGGTACTAAACGAATCTGATAAGTAGACAAACTGATTTTATCAATAAATTTTAAAAAATAAGGAGAGGAAGTACATATGCTCTACGTCTGCGTAGCAATATTGATCTGTATAAACTCAGTTCTACGTTTTCCTTGATATCAGCACGACTAATGCTCAGAAACCTGCGATTTCTATCAAAATTTTTAGATAAACCGCAAATAAAAACAAAATTTTCAAACCGATGGTAAAGAATTAATATTATAAGTGTGCTATAACAAAATCTTACTAAATGTTGCCCGACACTAACAAAAATAAAAATAACTTTTCCATTGAATAACTGTCTAAAAACAAAACTATAGAAGACCAACCAATTTAATTTGTAAAGTTGCAAAGTCCCTGGTTGAGTTGGATGCCTAAACCTAGGGTAAAAACGTACGAATTGAAATATTTTCATGGTTTTTTGAATACACAGATGTGTGGGGACACCGCAGAAATGAGGGAGCTTGCCGCAAGGATTGCAAGGACTATTTGAACGGCGCTTGGAAAGCTGTAGGTGCCAACAATATAGGCTTCAAACATATAAGGTGAGAAAATTAAAAACATAAACTTTTCCTCGATTTTTGGAATTGTCGAAAAAATTCAATGGGGTGTAAATCGGGAGAGTAAGGAGGCCGGGGCTGACCTTCGAATTCCTGATGATGAAATTAAACGTTAGTTAATTGAATTTTTTACGCGGTTTGTTTGTTTACTTGCCAGAGATGTCGATCTAATTGCTTAACCTAAATTTTGTGCTATTTTTGTAGTCTTATAATGACGTCATGTATACCCAGCTACCTATTTTAGTTCGATCTGCATCATTGATTAGACTGTTAGGAAAATATATAGGTTGTTTCACGGATTACAAGTCAAAGAGTTCATGCAGAATTTTTCTGATAAGAATAACGCATTAGCGCAAAAATTGAGGGTCTTTGCAAAATTCAGTGAAAGTCGTACCAATAAAGATTTATTTATTATCGTTAAAAGACCGAAAATAATGAATCTTGGAGCTTTGGTCTGCATAAAGGGTGTTTAAAATTGTGCGTTTTTTAAAAATAAATAAAGACATAATTAGCATTAATTTTCGAAAAGTTTTATTGGTAATTGAAAAATTATTTATGACTTTACTCACGAAAAATAATATCTACCAAATGGCCCACTCTTTTGTTTACATTTCCGACGCCATTTTGACATAATTGAGACTCTATCTCACTAATAACACGAACAAATTCATCCTTTAGTTCAGAAATCGATTGTGGCTTAATCTTATAGACCTGGTTTTTCACATAACCCCAAAGAAAATAATCCAACGGTGTCAAATCACATGATCTTGGAGGCCAATTGACATCATTATAATGAAATTGACAGATGAACGACGTGTTGAATGATATAATGGCTTTATTTTTTTTCCTGTGTTATTTGAACTTTATATGCCTTCAGAGCTGAATTCTTGTGTAAAATACGCCATGTTGCGAACCTACTAAGTTCAACTTGTTGTGAACGTCGTCTAATGGACATTTCGGGGTATTCAGCAACACTTTCACGAACCAAATCAATATTTCTTGTGAACGACCGCTACGACTGTACTTTTTCTCTTTTTTGATCTTCCACCGAACCTCTGTCTCTTGAAATTTTTTAATAATTCGACCAATAGTGCTTTCATATGGATGATTATATGTGAACCATATAAGATTCACGTGATTTTCTGAAAACACTTCTTACAGAACGCCGATTTTCATAAAATAATTCAACAATTTGAACGCGTTGTTGTACACTCCTTAAATGTTAAAACACCCAGACGAATTTAGTGTGTCATCTACAGGGTGTCCCTATAAATGTGGCAAATCTCTCGGATTCAGATAGAACATAAAAATTGAAGATGATAAGTTCCCATAATTTTTTTTCCTAGCTGCCTTCCCTACGAAGATACGACCTCCTAAATGACGCCACTGGAAATCCATTTTAGTGGAATAAGTTTCAAACTACTCGATATAATTTGATGACAATTTAATATGATTAAAGTATTAAGGACCTCATAAATCATCGCACTAAAATTTCAATTAGCTTGTTCAGTTTACCAGAGGCGGACTGGGTTGTACATTTAAAAGCTTACATTTTTAACACCCTGTATGATAAGGCGCAAAAAAAACAAATTTGGATACCTTGAACATTAAGTTAAAGAAAAGGTGCTCTTGTTCAGTGTCGATAAAATGAACCGTTTTCGAAAAAAATAATGGAAGAAGTAAGTAATTGAAATTTATTCCACTAAAATGAATTTCCAGTGGCGTCATTAGGAGGTCGTATCTTCGTAGGGAGGGCCGCTAGGAAAAAATTATGGGAACTTGTCATCTTATTTTTTATGTTCTTTCTGAATCCGAGAGTTTTCCCACATTTTCAATTATAGTAAGGTAACACAGCAAATGAATATTAATTCGAAAATTAAATTATACAGGGTGAATCCTGTTGAACTGTACATACTTCACACAGAGATAGAGGACACTTCGCTGGTTTCAAAAAGACCCCACATGAAAGGTCTCAAACGATTCGTTTGAATTATACAGGGTGATTTCCAGTTTTGGGTCATATTTTCAAAATGCTCTATTGGACGAACGAATAATCACAAATTCATCAAATTTGGTACGTAGGAGGACTGTATCAATCTCCATACAGCTGAGTTAACAGATTAGGTATCAGTTTCCAGGACCAGACTCTATTTTTCTGATACTATCGGAATTTATGAAAAAAAAAACACCCTGTAGATGAAAAAGTCAATAAACCTGTCATGACAGTTCAAACTACACTGAAAACTCTTCAATGAAGAGTCATAAAATCACGTCGCACACCTACAAATTTAGAGAAAAAAAATATTGAATATGCGTACTCGGTGATAAAATTTTTGGACGGCCTAATTCACATGGAAAACCATACCCAAATGTATCAAAAGTTGAAGACAGGAGAAACTTATCAGTTTAAATCCTCTCGATATTCAAGTAGTCCAATATTCAGGTAATTTTCGTCAGTTTCCAGGACCGGACTCTATTTTTCTGATATTATCGGAATTTATAAAGAAAATCACCCTGTAGATGAAAAAGTCAATAAACCTGTCATGGCAGTTCGAACTACACTAAATACTCTTCAATAAAGAGTAATAAAA
The DNA here is from genome assembly GCA_013421045.1 of Propylea japonica. Lineage (NCBI taxonomy): Eukaryota > Metazoa > Arthropoda > Insecta > Coleoptera > Coccinellidae > Propylea > Propylea japonica. The sequence continues at coordinate 50,623,028 of CM024242.1, forward strand.
TCACGTGGCACACCTACAAATTTCCCACATTTTCCGGGACACCCTGTATTTTTATTTGAAACACCCTTTATGCTATTCAACACAATAATCTTAACGATGTCACATTTCAACACACTAAAATGCTCATGATGGCGAATCTGTTCAACAAGAACAAAAACGCGAATATCCCCATTTTCCGCTAGAATATCACTAACCTCCAACCTCCTCTTCAGCGGCGGTCTGTCCAACCTTCTCTACCACATCTCCTTACCAGAAAACCTCCAAGAAAAAATCCAGGACGAGCCAAAAGAAGTCCTCCTCCGGGTCTACGGCCAGACCCATGGAGAAGGCGCCCTGGAAGCCATCATCACAGAATCCGTCATCTTCACCCTGCTGTCCGAGAGGGGTCTGGGGCCCAAATTGCACGGGATCTTCCCTGGGGGCAGGATAGAGCAGTACATAAACGCGAGACCCCTCAAAAATAGGGAATTAGCGGACCAGAAGTTGTCAAACATGATTGCGCAGAAGATGGCGAAGATACACTCCATGGAGGTGAGATAAGTTACTCGTGGTCTTTTAATTTTTCCCTTGATTTTTTATTAGTTGAGTTTTTCCTTTCAGGTATGAGGTAAAATATTTTTTATTTATTAAAAACCCATCATCGACCATATTTGCTATGCTTGAATCATGCGATTGGTTTTTGTCTTGAGCGTTTAAGAAGTCTTGAGTTTTTTCAGTTGCTTGTATAGCCCATTTCATTGCTTGGTTTGTGATTTGGAAATTCAAAATTAAAAAACTACACGAAATGAATCAGGGAAATTGGTTTTCTCTATGTTTATAGCGCTTTTCCTGAGCTAATAATACCATATTTGAAAATATTAAGAAAGCCCTCAGCAGGAGCTTTTGAGCGCTCGTTCTTTGGCGGAGCAATGAGGCAATTACCTCAAAATTTTGTATAGGATTTGAGATTGATACTCAATATATGAGTGCAAAATCTCAGCATGATCGGAATTATATTCTGGAAATGATTCAAAAATTAAAATGTGAAAAATCGAAAAACGAAAATATCAAAATTCTATTGTTATGATTTCATAATACCTTTGAAAATTTGCATAATTTACATCCTAAAACTCGATTTCATTTAAATCGTAAGTTTTTTCTTATGAATACAGTGGAACTTCCCTATAACGAACGTCTGTATAACGAATTTCGTACAAGATATTGCACCTTTTGAATCCAAATTCCATGTTAAAAACACCCTCTAAAACGAAGTTAATCCTGTGTATAACAAAATAATAAAAGAACATCACTCTTTGAATGGGTATTTGTAAGAAGGTATAAGGTGGGGTTTTTTCCGACATTTTTCCGGACGTACGTAATAAATCCCGACTAAATCATTACGGCGGGCAGAGAGATCCTTCTCAAACGGGTTTAAATACACCCCTGGCTATTTGGTTTCAATATAACCATTACGCTAGTGTGAAAGTTGTGCGAAAATGTCGAATTTGAATGATAAACTTAAATTTATCAGAGAAGTCAACCGCGACTTTGCCGACTATCGAAACAAATCTTCTGTATAACGAAATTTCTCTATAACGAATTTTTTTCGCGGATTTAGCGCTTTCTTTATAGGGAAGTTCCACTGTATTTGAATTTTTTTCGATATTACGATAGACTTTTCTACAGTTGTATAAACGCAGACCCCACAAATTTTTGCGTAATGCTTTGAATTAGTATAGACCCTTATACTACAAAATTCCAGCTCGATCGAATTAGCAAATTCTGAATTATTCGAAAAAAAAATGGATAATTTTGGAAAAAAATAATTCTATTGCTCTGATTATGCTATCCTCCTAAAATTTTGCATGAACATACAGTATAAGAAACTCCACCGTCAAAATAAATTTCACTCGAATCGGATATTTTGTTGTGAAAATATAAGGATTTTTCTTTCAATATTCCTATTGAATGTCCTATGGCTCTCTTAACACTTTGGTTACAAAATTTAAAACCGTACTGAATGATATGATAACGCCAGATCTCAGATTGGTACATTTATCTGCTTTTTATCCAAAAATACACAAATTTATCATTTTCCTAACAACCTGAAATGTACATTATACTTCGTAGTTCGTACATGTGTTTTAATCCTGCATTTGCATTGCTAAAAATAGACGATATGCAAAGACTTATTAAGCAATCTTAATTTGCTCTAAAACGTGGTGAAAAAGTTCAATTAAACTTAATTGAAAGCAATTAAGCTGGCAAATTCCAATTAAGATTCCCATATTTTCCTATACGGAATTCTCGAAGCTGAACGAATTATAAAATTGGATTTAATTCCATATAATTCAAGTTGATTGCCTTATAAAGAAATAACTTGAAACTTATTTCATGGTATTTTTACTGATAGTTTTCTTTGAAATTGTTAAACAATCTCTTCAGTTTTGAGCGCATGTTCCAGAATAGAAAATCAAAGACTTTTTTTAGTTCTCGAATATTTTCAAAACTAATGATCCGATCAACCCGAAATTTTATATTGCTGCTCAATAATTATACTTACACTTTCGTGAATATCTTATGTACAAAAAATTCAGAGAAATTCTTTTCACTCTTGATCTACGAATTCGATTTGATAAATTTCCAAAAATCCAGCAATTTATAATCAATAATGATAAATTATTTCGATTTCATGAAATTTGTTGTAATGATTCTTAATTATCTAATTATTGATGTATCTATACGGAAAATGAAATCATTATTTTTCATAATATGCTGATAAAAACCTATCAATTCAGGAATATGATAATATAATAATATATCATTCACATGAAAAATAAATAACTTGGCCTATATTCATTCAAATCATTACTAGGACTGTGAAGTACCTATCATTTCAATTGTTCTCATTATCGTTCTATTATTCTATTTTGTAAATCAAAAAGAAGTATTTGATAGGTATGTGCACCTTAGTAATTATTAATGATTATATTAGCGACAGAAATATTGTATTAATTCGACGTTTAAAATGATGATAAACGAAGCTAAATAAATTATCACATTTGAATCATTTGGTGAGTAAGTGAAAATTTTAGCACTTCGATACGCAAATTAATTAATCAAATAAAAACGACTAATTGTCTAGGGGTCATATGAAGTACAAATCAGTACACAACTGCAAATTTGCAGCGTGGATATAATCAAATTATTTGTTATTAAATGCAGATAGATAAACAAGTTGAAAACTATTTTCAGAATTTCGTGAGAACGCAATATTGTTCATTGGCAACTCATATGAGGTTTAAGAAAGTCAATATGTAGAAATTTACATGGAAAAATAAATATGTTGACGATTTAAGTTGAGCTTAATTGAGTCATTTGTTTATTTCCACAAAACACTTACACTTGAAGCATTGGGCCAATATTCAATCCACAATTGGTCAGATTTATTGTAAAAATAGTGAAAAAAATAAAAGCCTTAAAATTATCTACCACATCAAAAGACTCAGGAATTTATTCCAATAATATTTCTGTGTCCTATAATTATTTGAAGTTCTCCCACTTTCATAAAATCAGTTGAGATAGAGAGGTAAAAAAAAGATCCCAAACCAGTTTTCAGGTGTTCAAAGGGTCTACGTCAAATAAAGGAATGTTTTTGTTTAGAGAGCCCTTTAGAATTCAGTATTAGAATAGAATAAAGGAAAAATCTCTCCAATAGGTACCAACATTCTTTAAGAATATTTATTCGCCCCACTTTGTAGTTCATTGATATAAAAAAAACTAATTTGAAAAGAAATGGCCACGTAAATACTTTTGTTCTTTTATATTTTTGAAAATGCATAACAAATAAATTTTTTTTCTGTTTGTATAGTGAACAATAGAAAGATGAATTCGTTCTTCACGTGTACTGTAAGCATGTTATAAATAGTTAGAAATAACAGATGCGCATTATTAGAATTGAGGTGAACAGAAAAACAAACAAGAACGAAACGATTCCAAGAAATAGAGAATAGAGAAACCTTATGGAAAATTCCCGAGGTGAATAGATTCATCTAATTACAATGGAAAATAACCAAACATTCTACAGAGTAAACAATTCATTTCATATCAGTTTCAGAGAAATGATGCGCATATTTGTTTTATAGTTTCCGAGATTTTTTCTAGGTTGATATATGTGATAACAATTTCTCGTTATTATGCAAAATAGTTTGTATTAAATTATAATTAGTTATATTTAGTACTTTCGCAGGAATTCCAGCTATTATTGCATAGATTATTGATTACAGTATCGTGTTAATTTCCTACTGCAGGATTCAAGATAGATTACTGAAAAAAATCGAGATTAATCGATGAATAATTAATGGCCTGGTATTTCGATCATTAGAAATTGAATTGATTTAGATATATGTATCTACGATGGGGAAATTCCAATATTATCAGTATTCTGCAATTATTATTTTTGATAAGAATTTTTCCAAAAAAATTCCGCAAGATCAAGAAATTTTCAGAATATTTAGATATACTCTATTTAATGAAAATTTGAGTATTTCCTTCTTGTATAATAAATTAATATGATCTCTGTCAAACCCAAGACTATTTTATAATCTACCCATTATACAGGGTGTCCCGGAAAATGTGGGAAATCTCTCGGATTCAGATAGAACATAAAAAATGAAGATGACAAGTTCCCATAATTTTTTTTTCCTAGCGGCCCTCCCTACGAAGATACGACCTCCTAAATGACGCCACTGGAAATCGATTTTAGTGGAATAAGTTTCAAACTACTCGATATAATTTGATGAAAATTTTATATGCTTAATAGTTTTAAGGACCTCTGAAATCACCGCACTCAAATTTCAATTAGTTTGTTCAGTTTACCATGGGTGGTCTGTGTTGTACATTTTAATGCTTACATTTTTAACACCCTGTATGATAAGGTGCTAAAAAAAACAATTTGGATACCTTGAACATTAAGCTAAAGAAAAGGTACTCTTGTTCAGTGTTGATAAATGAACCGTTTTCAAAAAAAAAAATTAATGAAAGAAGTAATTGAAATTTATTCCACTAAAATGAATTTCCAGTGGCGTCACTTAGGAAGTCGTATCTTCGTAGGGAGGGTCGCTAGGAAAAAAAATTATGGGAACTTGTCATCTTCATTTTTTATGTTCTATCTAAATCCGAGAGATTTCACACGTTTTCCAGGACACCCTGTATAATTTTGAAATTATCGTCGAAGAATTTCTCGAAACAGTCCTCTGTTGTTAATTTATTATTGCATTTTCATTCGCATTTCCTGCTTTTTACTTGCATGTACATAAAACTCACTGGTGTAAGTTTAGGTAACAATTTCGCATATTTATTCAAATAGTAATTTAATTACATTTGAAAAACTTGATGTATCTTGGCGATGAAGTCAATAATGGTTGTATTAAGATCAATATTTATACAGGGTGTCCCCATCGTAGATTTTCCTCTGCCAAGCGATTTCCAAAATTCGCCTATCGCATGATTCAGCATATATAAACCCAAAATATAACCCAACTACTTCACGTTTCTTTCACATTTTTTGTCACACACATATGGGGTATGTTTCTTGTTCTGTTCTAGCAAGGTGAAGTCTCCTTAAAATGAACAGGCTTGTCCTCCACGGGGGCCTTTCAAAATGGCGCCGATTGAGTCTTTCGAGGACCCTCTGACTGCAGTAGGATCTCAAATATGATATATTTAGTTTATTTTGAAAGTCCTGACACATGTTTTTTGTCTCACGACGATGTCATTTGCCTCCTGTATACCCCCTAAGTATCGACAGTATTAGTCGAAGTGTAGAAAAGTTGAGTAAGAGTATCAGTGCTTGCAGAAAACGAAATTTTCGACATTTTGATTTAATCAGTTTAAATTCAAGGTTTTCAGTATTTTCCTGAAAGTAACAAACATTTAAATGTCGAAAATTTCTCTTTTGATAGACAGTTTGTTCCTGTTTTCTAATCTTTATCATAATCCCACATCCTTCATGTTCATTTGAATCGCCATATTTTCAAAATGCAAAAACGTAATCAAGGAAAATGTGTGTCACAATTAAATAAACAATTTGAAGGTTGTAAACATTTCGATTAGTGGAAATTGCCATTACTATACAACCATGGGAATTTATTTGGAATACCTTTTTGTAAACAAACAAGTGTGATTAGGTTTTTAATTGTTTTAAATTTTATAGGTCAACATTATCGATTATTTATCTGAATTATTTTTATGGAACTTTACAATGATTTTTCATAAATTCTAAAGTGTTTTTATTCATATTTCGAGGAAACTTAATTAAAAAAAAATTCGAAAAAGATTGTGGCATATATCTTCCTGAGCAAAATCTTCAGATGGTATATTGATATAGTCTCTAAGGCAGTTTTATCTTTTAAACTAGTATTTATTCTAGAAGGTCAATGGTCGTATTTCTTTTCGAGCCTTTCGATAAAACTGTAGTTTTTTCAGATTTGTTAATTAATTTTTTATAGTCATTTTCATCAACTAAGTGTGTGTTCCATTGCCATTGGTAACACTGGTGCGAAACTGCTACACGCAATGGAAAACGCTATAAGTAATATAAAAGATACGACCAACTTAAAATCCAAATCCAAATCAGTTAACATAGTTAATCAAATTCAAAATAGGTAAACTACTATTAGATAACTTAAGGCGTTTTCAGATACTTACTCGGGTTAACTCGATCCCTAACCTTCGCGTTCGTTTACCTAACCCGAACATCCAACCCGTGTTCGGAAAGTACGGTGCTATAACTCGATCACTGACTCAGGTTGATCTATCGTAACCCTATACGAGAGCAGGGTCGTAGAGTCACCGCATGTGCACTGCAGTTTAATTTTGTATTTGAAAAAGGCATGAATAAGTCTTCTACTCTTTTCTTAGTAATTTCATATATTCTATTCCTAAAAATTATGGAAAGAGAAGAGAATTTGGCTCAGTGTAAAATGTGTGGTTCCATGAGCCGAGAAAATAATGTGAAACAACTTCTTCATAACTTTGTATGCAGATCTTTCTGCGTTAAAGCTAAAACCTTCTTTACTTCTTCAACATAGGTACTCAAAGATAACATTGAACATGCGAGGGCACATCAGAAATTATAAGAAATATTTTACAGAAGCCAATAAATCCATGTAAAGCTGGAGACGATTAGTAAATAAACTGGAACTGAAAAAATGAATTCTCTACTTCTTCAACATAGGTACTCAAAATAACATTTAACATGGAAGGGTACACCAGAAATTATAAGAAACATTTTACAAAAGCCAATAAATGCAAACAAAGCTAGAGACAATCCGAAAATAAACTAGGACTGAAAAAATAAATCCTTAAAATATTTGGTTGTGTTATTGATACGACTGTCACTTCAAATCCTAAACCTGATTTGTCCGTAAACTTAGAACCCGGGTCTGTAGTCCGAGTAGATCCGTCACGTGACCCAATCGATCGAGTTAGTAACCCTGAGTAAGTTCCGAAAACGCCACTTACACAGAAGACCAAAATAATGAATCAAGTCACCATCTGAACATTTTAAATCACATTGAAACCCCGTTCCAAAAGTCAATCACAATAGAAATCGAGTGTACAAAAAACATGTAGTCTTCTGACAATTAAAAACTAAAGCATTTAAGTCACACCGAGTGCTTCAAACCTTCAACTTTTAACTTACGGTTTTAGGTGCCGCTAGACAAAGAACCCAGTTGGCTGTGGAACACCATGGAAAGATGGCTGTCCACTTGCATGATACCTACCAAGGCGGAAAAGTTCAAGACCAAGTTACCCCATGTGGACCTAAGGGCAGAATTGGACTGGTTAAGGGCGAGGATAGAGAGGGAAGGTACTGAGGTGGTTTTTTGCCACAACGACATGCAAGAGGGAAATATATTGATGCAACAGGGTGAAGATTGTGATCCTGAGGACCCTCAACTTGTACTTATAGGTATGAACAACTTATTGCACTTTCCGTGAGTGCTTTGGATCTCAAATTTTGCAACTATCCACCAAAAACTTACTTCGGGACTGTTGGACAGTATTTCGGCTGAAACTCTCTTAAGTAATTCTCATTCAACTTGATTCAACATCTTAAATAAACTGCTTGATTTGACCCATCGCTTAATTGCACTTAACTACAGGGTGTTCTATTCGAAATATCGAGGTTGTTAGTAAAGGGTTTTCCAATAGGAGGTGATATTTTGATATTAAAAGAAAAATGCCATTTATCAATATAAATGATCGGATGTTTATTTCATTGTAAAGAAAAAGCTATGCCGTTAATAGTGGAAAAAAACATCAGGCAAATGACCACTACGATCACGCTTACAGGACCATATCCTTTCAATGAAATTTTCCATAACCAAATCGCAAAGTGGCTGCCCTATATATTCGATAGCCTCACGAATTCCATCTTTGAGGTCTTGAATAGACGCTGGGCTATTGGCGTAGACCTTCTCTTTCACGTGGCTTCGAAGGAAGAAGTCGCAAGGTGTTAAATCACAAGATCTCGGTGACCAATTTTCATCACCTCTTCGAGAGATAACACGGTCCGGAAACTTTTCCCGCAAAAGATCAATAGTTTCGTTGCTTGTGTGGCACGCAGTGCCGTCTTATTGAAAGTAAACGTTGTCCAGATCAATACTATCCAATTTCTGCCATAAAAATCATTAATCATCTCTCGATAGCGCAAACACATTCACCGTAACTATTGCTCCAGCCTCATTTTCGAAAAAGTAAGGTCCAATGACTCCGCCAGACCATAAACCGCACCAAACAGTCACACGTTGAGGATAGAGAGGCTTTTCAACAATAACTCTTGGATTTTCCAAGCCCCAGATGTGAAAATTTTGCTTGTTGACGAAGCCACCGAGGTGGAAATAGGTCTCATCACTCAGGATGATTTTTAGATGGAATTCCGAAACATTTTCATGAATTTCAACTACCTAATCAGCAAAGACACGACGTTGTTGATGATCGGCCGGCTTGAGTTCTTGTGTTAACTGAACTTTATAAGCCTTAAGACCCAAATCTTTATGCAAAATACGGTTTAATGACGTTTGTGGAATGCCTAATCCCAAAGAACGACGAGGAATGGACCAACCTGGGTTTTCTTCAACACTTTCGGCTACAGCAGCAATATTCTCGGCTGTTCTTGAGCGACGTGCACGGGTTTTATTCTTCACATCACTAACTTGTCCCAACAGCTCGAATTTTTCCACCAATTTCTTTATTGCGGTCCGAAAAGGTGCTTCACGACGACCCAAAAATGTTCGAGTTTTACGAACCGTCTCTGCCAAATTTTCACCATTTTTATAGTGAATTATAGGAAAACCTTTAGATCTTGGCTTCAAATAGGCTAAAATTTTGATGCTATTTATATTTCATAGCGTTGAAAGACTAGGCTAGCTCTTCAAAAGCATTCAACCTTAAGCAAATAATTTCCTAGAATTTTTCCTTAGTTCTATTTTACAATAAAATAATGTTGTGTTGTTTTTAATGTTCTCTAATCTTATCTTCTTCTTGCAGACTTCGAATACTGCTCTTACAACTACAGAGCCTTCGACATAGCCAATCATTTCGTGGAATGGGTATACGATTACACACACAAAGAATACCCATTTTTCACAATTGACGAAGAAAACTATCCCTCCGAAAGCCAGAGGCTGGGATTCATCAATGAATATTTGACCGAGAGGAATATCGATGAGGACCCAAAGAAGCTGCTCAAAGAAGTTGAGCTGTTCACCTTAGTTTCGCATCTATTATGGACACTATGGGGCTTTGTAAACGATGAAACGTCGCAAATACCATTTGGATATTGGGTAAGTTCATAAAAATACACTGCTCAACAATTGCTAGGGATCACTTACTTATTCTAAATTTATTTCTGAAATATTCGCTCCAAGATTATAAATTTAGTCAGATATCAGAGTATTTTCAGTTGATAATATGGTTCACTTGAGAAAAGAATGAAAAAATGGAAAGTTGGAGAGAAAAAAAGACTTTATTAGGAACACTCAAAATTCTGTGTTTGAATAACATAAAAATTTTATGATGAAACCACAAGGCTGAAGTTTCGGTTAAGCTAGTACCTAGTTGGTCCCCCACGAGCTCTTCTCAAGCAATCTATCCTACGAGGCATACTTTCGATCAAACGATTTATAAAATTTTGAGGCAAATTCGTCCAAATATCCCGTAAAGCGTTGGAAAGGTCCTCCAGGTTATTGATCGGTTGTTATAAGGTTGACAATTGTCTAGACATCTCAGACCAGACATGTTCGATGCAATTCATGTCTGGAGAGCGAGCTGGCCAGTCCATCCTATCAATAGCATGAGTTTCTAGCGCTTCATTAACCAGACGACTACGGTGTGGACGGGCATTATCGTCAATTAAAATGAAATTCTCGCCCACGGCAGCCGCAAACGGAACAATTATGGGTTCAATAATCATATCGTGATATCTCTGGCTGGTCATGGTGGTGTTCTGCAGAACAACTAACTCTGTGCGTTGGTTCAAACAAATGCCTCCCCATGCACATATAGAACCTGCGCCAAAAGCTGTTGTGGGTACCATAAACTGTTCTGCATACCTTCGACCTCTTTCCTTCCAAGCAAGAATACGTCGATCGGAGTTGACCAAACGAAATCTAGACTCATCCGTAAATAAACATCGGCTCCAATCTTCAAGTGTCCAATTGCGGTGCTCCTCAGCCCATTGCCGTCGATGAACCCGTGTTCCCTATTCAAACGGGGATGTTGTAGCCTCCTACGTGCTCTCAAACCACAAACATGTAGTCGTCGTCTTACAGTCTGGTTCGAAATTAGAACTCCTGTTGCAACTCTCAGTGATCTATTGAGCCGCGACGCCGGGTAAGTGGGATTTCTCCTAGCATTGAGGATCAAAAGACGATCTTGGGCAGCTGTTGTACTGCGCTGCCGACCTCCCCCATGACCATAAGCTATTGAGTCGTTTTGGATGAACCTATTCCAAGTCCGACTCACGACACTTTGCGAAACATTCAACCGCCGGGACACTTCTCGCTGGGACAAACCTTCCTGTATCCACCATATGATTTGGTCCAGGAGCCAAACGTCTTCTCGGCATGACTGATAAGCTGATGTTGTTCTCATTTCTTCAATTATTGTCACCTTATGTGTTTGAACGAGAGACAAAACAGATTTAATAACAAATACCACATTGCTTTTCACTCCACCTGTAACAGCCTACAGATAATAATCGATTTTGTGAACAAGAGCCGATGAAGTGAGGAAGACTTTGATATAATCAACTCAAAACATCTTACTTTTTCCTTGGAGAACATATAATGTACAGATATTCATTTGAAAAAATACAAATGAAGAGAAGTTCATAAGTGATCCCTAGCAATTGTTGATCAGTGTATACAGGGTGTCCTTGAATTAATGTGGTCTTTTTTTACAGGAGTACAGCATGGCCCGTTTGAGCTCATACATGAAGCTGAAAAACCAACTAACCACAAGGTCAGCAACGAAAAGGAAACTGGTAGACCTGGAAAAGGCACTCCTACCGAAATTGCACGTCACAAAAGGCCCATAGAAGAAAGCTCGGCAGAGTTACAGAAACGCTTCAGTTTCTTGACGAAATTTTTTATATCCTGACTGACCTGATTGTGAAAAAAGAGCCTGTGATAATATCTGATTTCACAGCTATCTCTCGTTAGAAAATGCATCTCACCGAAAAACCAGTTATCGAAAAGTATTATTTTTTCCTCGAGGAGGTTCCATATATTATGGCATTATTCCTTTTGCTTCGGGAAAGAGATTATTGGTAACAAGACTGAGAGAAGATTTCTTGTCGATGGCACATCTGTATATTTCAACTGATTAGATTGTTTCTGTTTAGTTTGTATAGAGATTTAGTGAATGTTTTTTTATATAAGATTGTTTTAATATATTTTTTTGAAACCCTTGATCACTTTTACTTCTTCGAAACATAACTAAAGTATCCTAGGTGGTAGATTGTAAATTGTAAGTTTCTCGCCCAAGCCATTCTTTCCTTAGCCTCGCAATGCCAAAGCATTCAGTGAGTAGATTAGATTAGATAGTGGTCGATCGGCACGTTGATTACCCTTCTGCACTGCGACCAATAAGGTCTTTTGTGCGTTACCATACTAAAACTACGTTTTTCCCAGGAATCTAACCTCCTTAGCAAAGCTGGTTACTTCCTTAGGAGACTTCGCTCTTATGTCGGCTGGCGTTAATAACGCGCCACCTAGTAGAGTAAGTCTGGTTTGCGCCAGCGCAGTGCATTGGCATAGTATGTGCTCGGTGGTTTCAGTGGCCGATTCACATAACCTACAAATGTCGGAGTTTTCTTTACCGATCTTGTGTAGGTGATATCTCACGGGACAATGCCCTGTGAGAAGGCCGATTAGCAGCCTTAACTCGTTTTTTGACAACGATAGAGCTTGTTGAGCCTTCTCTTTGGAAGGTGCGATTAGTCTCTTTGCTTGTCTTTGACCGGATGTGTTTATCCAGTAAGAGTGTTTCTCCCTTTTTTCCCAAACATCGACCTCTGCCCTAATCAGTGTAGGTGATACCCACAGGAGGGCACGGGTCCGGTGAAGGGTGTGTTTGCTCCTCTTTTTGCAAGGGCATCAGCTCTTTCATTTCCCTCAATGTTCTGGTGGGCAGGTACCCAAGCTAAAACTAGCTTGTTGTACTTCGCCAGTGTTTTGAGGGACTGTTTGCAGCTCCAAATGGTCCTTGATCTACAATCAACGGCCATAAGCTGCCTCAGTGCCATCTGACTATCAGAGGCAATGCAAATTTTGGCTCCCTTGTACTGTCTGGACAGACAGACTTCGGCGCATCTTTCTATGGCCAGAATTTCAGTTTGGAGCGTTGTTATTGGCTTTCCCAAAGGCTCCGATTCCCTGTATTTGGGACCGTATATGCCTATGCCTGTTCCTCGTTCCCTTAGGGACCCATCTGTGTACCAGATGATTAGGTGATTGGGGGTTTCTTCCTCCTCCCCACAGAACCTACACTCGTCAGTGTTCAAAAATCCCATCCTCAACAGGTGCTTCCTGAAGCGACAGTGTCCTGTAAGAAAGCCAGTGAGGAGGTGTAATTATTGTTTCTTACCAAGATCCAGATATCTTTTGGATCTTGCTGTTTCAAAGTTCCGAAGGAACTAAGTGGAATGATCCATTCCTGGGAGATTGCGCCAGAGTTTTTCCCTCTCGGCTTTCTCCTTCTCCAGAAACTCCTTCTTAAAGGTACATTTACCTATACCACAAAAGGGTTCTGGGCCAATGAGTGACATTCGTGGGCCCTCCTTGGCAAGTGTATTGGCCTCTTCGTTTTCTCTGATTCCCGAATGGTCGGGACCCAGGTTAAAAGACCTTATTTTTCTTGCCTACCTCATTGAGTTTGTTCCGGCACTCCCAGATCATCTTTGAGTCGATGACGTAGGAGCTCAGTGCTTTAATAGCAGCTTGACTATCTGAGTATATGGCTATATCGCACTTCTGATAGTTTCTTTCTAGATTTATATCTAGACATCTTTCAATAGCTGAGATTTCCGCTTGAAAGACGCTCATACAGGAGCCTAGCGACAGTGCACACTTGGTACTTGGCCCGTATATCCCAACGCCAGCTCCTGTAGAGGTTTTGGAACCATCTGTATACAGACAGCATAGAAGAAGGAAACAATACAAGAATATTATTCAACTGATAAACTATATTTCATCGAGTCATACAAAATTCATAATAAAATACAATAAATATAGAAATCTTAAATGCACATAAAAGCTAGAAGTTTCAAAAGCGAATCTATCTCGCAACTATAAAAATATCATCGAAGTAAATGTAGAAACAACCTTATAAACTACAAAGGAATGAGCTTTCAAAATTATTTAAATTGTCGAAAAGTAAATTTTGAAGTTGAGCAATTTTTCAAGAATTCGAAGGAACATTCTCATTGAAAACACTTTCGTACAAATTTTCCCATCAAATATACCAAGGCAATAGAGCCTCAAAAATAAAGAACCAAATGAACAAATAACCATCAATGTAAATGTTGCCATAATCATAATAAAAATAAAGAAAGAACGATACATTAAAAATGAATGAAAACAGTCGCAAAAATTATTTTCAAACGATTTGTTGTAAAAAGAAAAGAAATGTTATATACGAATAAAGTATTTCTATTTTTACATTTCATTTACCTCACTAAATGGCACGTATTTTCATTCTTACACAACAACGATACTCTTTTGAGCATAAATATGATTAAAATTACAGGGTTATTCATGTAGTCAATCTTACTCCATCAAAAAGATCAGTGATATCGGAAAAACTGAGTTGGAAGGTTCAAATGAAGAAAATTTTTAATTTCCGTCCATCTATACAAAACAGATTGTTCGTCTTTTGAAATTATACACAGAACACCTGAATATGCTAAAAATTTTCTTAATCAATTCAAATAACTTCGAAAAACAAATAAAATTAACTGATAATAAAATAAAAAAAGTTATATTTCTCCTAAGAACAAACCCAACAATATACGAGAAATACAATGCTGAACAAATAATTGAGCTATGTCTTTATAAAATAAAGAAATCTAGACCCAACTCAAGTATTTTTTCTTTAGAGTACTATTCTGAATAACCCTGTATAACTTGTCTATAACTAAGTGAACTCATGTACACTAGTGTGCGCTTAAAATATTAAAGTAATAGGAACGGTTGTTACTCACAATGGCAACATTCTAATGTCCTCTTCAGGAATCGTTGTTAAGTTTTCTGTAGCCAATATCGAGAAGCAAAATGCAGTTTGGAATGTACAACGGTATAGATATTTCTTAAAGCTCAGTGGTAATGTTGTTCGAAATTGCTTGTACCCTTTTAGCGTTACAGCTCTTGCATAAGACGTGACCGTCCAAAGGATAGCAACCTCTACCTTCAGCTTCGGATGAAAGCACTAAGCCACAGTCCTTGAAGAAAGAAAATACGGTTAGAATTGTCAAAATAAGTGAGGTTAAGGATTAGATACCTCGCACTTGTAGCACTGAACGTGGAAACTATGATCGAGAGCAACTACACGGACGGTTTCTTCTTCACCTGGTTCGGGCATTATGGGCTGCTTGCAAACCCAGCATCTCGGGGCGAATATTCTGAAAAAAAAGGATATATGTCATCTATACTAATATTATAAAGAGGAAAGATTTGTATGTTTGTGGCGTGATACGAGTTAACTCATAAGCTACTTGACCGATTTCAATAATTCTTTCACCCTTAGAATGCTACACTATCCTTGAGTAACATAGGCTATACTTTTCACCCAAGAAAATTAAGGAAACCTACTATAACTTCAATGATAATAAATATGAGTACCAAAATCAGCTATTTTCAGGTGCGCTGCGAAAACCGTAAGACGTACATGGAAACAATGTATGACGGAAATGTACCTCTTCAATAGTTCTACAAAAAAGTCCGCGATAGCATATATCTATTTTCAAGTTTTACTCGGTATTACCTTTTAAAGGTATCAAATGTTTCTCAAAATTATGCATTATTTGGGAGTATTTTTTTATGAATACGCTATTAATCCTTATCCAATTAAATACGTCGTTCATCCCCAGTATTTAATTTAGAACGAAATTGCCTTTTACATCCTTAACTTATGATGAATACATCAAAAGATATGGCAGGTTGAAGATGAATTCGCACCTAAATGCGTCTCCGAGGTAGGCACTAGGCGGGTAGGAGAAGGTACCGAATAGATGTATGAATGTATTTTGGATTGCCTGATGCGCGTATGTTTATGATCACAAATCAGATCAACAGATGGCGCTGTAATCATTATTTAGGTTATTCATCTACTCTGCAACTAAACGCCTGGATCGAATTAAATGAATTTTTGTGCATACAGAACAACGTCTGTTGGGTCTTCTAGTTAGTTATAAAGAAATTTCGTTATACAGAAAATTTGCTTCTATAATCGGCAATGTCGCGGTTGACTTCACTGATAAATTTAGGTTATCATTCAAACTTAAGCACTTGCTTCTAGATATTTCACTCTAGCGTAATGGTTAGATTGAAATCAAAAAGTCAGGGGTGTATTTAAAACTGTTTCAGGAGGATCTCTCTACCCGCCGTAATTATATAGTTTAAGGTCGGGATTTATTACGTACACCCGGAAAAATTTCGGAAAAAAACCCACCCTTATACCTTCTTACAAATACCCATTCAAAGAGTGATGTTCTTTGAATATTTCGTTATAGAGAGGATTTATTTCGTTTTATAGGGTGTTTTAACATGGAATTCGGATTCAAGCTGCAATGTCTTGTACGAAATTCGTTATACAGACGTTCGTTATAGGGAAGTTCCACTGTATTATTAAAATTATTTGAATATGGGTAGACGAAATCATCACGAATTTTTCTTAATGAGCAAGTTGCTCTCTTTTACTCAGTACTTATACTGAAGTTAGAGTGCTGTACTTACTTATGAAAATCTTCGATACAGTGAACCCTATTGGTAGCATCCACAGTGAACGGTATCCCATCCAAACTTTTGCCGCAGACAATACAACAGAAACAACCAGGATGATATGGTTTTCCGGTGGCTCTCAAAATTCTATCCATAATAGGTTTCTGGCAAACGCAGCACTTTTCCAGGGTGTTCTATAACGAAAACGTTAATAATCATTACATGTTGATGAGTCGAATGGAGAGAATTCTTACGAAGTAATCTTCTTCGCAGTAAGGTTTTCCATTTAAAGCGTAGAAGGGTTTTCCTTGAAGATTTACTGCACACTGATGGCAAGTGAAGCACTTGGTGTGGTACAGTCTAGACATGGCTGTGCATCCATTGCTTGCTCCTACAATCTAAAAAGAAATTGTTCAGAATGAGTATTTATAGTTTCAGGAGTGTATGAAGTGAAGGAAACTTAAGCCCCTCCTATCCCTAAGACCTCTATCGCTCTATCGTGAAAGGGGCAGACTTCTTCTTTTTCTCTGTGCGGTGCCTTTCCGGCCGAACTGAGGCCTAGTGGCCCATTGTTCACCCGCATCGATCTATAGAGACTCAGCTCCTCAGACACGAAGACAGAAATGTCGCGAGCCTGCCAGGAGTGGTCCCTCTCACCATAGGTATAGAAGGTGTTGGATTTCCTAGGGTGTTGACCTTAACTCAGTAAGGTTCCCACAATTGAACAAAATATGCTCGACCATTTCATCAGTACTCCTGCACCACCGGCATAGGGAGCAGCTTGTCAATCCCATTCTCTTCAAATGCTTGTTAAACAGGTGACCAGTCAATGCACCAGTCACCAGACCGAGTTGTTTCCTCTCCAGCAACAGAAGTCTTTTTGACCCAGATCGCGAGGACGGTCTCTCAATGAGAATCCTCGACCACCTCAGGCCCACCCCTGCGCTCCATTCCGAGGAAAATTACCTGTTCAGCCAGTTCCTGAAGAAACGGGGCAGACAGCTAACGATTGTTTGGTGAAATATTGTATAGGATTTATAAAGGTTCTCCTAAGCCTTGAGAAGTGAACCCTCCATTTCACAGACGGAGATAATGGCTGTCTAGCTATGCGATCAAGAGTGTTTTAAAATGAACCTCAAGGGAGCTGGCGCTGGGATATACGGGCCAAGTACCAAGTGTGCACTGACGCTGGGCTTCTGTATGAGCGTCTTTCAAGCGGAAATCTTAGGTATTGAAAGATGTCTAGATATAAATCTAGAAAGAAACTATCAGAAGTCCGATATAGCCATACACTCAGATAGTCAAGCTGCTATTAAAGCACTGAGCTCCTACGTCATCGACTCAAAGATGATTTGGGAGTGCCGGAACAAACTCAATGAGGTAGGCAAGAAAAATAAGGTCTTTTTAATCTGGGTTCCCGGCCATTCGGGAATCAAAGGAAACGAAGAGGCAAATGCACTTGCCAAAGAGGGCGCACGAATGTCACTCATTGGCCCAGAACCCTTCTGTGGTATAGGTAACTGTACCTATAAGAAGGAGTTTCTGGAGAAGGAGAAAACCGAGAGGGAAAAACTCTGGCGGAATCTCCCAGGGATGGATCATCCAACTAAGTTCCTTCGGAACTTTGAAACAGCAAGATCCAAAAGATATCTGGATCTTGGTAAGAAACAATTACACCTCCTCACTGGCTTTCTTACAGGACACTGTCGCCTCAGGAAGCACCTGTTGAGGATGGGATTATCGGACACTGACGAGTGTAGGTTCTGTGGGGAGGAGGAAGAAACCCCCATTCACCTATTCAACGGAATGCTTTACCATTATGAGTCTAAGAAAAGAATGCCTTGGGCGAGAAACTTGTAAGAGTGAGGAACTAGCCTCGTTGAACCCTTCACAGATATTGGTTTTCATCAGATCTCTGTAAGTGGAAGGCGAGCTATAAAGGGTGTGGTCAGAACAACTCTGTAAAGGGGCACAATAGACCTTGAGGTCGCCGTGAACTGTGAACCCTTTTAAACTAAAACTATAACTACTATAACCACCACTCACCTTCTCTTTGCACTTGGTACAATGTCCGTAAGTGTCCAGCATCTCGCTATCGTCATTGTCAAGGCCTTGAACCAGAAGATCAGTCAAGCTGTCGACCTCCTGATCCTTGTTCAACCCCATTCTGCTTGCCGATTGCGATGGACCTGTCATCACACTGTTACTGCCACTAACATAAGGGGCGTACAGCGAATAGTTGGAACGAGAGGACAACTGACTCGGGGGCCTTGGATTGATGGGCTCGTAGATCGACTCGTAAGTTGAGGAAGCCTGAAAAAACAATTTTTGTATTGCTAAAGAAAGGGTTCAGCTCTACGGACAACCAAAGGTTAATTTAACAGTTTAGATTTGTTCAACATGACATACGATTTCTTGTTTTTCACTTCAATAAGTCGAATTTGGGATACCTCGAATCATCGAATGGTTGGTGACTGAATAGAGGAGTACCATAAGTGTTGCCAACTGCTTAAAAAACACTGAAAATCACTTTTCTTTTTGAGCGCTCGTTCTACTCAAACGAGTGCTATATCGTGTTGCCCAAATGCCTGTAATTTTCTAATTTTCAGCCGAAAATGGTCTCAAACGATAGGGTTCTACTCCCTGATGACGAATCCGTGGTCGAATTCAATTCTATGCGTGGAGCCGTCCGTTAGCACGATAACTTTCGAAGAGATTGTCCTAGAGACTTGATATTTTTAGGCTGAGTTCGGTTCCCAAACGCCGCGTTTAAGTTCGTTGACCAGTACAGGGTGTTCCATAAAATTTGGCCATTCAAAATTTTCGTTCCTCACTATCTCAGACAAAAAGAAACTAATCGAAATGAAATTTAGCGGCCACATGCAAGATGCTCATAAGCTTCATGCAAAATTTCTTGGCGATTGGTACTCTCACGGTACTCCTCTATATCATCCTAGAAATACGTAAATCTCCAAAACATACACACTTTGAAATAAACATCAATTCTTCGTTAAATAACCTGCCTATCATTATACAGTGGAACTTCCCTATAACGAAAGCGCTAAATCCGTAAAAAAATTCGTTATAAAGAAATTTCGTTATACAGAAAATTTGTTTCTATAGTCGGCAATGTCGCGGTCGACTTCACTGATAAATTCAAGTTTATCATTCAAACTTAAGCACTTCCTTTTAGACATTTTCGCACAACTTTCACACTAGCGTAATGGTTAGATTGAAACCAAACAGCCAGGTGTTTATTTTAAACTGTTTCAGATGGATCTCTCTGCTCGCCGTAATGATTTAGTTTAAGGTCGGGATTTATTACGAACGTTCGGAAAATTTTCGGGAAAAACCCACCCTTACACCTTCTCACCAATACCCATTCAAAGCGTGATGTTCTTTGAATATTTCGTTATAGAGAGAATTGCTACGTTTAAGAGGGTGTTTTTAACATGGAATTTGGATTCAAGGTGCAATGTCTTGTACGAAATTCGTTATAGAGAGAAATTCATTATAGAGAGAATTTACTTCGTTTTAGAGGGTGTTTTTAACATGGAATTTGGATTCAAGGTGCAATGTCTTGTACGAAATTCGTTATAAAGCGAAGTTACTTCGTCTTAGAGGGTGCTTTTAACATGGAATTTGGATTCAAGATGCAAATGTCTTGTACGAAATTCGTTATATACAGAGAAATTCCTTAGAGAAAAATTCGTTATAGAGAGAAATTCGTTATAGAGAGAATTTACTTCGTTATGGAGAGAATTTACTTCTTTTTAGATGGTGTTTTTAACATGGTATTTGGATTCAAGGTGCAATGTCTTGTACGAAATTCGTTATAGAGAGAAATTCGTTATACACAGAATTTACTTCGTCTTAGAGGGTGTTTTTGACATGGAATTTGGATTCAAGGTGAAATGTCTTGTACAAAATTCGTTATACATACAGAGAAATTCGTTATAGAGAGAATTTATTTCGTCTTAGAGGTTTTTTTTA
Organism: Propylea japonica; assembly: GCA_013421045.1. Classification (NCBI taxonomy): domain Eukaryota; kingdom Metazoa; phylum Arthropoda; class Insecta; order Coleoptera; family Coccinellidae; genus Propylea; species Propylea japonica. Next base: position 50,643,505 of record CM024242.1, read on the forward strand.
ACATGGAATTTGGATTCAAGATGCAATGTCTTGTACGAAATTCGTTATACAGAGAAATTCGTTATAAAGAGAATTTACTTCGTTTTAGGGGGTGTTTTTAACATGGAATTTGGATTCAAGGTGCAATGTCTTGTACGAAATTCGTTATAGAGAGAATTTACTTCTCCGTCTTAGAGGGTGTTTTTAACATGAAATTCGGATTCAAGGTGCAATGTCTTGTACGAAATTCGTTATACAGAGAAATTCGATTTAGGGAAGTTCCACTGTATTTAAACAGACCACCCTTTTTAACAACATTAGCACGAGTAACCCAATATTTAATCTTCTCAGTTAACCCGTCAACTTACATTTGACACGAAAGTTATTCACAACCCAACAAACTGACATTAATCACAATTAATTACCTTGGAGGAATTGCCGTATCCAAAATCAGAGTCAGCATACTAAGAAAACAGAGATAAAACTATTATATTAATCACAGCGGAATACACTCTAAACCTCAGAAAAAGTTTCTTCAGAAAGAGAACGTTGGCTTGGAACATGCAAATATTCTTACCTGGGACCCCATGCCGTAGGTGCTGTAATCTTGACCTCTACCGGTGGCCCTCCTCAACTCGCTATAGCTCGAACTCACAGGTGAAGGAGTGGTATAAGATCTTCAGGCGGTGGTGGTAGATTCGTATTAACAGTGCAAGGTTGGTAATCTCCGAGGTTTGAGGTTATTGGAGGGGGTGGTGGAGGTAAATCATCAGCGCCTACATGTTTCAAGGATTCGTTAGTTTATCAGGTGAATATTTGAATTTTTGGGTCCACCAGATATCGATCAGATTTTGATGTCATTGTATCTATTGAGGTCTCCTGATCAACATTAGGGGCGTTCGGCATCGACATCGGACTTGTCGGATCGATCTGAACCGTTCGTTTATTACATCAGGATTGAGGGGTATATACATCTGGACCGTTCGGCATAAAGTTAACGTTTTTTTTATGTTTTTTATATATTTTTTTTGTTTTATGTTTAGTTTCCTGATCCGACAAACCGATAGATTGAAAAATTCTAATACTTATCAACACTTTTATTCTTCCGTTTTCATTTATTCATTAAAACCTATTTAATTCTTTAAAATTTTCGATATAGCTATCGTAGTTTGAACGGGCAGGAGGAGATATTGCTTCCTTGTTTCTTTTGCATGTAATTAATTAATTAATTAATTAGGATCTTTCGATACAACTATCGCCGTAGTGAACGACCAGAAGGGGATATTGCATTCCTCATTTCCTTTGCATTCAGTCCCATTGCACCTAATTATTTATTATAATTTAGAGCTAAGAAAGGGTGAAAGTATCTTTAAAAGATGAGCATATTTTCCAAAATGAGGATCTTTGAAATCTCATAATCTATGAAAGTAGAACAGAGCAGTATGTTCTGTGGCAATTGCTCTGTACCGTTCGTTTATTCACAGATATTACAGATGAATCTGTACGATCTGTGGTCACGTGACTGAAAATCTACTCGAGGAGGTCAATGCCGAACGGGCTTATTAGTTAAACCAACAGGTGGCGGTCTGTCTTAGCTTACAAATTATGGGCTACCAAAGTTCCAAAAATGTTCCATCTTCACGTCATTATTTCCACTATGAAGACACAGAAAGCTGCTCCAATTTAGTCTATAGATCACCTTTGAACATTCACATAACGATTCGATTAGTTTAAGTAGGTATATTCAATAAATAATGCAAAAATATCGCAATTCTAGAGGCAACTCATTATCACAAATTGAGGCAAAGACCTCCGATCTTCATGGTAGGTTTGGCACTGCCGCAGATTCTTTTGCAGGAATATGATACGATGCCTTCCCGTAAGTCCCGCCATCATTTGATATGTCACTCGCAAAAGGACAGAGCAGTAGTGCCAAACTTACCATGAAGAACAGAACACTTTCCTTCGAACTTTAGATTATGTGGCCCCTCTAGAATTTCAATATTTTGTATCAATTATTGAATGGACCAGAAATAAAACTAATCAATTCGTTATGTGAATATTCAATGGTGATTTATAGACTAAATTGGGGCAGTAATCCGTGTTTTTGTAATGGAATAAGAGACGTGAAGATGGAACATTTTTGGAAGCCCATATTTTCTAAACTAAGACAAACCCCCACCTGTTGGTATCACAAATGTTATTCAGGAGGCCTAAATGAATACAATGACACCAAAATCTGATCGAAATCTGCTGGAAAATTCAATCACTTTCCGAACTTACCTCCGTTTCCATAAGGTGGAGCAGGGGAACCAGCGTTTAGGTTGCTATACATGCTTCCTCCTCTTTGAGAATGCATCAAGTTAGAATAAACCGAGGATTCAGGTTTTCCTCTATTACCAACCTGAATATTACTGTACATCACTTGGTCCGACCTATTGTCGTAACCTGAAATATATATTATATTGGTAAAAACATCACTCTCAACTCATCAAGTTAAAAGAGCTACCTCTTTGTCCCATAGCTGGCCCACCCATGGATGGCACAGGCGAAGGAGAGGGCCCCGTATTGTACTGATTTGAATATCTTTGATCATCTCTCGGTAAATTTGCATAAGTATTCTGGTATCTCTGTTGTGGCATCGCTTGGTTAGAAGAATTGGTCGAGATACGTCCACTGTTTGCATACGTATGAGAATCTGATGAAGCATTGCTAGCGTTTGAATATAAAGCCGAGTTGGTTGAAAGACCTGAAGAGTACAAAGGCTCCGAAGAGTGTTTCAGAGGATACGATTGTGGTACCTGAAAAATTTGAAAATGAAACTGTTCTAAAAGGTATTGAATGTGTGTATTACCTGTGGTTGAGGTTTCTTGGGTTTTGGGGGCACTGCTGGACCTATTTTTCTCCCTAATGTTCCTGAATTAGATTGGGAACTTGGTACGAGTTCCTTCTTGCTCAGTAAGGCCAATTCAGCCAATTGTTTGTCCAAATCATTCATTCTTCTTCAATTTGTATAAATTCAAGCAGACAAACGTGATTAATTTGGAACAGTCACACCTAGAGAGCAAATAACATATTGCGAAAGTTTCCAAATATTTATTTTTCAACAAGCAACAACAAACAATTTGAAGTAATCGAAGCAATTTTACTAATTGATTAGTGAACGCTGTATTACCTTTATTATGCTATTAATGCAACAGGTCTGATGAACAATTGTTTAAATATTTAAATAATATGATTCATAATTAGTCATCGTTCATGATAAAATTTATCTTTCTTTTTTCCAAAAGCGAGAAAAGCACCTGTCAAATTTTCTTCATCAGCCCAGTGGTCTATTTTCGTTATGAACTACTAGTTAAAAAACCTATTATTTTTTTCCTTCTGCATAATGATTTTCGATTGAAATCGAAATATCATTATTCGGACCCCATTGGTTTTTTATTTATTATCTAGTTAATAATGAAATATTATTTTTTGTCCCATTTTTTTCATGTTGGATTGTTGACAGATAAACATAACCTCATTTGGGCGATATTTTCGTATCAGATTTTTACTGGAATTTTTCTTTCTATTTTTAATCTTTAGTTTTAAATAAAACAGATCAATTTCTGGAATTATTTAGGACGCAACAATCACGAGTCCATGTTGAGTACACTCAGAAGTTCGAAGTATCGTGTAAAAAGATCATAAACAAGAAGTAAAATGGTTACAGGTGAAGTTGATACCTGTGAAAAGTATAAAGAGCAAGGTAATGAAGCCTTCAAGAACGGCAATTGGGATGAAGCCCTAGTATTTTATACAAAAGCAATAAGCCTGAAAAATGAGGAAGGAAAGGATTTGGCAACTTATTTCAAAAATAGGGCAGCTACCCACCTCAAACTTGAAAATTACAAGGAGGTTGTAGCCGATTGTGACAAATGCTTGAAAATAATACCATCAGATCCAAAAGCTTTGTATAGACGTTGTCAAGCCTTAGAGAAACTAGAGGTATGTGATTTTCTAGTTTATATCTTTGTCACCAAGTTCATATTATTCCAATTCTCAGAGATTTGAAGAAGCATACAGAGATGCCACACAAATATTCAAAGACGATCCCAAACAATAAAGCAATACAGCCAGTTCTTGAACGGTTATATAAAATTGTTCAAGAGAAAGAAAGAAAGAATGCCCAAACAAGTACCAAATTAGAGAGTATGATAAAATTGCATTTGAACTTACCGAAAATATTGAGAAACGCGAAACAGCCATGAAAAACTTGGTAGTATTAGCCAGAGAAGGGGCTGGTTCAGAACTGATGTTGAAGTCAACAGTTGTTCAACAAATACGAAGACTGTTGAAAGTTGAAAAAATGAAGAAATACGAATCACAGGTTGGTAATCACTCAAATTACTATGAATAGAAACTCTAATTAAAATTTTTTCAGCTATCAGAATAATAGGCGAACTTTTTAAACATTCGCCGGACAAAACAAAGATAGTTCTTCAGGATTTAGGATTGCCTTGGTTCCTTGAAATGCTTGATTCCGAAAATAAAGAACAAGTGAATGCTGCGCAGTATTGCCTTCAGGCAATTTTGAACTCTTTATCAGGAATGAAGAACAAAATGGACTCCAAGCCGGATAAAGAACTCATTAAAAAACACGAGACCGATATTAATTTGATACTTTCTTTTTTGATAAACAACATTACAAATAGACTTATCAGTGGACTTGCAAGAGATGCTATAATAGAGCTTCTCGTGAGAAATGTACATTATACTGCATTAGATTGGGCTATGCAACTCGTAGACCAAGGTAGTTCTATAAAAAAAAGTGTAAATTCAATAGAAATGAACAATTTGATCATCTTAGATATTATTTTGACAATGTAGGTTAGGTTTGTGTTTTGACAGGTTAGGTTAGGTTTGTATTTTGACAGGTTAGGTTTGTATTTTGACAGTTTGGGTTAGGTTTGTATTTTGACAGTTTGTCTTAGGTTTGTATTTTGACAGTTTAGGTTAGGTTTGGAATACTTATAATATCGTGATCTTCTTCTGTTTCAGGTGGTGTTGAGAAATTACTACAATGTACCGGTGAATTGGAAGAATTCAAATATGAAAGTGCAATGAATATAACTCGTTCAACGAGTACTATAGCGTCTATATGTCTACAGCGTGTATACGAAAACATGTATTACGACAAAGCTAAGGAGAAATATATGGATAAAATTGAAGGTTATGTTAAAGATAAACTACTGAGTCCTGATATAGAATCAAAAGTCAGGGTTGTTGCTACCATAACAAGTTTACTGAGGGGCCCCCTTGACGTTGGAAATTCTATAATAGGAAAAGACGGCATTATGCAGATGATTTTGGTTATGGCAAATACCGAGGATATCGTTCAACAAAGGGTAATAGTGTTTTTGATAAAAAGACAAGTTTCATTTGACAGAGTGTCTATTTTAGGTTGCTTGCGAATGTATAATAGCCACAGCCAGTAGAGCAGATAAGGCTAAAGCGATAATAGCTCAAGGCATCGATATTCTGAAAAAATTATATACTTCAAAAGATGATGGCGTAAGACTCAGAGCCTTAGTTGGTTTGTGCAAATTAGGTAGCTCTGCCGGGACAGATGCTTCTATGAGACCTTTCGCAGAGGGATCTATGGTGAAATTAGCTGAAGCTTGCAGGAGGTAATCAAAAATGAACATAAAATGGTATCATGTCATTATAAAACATACATTAGTTTGTAGGTTAGGTTAGATTACACATTCAGTTTATAGGTTAGGTTAGACTACATTTTCAGTTTGTAGGTTAGGTTTTGAATTGTTGTTTTTATGTTCAGGTTTATGCTCAAGCCAGGGCAGGATTTGTCACTCAGGAAATGGGCAACAGAGGGCTTGGCATATCTCACTTTAGATGCTGAGGTTAAAGAAAAATTAATAGAAGACAGGGCCTGTCTTCAAGCTATGATTGAATTGGCCCGAACAGGTGATGAGTCTTGTTTGTATGGTGTGATCACAACGTTGATGAATCTTCTTAACGCTTACGAAGAACAAGAGGTGAGGCACTAGAATTAAACATTGTAATGACCATTTTTTCGCATGTTCTTGCATCCTAACACGTAAAATCATTCCCAGGTCCTTCCGGAAATGGTAGAACTCGCCAAATTTGCGAAGCAACACATACCAGAGAAGCACGAACTAGACGATCCAGATTTTGTCACCAAAAGAATACTAATCTTGGGCAAAGAAGGCGTTACCACAGCTTTAGTAGCTCTGTCCAAAACCGAGAGCGAAAACTCAAGAGAACTCATATCTAGAGTGTTTAACGCTCTGTGCAGCGAGCAAGAACTGAGGGGCATAGTCGTTGCTCAAGGGGGCACCAAGGCTCTGATGTCCCTGGCTTCCAGGGGTACCGAAAAAGGCAGGATCCACGCGTCCCAAGCTTTGGCCAGGATTGGCATAACGATAGATCCAGAAGTTGCTTTTCCGGGGCAAAGATGCTTGGAGGTTGTAAGGCCCCTTATTCATCTCTTGCATCCCGATCGAAGCGGTTTGGAGAATTTTGAGGCGTTGATGGCTTTGTGCAATTTGGCACAGGTGAGTGAATGTTTTAATCTACCAGTATCTTATAATCTATACACTATACGTCTGTTTGCTCTGTCATAACAATAAACATTAGTGAATAATGAGTCCTTATCCACTGCTGTCAGATGTTTCATGGATTTAGCTATACTCCGTTCACATATTATTGAGCACAAAGCAGGCGTTTGTTTATTTATCTGAAGTTGGCAGTATTTGCTGTCATAATGTGAAATAAAATCAACGTTGCCGAATGTTCCCAGCCTCGTCCGACGAGCTTGCGAATTATCAGAGAACTCTATGCAATATTGACAACATTGCGTATCAATCTGACAAGAAAATAAACAACATAACCTAAAATTCTAATACACACAGTGGAGTATGCCAAATTGTCATGGCCAATCGACAGCTCAAAGTTTTGTGGACGGACTATATAGTATAGTCCGTTCACGAAAGGTTGAGCCGTCGGTTGGCCATGGAAATTTGGCATATTTCACTGTCTATATTGAAATTTTAGGTTATGTTGTTTATTTTCTTGTCAAATTGATACGCAATGTTGTCAATATTGCATAGGGTTCTCTGATAACTCGCAAGCTCGTCAGACGAGGTCGGGTACATTCGGCAACGTTGACTTTTTTCATCGTTATGACAGCAAGTACTGCCAATCTCAGATAAATAAACAAACGCCTACTATGCGCTCAAACTTTCGTGAACGGACTATAAATAGTTGAAACTGATATTTCTTCAGTTTTTTGGAGTTCCCTTACTAACAAATATGTGAAGTCAAGAACTTTTGCGTCCATGTTCATGTTTATATTAGTTGGTAAAAATGATTTGTTTGCTTTGAAAGTTAATAGAAATTTTTTCGTGTAGGTAAGCGAGACTGCAAGACAGAAAATCCTGAAAGAAGGAGGCTTATCTAGAATCGATCATTACCTCTTCGAAGAACACGAATATCTATGCAGAGCTGCCACGCAATGCATGACAAACATGGCAATGTCCCCAGATGTTGTCAAAATATACGAAGGACCAAACGATAGATTAAAAATGATGGTCTCCTTGGCAATGGACGAAGACGTAGACACTTCCATGGCCGCTTCAGGATGTTTAGCTATTTTGACTGGAAGCAGTCCGATCATTTGCGGAAAGATATTGAGTCCCAAAATTGGCTGGACTGTTTGCAGATGTTGCTGGCCAATCCTAAACCCAGTATTCAATATAGAGGGCTCTGCACGGTGGCAATATTATGGACAGTTCGAAGGAAAATGCAGAAAAGCTTATATCGACGAACGTTATGGAAATTTTAATGGCACTGTCGAAGTTGCCGGAGGAAAAAATTGCCAAGACTGCTGAGGAAATCCTTTTGAGTGTGGAAAAGATGGGAATCATCAAGAAACCTGGTGAGGATGATGACTAGAAAAGGAAGGTTGCGTTTGTGCCTAAATAGGGCAGTCCAGTGAAGTGGAACTTTGTCTAAGGGTAATTATTTGAAATTCTTTGACCAGCAGATAGATATTGATTAGATTAGAACAAATTTCAAAATGTGTTTCATCTTCAAGCCATTTTTCCACTATTAAGTCACTGAAATTCTGCTCTTATTTAGCTTATAAATTATCTTTGAACATTAACAAAACGACTCCATGCGTTTTGTTTCTGATATATTCAATAATTAATGTGAAAATATCAAAATTCTAGAGTCACCATGTAACCACAAATTCGAGGGAAAGTGCGTCGTTCTTTATGGTAAGTTTGGCACCGCCGCACACTATCCCGGCGAATGACGTATGAAATGATGGCGGCCATTACGAATGAGCTTCCTATCTTAACGCGGAAGAATGTGCAGTGGTGCCAGAGTTACCATGAAAATCGGCAGGCTTTACCTAAGATTTGTGGTGGCTTTAGAATTTTGATATTTTCGCATTGAGTATTGAATATTATTGTAATAAAAACACATCTAACCGTTATTTAAACGTTCAAAGATACAATGACACCAAAATCGAATCTACAGGATATCGAAACTCAAATAATTACCTTAAAACAGTTTTCCTATCGTTATAAATCCATTTAAAAAATAGTGCATTTATAATGAAAAAAGTAATGTTCTTTAAGTCTTCCTTCCACACTACTTTCTACTAATAAATACTTCTTTGGACTGCCCTACTAAAGATTAAAATATAATCTTTAAGTTATGGAATATATACATAAGTTGTGTTTTGATTATGTACTTAATATTTTATTTATTGCTCTTATTAGTTGAAGGTTTTGAAAATATTTATAAAAGTACTCTTGATTGTTATCAATTATTTATTATTATTGTAATAAAACGACATGGAGTTACTCAGTTCTATATACATGACACATACTGTTGAAAATAATTATGCAGATATTAGTAGATTATTTTTATGTATCCCCTAAACACAAACATAAAATCATAACACAGAAGGCCTATAATAAACTTTAATTATTCCATTTATATCTATCTGAAGTGCAGATGCCAACAATAAAATTTATAAAAAAAATATGCTCTCAATGAAAGGTTAAATTTAAATATTTTTTCAACTTTGTAACACAGTTAACATAAAAATTAATGATGTTGAGGAAATACAGCATTTTTCACGTAGACGACTTGTATATAATTGCATGAAAGTATACATTTGTATAAAATAGTAAACTTATCACTACTTCCTTAATACTGTTGTAAATATATATCGAAGCATGTTGCGTTAAAAGTGCTACTACAAATCTAGTAGATACCTCAATACGATTAAACATAAAATATAAATCAACAACTTATAAACTAAACACATAAAAAAATTATGTTATAAAAATATAGGAAGACGAAGGAATGTAATATAAGAACAAAAACTTACCGTACAACATTTTTTTAGCAAAATTTGGCAATACAAAGCATGCTTTGTGAATTTCGGAATTGTAATACTTCAACTCGTATTTCTCCAGCTCTTCTTCGGAAAACTTCAGTTTTGGCTCGGTCAAATCCGTGTTTTCCTCGAGGGCCCCCATGATAAACCCAATTTGACCAGTCGGATAGGTTGGTACATTCACAACAGGATATCTAAGCAAAAAAATGTACTTTTAGCAGCAAATCAATGAATACTAGTCGTTTGATCTAACCTCACTTCCTTAAAATGCTTGCGGCAATGGTTCAGGTTATTCTTAACGATTTCCATCGCTGCCCAAACAGTATTTCCTCGTAAACAAATTATACCACCTGGTTTTAAAGCTTCTTTCAACAAAGAGAAGTACGATTCGGAAAAAGAGTTGAAGATGGTCCTTTTAGATCGCTTGAATCCGTAATGATTATGTCAAATTCGTTCTTGTGATCTTGCATATACTCAGAACCGTCACAAATCTGAAAGAAAAAACAAAAAATTAATTGACTAAAAGATTATAAGCATAGGTTATACAATCCTTCAATTTTCCTTATACCTTACAGTAACAATACACCAACCTTTATATATGAGCCAAAGAAAAATTACCTTGATTTCCAATTTAGGAGAATCGAATCCCTTGGCCATAGCCGGTATGTACTTCTTATATGCTTCTATGACCTTTTGATTAGTCTCCACCTGTACCACTTCCTTGACCAATGGGTGCTTAGTTACCTCCCTAGCCACGCCTCCATCCCCACCCCCTACTATAAGCACTCTTTCGGGGTTAGAATGAGCGCAAAGTGGTAAAAATGAAATCATTTCTCGATATGCAAATTCGTCGTTTTCGGTGCACTGAATGACACCATCTAAGATTAGAGCTCTGCCATGATTGGTCCTAGAAAAACTTATGATAAGAATCGACACAGGTTTATTTAATTGTCCTGCTCACGTTTGTAAAACCATTATGTCTTGGTGGTCTGATTTCTCGCAACTCAACACTTTGTCGACTTTAAGAGCGAAACGTTGACCAGGTAACAAATCATTTTTATCCTGGAACCAACTGTCTTTAATTTGATTGCTTGCGGACTCACAGCAGTCCATATTTTCTTCACTCTGAAAAAGTTTTCACATTAATTATTCGAAATACTGACATATGTTTCCTTAAAAGCACTTTTATGATTGTATCTGAGAAAATTCATCTAATTTTATTTAATTCAATATTTATCACCTCTGTTACATGATTGGACTGAACAACAGAGCTGTTGTTATCGTCAACAGAGCTATTATTATCGTTTTCCATTTTCTCTGTCGAAATTTCCTCGGTTTTGTCAGATGAGCTTGGCTGTAAAAAAATGCAGTACAAGATTTAAGTTGCACATTATGAAGATCAAAATAGTCAATATGAAGATAAGAGATAAGTGGAATTAAAGCTCACCTCTGCCTCAGTGGACTTCTTATCGGAATTTTTCAAATTGTCCAAATGTTTAAAAATAGTAGGAATAGAATCTTTCTTCAAAATCCTCCTATGTAGATTATTTTCAGTATAGCAGTCAACTGTGAAGTGATCGCTACATATCATAGCGAAAAGATTTGCCTCGAAATTTTTCATTTTCGTTGCTTGTATCCATTTTTCTAATATATCCGGCCGTTTATGAGGGAATCTGATAAAAAACAGGCAAGTGCAGCAGAGGAAGAAAAAATCATAACTCAAAATAGAATAGCAACCAACCTGTGGAAAGTAATATTTTTACTTTGTCCCCAATAATTTAAACAACCAGGAGCACAGCAATATTTCACCATTTTAAAGACGAATCTTGACTTTCAAGTATAAAACTGTTATTCTTTCACTGGTGTACATTAATTTATATTCATATTTTTCTGTATCTGAGTTTCAAATAGGATAATCCATTTGAGGAAATCTTCAGATGAAAATTTGCATTTATCAATATCTGTCATTCATATCATTCAATTGATTTTTCCGCATTCGAAGCTCGCGGATTCCTTCTACCGACGCCGGTATTTTACATAAAAAAATAAACAAAATTGAAAAATGAACTACCTTCGTTTGCTTCATCTGTCAAAAACGCAGAAATCTGTTATTTATGACCTACATCTTTCATGCGACAGCGACGTCTATCGGAGTTTTTATAAAACATTAGAAAAAGGAATGTTATTTGTTAAATCGCCAAATAATTAATATTATTTATAATTATTAATTGCCGTTGCTTTACTGTGAGTTCGCATAATAAGGTAAATTTCACAGATAAAGTAAAAATTGTGGTGTGAGCTAAAATCCAAATGTTCCATAAGTTTCCTGGCAATTAATAAGCTGTAATAAACCAAATTTAAATTGAGGACAATTTCAAAGTTCTGATTCTGAAGTACAAATGGATAAGCGAGTTCGAAGAATTGCTGTCCCTTCCTTCAAATTAAATCAGGATGATTACATTTTACCCAAAAGAGTTAAACTAATGGTACGGCAGCAAGACCAAGTCAATCAGGTTTGAATGCAGGTGTGAATGTGAATTTTAACAACAGAATGATGAGGAAGGAAAATAATTATAATCTGAGGAATACTTCAAGATCAATGAAGAAGGAGTATTAACCGCTCAAGGTACCAAGACCAAGCAGAAGTTTTCTGAGAGGTTTAAAGGTGACACTCGATATTTACTATTATAATTAAACTGTATTGAATGAAATATGCATTTTGCTAAGTTACTTTTGAACTTCTTGAACCATTAATCTTCTTGTAGAGATATCATCAAGAAAAACTAATTTACCAAAGTTACCGGGAATCATTTCTAGAAGTGTTGGTAAGTCGAAAAGTTCTGATGGATATATGTCTTCAATAGAAGAAAAAAAGCAAACTCAAGCATTAAAACAAAGAAATATGTTTGGAAATACTAATAACAATAGTTTCAAAAAGAAACGAGAGAAGTAGCAGTTCAAACTGAACCAGTGAATCATTTCAATGGGATCAGTATGGAAGATAACAAGCAGGTAACGAAATTAACTTTAATGGGGTGTGGTAATTAAAATCTCGCATTCTCTAATACCAAGAAGTTTTTGTAATCTATATAATATAATGTTAGGTTAGGTTAGAGTTAAGGTTACTCACCAAACAGTGAATTAGTTGGTCGTGTGAGTCTAGTCATAGTACTGAATTTTATGAATCTATACGAGTTTGTAGACATGAGAAACTTGTATGATTTCCAATATAATTTGGTTGATTTTGATTTTTCGTTATTTTCAGGTTGATTTTCAGCAAACCATTGATCTTTTGAGGAAAAGTATAGTTGGACATGTGGTGAAAGTAAAGAGGATACTTTTACGATCAATGAGTGTTCATTAAGTTTGATAAAAGAAAATTCTGATCCTGTAGATACCGAGATACTGGTTATACAGCCAGATAAACTTATATCCTCTAGTTTACTTTTCTTAAATTCTTTATATCAAAATAGCGGGTGAGTATTATATTAATATAACATTAAAGCGCGTTTTAATCTCCTGTGTTTTTAGAACGCAACCGCAATTAATCAATGGAGATATTGCAAATATCACAAACAATATTTCTGTATTATCGTATGAACCAACAGAAAATGAAGATGTCATCACTAAATGTAATACAGATAAATCTTCAGATATCGACAAAACTCAAAATAGCCATACTCGAAAGATTTTTGATTTTTGCAAGGAAGTACGTGTGTTATTACATAAATTGCCTGAAGATATAGTTGAAGCGAGCACTAATGTTCAGAATATGAATGAGGAAACAGTACAAAAGGATGGGATAGAAAATAATAGATATAGTCACCTTTCGAATATGGAAGAAATAGAAAACGTACCACAAATGCTTTCAGTTGAAATATCTGAAGGACCCGAATTCAAGAGAACAGATTTGGATCCAAATAATCACACAAATAGTAGGAAAATGAATGTGAAGCACAGTGAATTTTTCACGGAGGTAATCAGTTTTTAACTCAGGTGAAAAGTAAACATAGAGATGAGCCTACGTGTGAATAGTACTGCATTGTAAACGACCAAGCTCTAGCGTGAGATGGAAAGCACTTTACTGTCGAACTGGGGTGAAGTATGCAATAGGTTAGATTTCCATTCCTACAATTTCTAAATATAATACACGATTTTCGTAATTTATCATAGCTATAATTACTGGAATACTCGTAAGCAACAATAAACTGTCACAAAAACAGTAAAACAATTCAGTTTGTGAATGTTAAATCGAAACGAAAATGTAAACACGACGTATCGAAAAACTAAACTAAGCCCGTTCGGCATTGACCTCCGCAAGCAGACGGATTTTTTAGTCACGTGACCACAGATCGTACAGATTCATCTGTAATGGCTGGGAATAAACAAACGGTACAGAGCATCTGCCACAGAACATACTGCTCTGTTCTACTTTTATAGATTATGAGATTTCAAAGACCACTATTTTGGGGAATATGCTCAACTTTTAACAATACTTTCACCCTTTTCGTAGCTCTTCCGTAAAATCTCAATTGAATAATTAGGTGCAAAGGCACTGAATGCAAAGGAAACGAGGAATGCAATATCCCCTTCTGGTCGATCAATACGGCGATAGTTGTACCGAAAGATCCTAATTAATTAATTAATTACACGAAAAAGAAATGAGAAAGCAATATCTCCTCCTGCCCATTCATAACTACGATAGCTATATCGAAAAATTTTAATGAATTAATTAAGTTTTTAATGAATAAATGAAAACAGAAGAATAAAAGTGTTAGAATTTTTCAATCTATCGGTTGTCAGATCAGGAAACTCAACATAAAACAAAAAAATATATAAAAAACATAAAACTCCATGGATAAAATCGCTTTGCTCCGTCGAAATAGACCGAGCGAAAAGATCGACGTCCGATTGCTCAGATTTTTATGACGAACGCTCCAGATGTGTACTCCCCTCAATCCGGATGTAATAAACGAACGGTTCAGATCGATCCGACACGATGTCGATGCCGAACGCCCCTACTGTAACAGAACATTGTTGCAACCCGAAGTTGCATGAAGGCATCTCTTGGTTTACTTTTTACTTTGAGGTTTTTGAATAAAATCGTGTTGTTCATATATTCAACCACAATGTTTTCACTGCTCTAGATCCTCAAAAAAGTCCAGATGCTGAAGAACATTAAAAAGAAACAGAGGAAGAAGAAAAAAACATTCCAGAGTATGACCATTATTGCAATTTGTGCGATCTTAAATTCAAATATTTTCAAACTTTGATGTATCACAAACAGCAAAAACATGACGATATAAGAACAATTTCGAGATGTGAAATCTGCAACGATCTTTACGAAACTTCCTATTACAATTATATACATAAGGAGGAATGTCTTAAAAGCAGGAAATGGGAGGAAAACTGTCCAAAGGTAACTTTTAAATTTCCCATGCACTAGAATTCAAAATTGCGCGTTTTTTTTCGAGAACAAATAAAATATATACTGATGGACAAAATTAGCGCACCACCTAAAATTTCGTTAAATTTAACAATTGATATCTTCCCAATATTTAGTCGTATTTCAATGTTTCTTTCTTTAAATTGTAGCTCTGTTTTTATCAAATTTCCTCCATCAAACAGAAGTCCAAAAAATGAAATCTTTATGTTGTACAGGGCGTTTAAATAATGTCATGTTTTATAGTCAAATTTTAACGTCTTCTGTGGGCAATGCCAGGTTGCTGAGGCATATTAAAACAATAAAGAGTTATAGACTAGTATCTCTTGAGTGTTTTGTTTTTTTAAAAACCAATTTATCTTGGAATCGTCCAGAGATATTCAACATTTTATCAACTGTTGTATTTTATGCATTAGCCATGAATATCTTTGCAACCATTTGTCCGATTTGAATGTTTTTGTTATCAGTTGTAGCTCTTTTATTGGCGAATATCATACTACAATGAGATGTTCAAAAAAAGAAATGCATCATGCTGTACAGGTCGTTTAAAATTTCGGTTTTTTTTCATTACAGTTTAATGCCTTCTGTGGGCAATACCAGACCCCTGAGGCTTCTAAAAACTATACAGTGATGTAGCCTGATGTTTCCTGATTATTTTGCTTTTTTAAAAAGCATTTTAACTTGTACCCTTCCAGAGATATTCACATTTTTATAACATCTTGCATTTCATTCAAATCGGACAAATGGTTGCGAAGATATTCATGGCTAATGCATAAAATACAAGAGTTGATAAAATGTTGAATATCTCTGGACGATTCCAAGATAAATTGGTTTAAAAAAATACAAAATACTCAAGAGATACTAGGTTACAACTCTTCATTGTTTTTATATGCCTCAGCAACCTGGCATTGCCCACAGAAGACGTTAAAATTTGACCATAAAACATGATATCATTCAAACGCCCAATACAACATGAAGATTTTATTTTTTGGACTTCTGTTTAATGGAGGAAATTCGACAATAACAGAGCTACAATTGAAAGAAAAAAACATTGAAGACCAAATAAAGATTGGGAAGATATCAATTGTTAAAATTTAACGAAATTTTAGGTGGGGGCTAATTTTGTCCATCAGTATAGATGGCGAAAGTCCTTGTTTGGCTAAAATGATAAATAGTACATGAAATTTTTTTTGCAGTGTTCTGACAAAATGGACGAAAAAGAATTATTTGATCATCTTCTCAAAAACCATCATATAGTTTTGAAAAAAGACTTCTATGATTGTGATATGTGTACAAAAAAGTTTATAACATATAAAAGTTTGTTGTACCACAACCAAACAATACATAAGTTACCTCCAATTGAAGATCTTGTATTCAAAATTAAATGTGATAACTGTGGACTTCTCTTCGACTTTGACCAGTACAGAAAAAAACATATTTTGGAATGTAAAAATAAAAACCAAAGTGAACAAGATGGGAATAAATCAGTTGATACAACGGTGAAAGAAGAACCTTCATTATTTTTAAATGAGGACAATGTACAAACTGGATCATTTGGAGAAAAAAGTGTGAAAGGGGGCGAATCACCCGATGAATTGTTTTTGAAACTAAAAGAACTTTTGGGGAAGAATGACGGACCTAATGATATCACCATTATAGATCTAGACAAGTGAGTGCTGGGATTAACACGATATGTAAAAAGAATCAAATTTTTAGGATTAAACAACGTTTTCCTAATTATTTTTTGTAATAAAACATTGTACATTGAATAACATGAATTTCATTTTAATTGACTTTTTACCCTTGATTCAACTATTGAAGTTATTTGTACTGTATTCTTCTTTTTTGCGATATAAACTATAATTGGAGGATCATGAGTTTTTTTAACTTTACTGTTAAACCTTTTCAAAATTGACTAAATAATCAATAATTACCTGTAACATTAAAGTACAGGGTGAGGAAGAAAAACTTGCTGATTTAGCAATTTAATTAAACAAAAACTTGTGCAGCTTTTGTTGACTTTCGAAATCATCTGCATCAGCCTGTACTTTTTCTTAGAGAATTGTAGACTACAAATAAATCGAATTGTGGTATCATTAGTTGCCTATTATTTTTTTTTCAGGGGTTGAAATCATAGAGTCGTCGAAAACTGATTGACACCTAACCTGCAGAGCACAGACGACTATTTGTAAACATAAATTTGTGCAGAGTTTGGATTCAAAATTTGATATCAAAATCAAACAAACATACACACATGTTATTGAGGACATCATTAGTTCTACCTTCTATTCTATTAAGGTATACTTGTTAGTTATAAATGGGAGTTAATCACTGATCTTCCTTTTCCAGTTTGTCCCCAAAACTGAGTTACGCTATGGGTGAAATATGTAAAACCACAAATACTTCACAATATAGTGGTATTCATTCTGTAGCATATGTAACAACTCCAAGTGAAGATGTTGCCAAAAAATTGCTCATGGTCTTGTAACTGAAAAACTAGCTGCTTGCGTAAATATCATACCGAAAGTTACGTCAATTTACTCCTGGGAAGGAAAATTAATGAAGACGCCGAAGCGATGATGATTATAAAGACCAAGACAAGTAAAGTTGATGAATTAACTGAATATGTTAGAAAGAACCATCCCTATACTGTCTGTGAAGTTATTTCGATGAAAATTGAAAACGGAAATGAACCTTATTTGAAGTGGATTAGTGACAATGTATCTTAGAATGTAGCCATTTCTAATGAGTTAAAAACCTGTTAATTTTCTCATTATTCAAGCAATATATCAGCCCAGCAATTAATTTGAGAAAGTTCATAATCTGCATTATTCATCATTGTGTTTATAATGAACACCATTTGCAGAATATCTATAAGAAGCCATATGAACATGATTCAGAAGAAATAAATTGTTAATTATAATGCATTATGTGATTTAGAAGGTCAATTTATTAAGTAAGAATATTTGAATAAAGAACTCATATTGTCTTTTTGTTGGATAGTTAATTTACATGTGACATATTTTATTTACTGGTGAAAAAATTAATTGATTTATATATCCAGGGAAAAAAATATTTCAAATAAATTTGAATTCTTGAATGATGGCCATTATCGAAAATATATGAATGAAAAATGACTATAATGAAGAAGATCTACGAAACTTCTATGGTTCTTCACTCATTCATACATTCACGGTTTTGAAACAATTTTTCAAAACAGGTTATTTCGAACATTTTTATATACAAAACAAATGTAACACATGTAGTTTGCTCAAGAAGAAATTCCAAAGAAAATGAAGAATTAGAATGGGAAAAATTACAAATTACTGGAATTGTGAATCTTAGATTACTTAAAGTGAGATTTTACATATCATATTCATTATTAAAATCATTTGATTCCATGAATTGTTTTCACTTCTTTCTATTAGATTTAGTCAATTCAAAAAATTATTGTATAGTTTGCAATTTATTCTTGATTTTATCATATTTGTTTCTTCCTGTTCAGTTGATAAATATCATTCAAACTGAAGCACTGATTTACTAAATTTTTTGCAGGTTGAGTCTTGTTCTTAGACTAAAGAAGTCTTTCTTCAGTCTAAGGTCTTATTCTGTTTTATTAGAAATCCTCAAACCTTTCATTACCAAACTTTCATTATGGCTGCTCTTCCTCCTCTTGATCCTCATTACGCTATGCTTTTGAATCAATGGAAAAGCTATGTGTCAATGCTTCAAGACGCCACCGCAAAAGACGATCTGAAACTTAAAGCAGCACAGGAGATAAGCGAGAATTTAGAGGTGAATTCTATTGTCTAAACAATGATTCGACAAATTCATCTTTCGAATTTTTTCAGACAATAATTGCAGCCCCATGTTATACTCACTTCCTGGACCATGCCATGAAAATATTTCTGAGCATTTTACAAGATGGGGAGCCTCTTTTCATAGCTGAATATAATTTCCAACAAGTATATCTTCGAAAAGCAGAAGTGAACTTCGATTTAATGCAATTATATTTCAGATTCGCAAACTTATTCTTGAGATGCTTTATAGGTTACCTACTAATGACGCACTTAGGCCATATGTTAAGAGCATTTTATCAATTATGTTAAGGTTACTCGAAATAGACAATGAAGTCAACGTATTGGTTTGTTTGAAGATTATAATAGAATTGCATAAGTATTATCGTCCAGCTTTTAATCAAGAGGTATGAATTTAAGCAATAAAACTCCGGCAAATCTTGACTTGACTGTTACTAATGCATGCAGTTTGAAACTTTTTCATGTTTTAGATTAAAGATTTTCTTAATTTTGTTAAGACAATATACAGAGAACTTCCCACTCATATGAATAGAATATTTAAACCCCAAAGCACCTATAAAAGTTAATGACTTGATGGAACTGAATATATGGACGAACTTTTACAAGAGACATTCACGATGACCACCATCCAAACAGAACAGAGATCAGAGGATGGAAGCGGTGTTGCTGTAAGTAATTTTAAAATATTTACCATTTTTTTTCTATAAATTCATCCAATTCTTCTAATTTTTCGTTATTTTTCAGTACTATTTGATACCAAAGTCTGTACTCTCGTTAAAAGTGTTGCAAGAGTTACCCATTATAGTAGTACTTATGTATCAATTGTACAAAAAGAGTGTTCACCAAGACGTAGCCGATTTTATTCCGTTGATAATGAGTACTATTACGTTACAGCCAACACTGGAACAGAGGTCAGTTACAAGGATCTTATTCTTTACATTTTCTCTACAATCTATCTACCGATATATATATTCTTTTGAATTGAGAGCTAACAAAATGCAATACATTGAAACAAAAAAGTCCCTAGCTGAGGTTGGTGCAAAGGCGGGGTACCATACTATTTTGTCGTATGATACCAGAGCACAGGAAAAACCTCAGTAGAAAAAACCCCCCGCCCGCCGTTTTTACAAATTGAAACTTAAAACTATTCGAATAAATACCTTCAATATTCAGATACAAAATACCTAATTCTTGCTCTTGGGCCAGGAGGGTGTTTTAAACCAGGTCTGGTGTTCCAAGTGATGATTTTCGAATCTTTTGTTCTTCTAAGACCGCTACAGGACCCTACTGAAGGGTAATCATCTCCCATAGATTTAAACAGTGCTATCTCATCCTAAATATCGAATTAATAAACTAGTTGATTAAATAATTACTTATTTTATAAATGCAATGCAAATGCCTTGAATTATTAACTATTAAAATATCTTCATCGTTAATCGATGTCATTAATAATCTAGTTAATTGAATAACTTCTGATCAGTGACTTCATTCAAAAAAGGTTAAAACATTTTTTGGCAATAATTGAAATACAGTGGAACTTCCCTATAATGAACGTCTGTATAACAACTCGTCTGTATAACGAATTTCGTACAAGACATTGGTCCTTGAATACAAATTTCACTTTAAAAACCCCCTAAATCGAAGTAAATTCTCTCTATAACGAAATATTCATCACTCTTTGAATGGGTATTGGTAAGAAGGTATAAGGGTGGGGGTTTTTCCGAAAATTTTCCGGACGTACGTAATAAAACTCGACCTTCATCTAAATCATTAATGCGGGCAAAGGGATCCTTCTGAAACAATTTTAAATACATCCCTGGCGGTTTGGTTTCAATCTAACCATTACGCTAGTGTGAAAGTTGTGCAGAAATGTCTAACAGCAAGTGCTTAAGTTTGAATGATAAACTTAAATTTATCAATGAAGTCGACCGCGACATTGCCGACTATAGAAACAAATTTTCTGTTTAACGAAATTTCGTTATAAGGAGTTTTTTCTGCCGATTTAGCGCGTAATTATAAATTCACGAACATATTCGTGTATTTCTGCAGAATTATCGAATTTAACTAACATTTCCAATCTGAACCCAAGTGAACACTTATTTGTACACATTTTCTTACAGAGAAGCAGAAAATTTCAACAAAGAAATATTCGTCGATTTTATGGGTGCCCAAGTTAAGACTTTATCTTTTCTTGCATATATAATAAAGATTTATCAGGATGTAGTCCAACAACATTCTACCATGCTCGTACAGGGCATGCTTGGGCTACTTACTTTTGTCCAATGGAAGTGCCCATTTGAGAAGAGCTGTTGATTGCAGCAAGACACATTTTAGCTACAGACTTAAGGAATAGTAAGTATCTTTCAAATTTTGGGGTCCAGCATATGTCGACCAGATTCCTGATGTTATTGTATTCGTTTAGGTCTCCTGATCAACATTAGTAGTGAAACCAACAAAAAAAATGTTCCATCTTCACGTCACTTTCTCCACTATAAAAACACAAAATTTCTGCTTCAATTTGGCCTATAAATCACCTTTGAATATTCATATAACGATTCGATTAGTTTAATTTTAAGTATTCAATAATTGACGCACAAATTTCGAAATTCTAGAGGTATTTCATATCCACAAATTCGAGAGAAAGCGCTCCTTTCTTCATGGTTCTCTGCTATAAGATGCCTTCTCGTAGTGTCAAACTTACCTTGAGAGCGGAACGCTTTCCCTCGAATTTGTGATATGTGGTGCCTCTAGAATTTGATATTTTTGCAATAATTGTTTAATATACTCAAATGAAACTAATCAAATCGTTATGTGAATGTTCAAAGGTGATTTATAGACTGTTTCTCTTTCTGCATTTAGTCCTCGACGAATCCTAGATCAACAAATTGGAGCAGTAATTCTGTATTTTATAGTGGAATAAATGACATGAACATTAATTCTACTGTCACTTTTCGATGCATTTACTCAATTACCCACATTATTGACCTCTTCTTCTCTGTACACAAACCTTTTTGAATGTCAACATTCAACTATTTGAATAATATGCAGCCTGATTAAATTATTCTTCTAACTCGGACTATTAAATTTTTGGAACCTAAAAATTGTCAGTTGAAATAATATCCATACAATATTATAAATGCGAAAGTAACTCTGTCTGTCTGCTGTTACCTTTCACGCCTAAACGGCTGAACGAATTTTGATGAAATTTAGTATGGTGATAGATGATAACTAGAAATGGTCATAGGCTATAATAATCATGCCATCGTTCTTAGGGGGTAGCAGTAGGCAGATAACTAAATTGAGTTAGTGATTTTTAGTCGTTTTTTTTGGGACTTTTGCTCTTTCACGTCTAAACGCTGAACAGATTTTGATGAAATTTAGTAAGGTAATAGATGGTTACCTAAAAACGGAAATGATCACGGTCATCACTTAGGGGTAGGAAGTAGGCAGAAAAACTGAATTGAGTTAGTGATTTTTTATGGTTTTTGCTGGAAGTTTTGCTCTATTATGCCTAAACGGCTGAACAGATTTTGATGAAATTTAGTTAGGTGATAGATAGTAACCTAGAAAAGGATATGGGCTATTAATATTCATGCTATCGTACTTAAGGCGTAGGCAGTAGGCAGAAAACTAATTAAGTTAGTGATTTTTAATCGTTTGTTTTCAAAGTTTACCTCATTCACCACACGCCTTAACGTCTGAACGGATTTTATAAGATTTGGTTAATATAAAGATAGGATCCTAGGCACGGACACAGGCTACTTTTTACGGCGGGAAATACCTCATTCCCGCGGAAATCTAGCGTGATCGTGTCAAGAAGCGCATGACGCCATAGCTACTGAAATGATTTTGATGTTTTTTTTTAACTGAGTGTTACTAAGACTTCAAGTTAGTATTTGATCACTTTTCTAACTTAGAGGGTCGGTAGGCGCCATATTTTAGGGAATTCATGATAAAATTTTGATGCAACTATCGTTATTTAACAGTTTTACTTATGCGGACGAAGTCGCGGTAAACGCTAGTAATTCTTACATTTATTATTATTTTATAATTCTATTTCAGAATTTGTCCCGTACATGGAAAGGACTTTTCGATGAGATAACTACTGGGAAGAGGATGGACAACATTTTGAATCTCTTAGACCTTTGGCTTACTCAACGCTAGCCGATTTAGTCCATCACGTAAGACAGCATTGACTCTACCCCGGATTTAACCAGAGCAATTCATCTCTTCAGCAAAAACGTACATGACGACACTCTGGCAGCAACGTAAGTGTTGATCATTCTCATATCATAATTATTATGATGATTTATGATTTTTTAAATGTATGTTATGCAACGAGCGTTTAATGATAGCTATTATTCGCGAGATGTAGTTTAGGCCACGAGTTGTAGGTGACGGGCCCAAGTCGCCAGTGAATAACAGCAGTTTGATCTGATAATTTTCTTTGAGTTTACAAGTTCATCGAAATCGAAAACAATTTAAGGAATTATTTCCTTGAATCGAATTATCCAATATTCAGAATGAATACAAGCATTTTTAATTATCCTGAATGATACAAGTGTATTGTTCAACTCAATCAGTTAAATTCATTTTCAGTTCCTTATGAAAGATGTTTATTTTGTGTGTCTAGTGGAATATTTAGATATTTTTAATTGTTATTGTTTCATTTTGAATTGGATCTTCATAAATTTTGTATGACGAATTCAAAATGATTTAGCTATAAATTTGGATGATTTGACGCTATTCTTTCAACTGAGTAAATTGCATTTTTCCTTAGCAATCCATATGAAAGATTGATTATTCTGTGTGTCTGTCAGACTATTAGATATTTCTAATTGTTTTCTATCATTTTACTACTCAATTCAATTTTTTAAGTGGTTCAACTTTATGAATAAAGCGAAATTGGAAAAAAAATTTTGTACATTTGTAGACATCTATGATTTTATGCCTGAAACTTTTCTAACCTGAACCTCTTTAGAGGAAGAAACCTACTGTTTTGAAGAAGAAACCTACTGCAGTCCCCTGTTTTTTCGACAGCTCAACATTAGATGGCAGTATCTACCAATTGGTAATACAGTATTGTAGTTCACTGCAAGCAGAAACTGCAGTAGGTTCCTGCCTCCAAAGTGTAGGTTTTCTTCCTCTAAATGGATTCCGATTAGAAAAGTTTCAGGCATAAAATCATAGATGTCTACAGCGGGTACAAAAAATTCTTGCGATTTCGCTTTATTCATTAAGTTGAACCACTTTAAAAATTGGATTGAGTAATTGAGTGAATGAAAAACAATTAGAAATATCTAATATTCTAATAGACACATAGAATAATCATTTTCATAACGGATTGATAAGGAAAATGCAATTACTCAGTTGAAAGATAGCGTCAAATCATCCAAATGTTATAGTATAGCTAAATCATTTAGAATTTTTCTTAGACGAAATTTATGAAATCCAATTCAAA
>CM024242.1:50667744-50728934 GCA_013421045.1 Propylea japonica
TTTTTTTATACGCATGTCTCGGGAAAACACTGAGCTTATATCGCGCCTTTCAAGCGCCCCGAGATGAATTTAGAAAAATCTTTGGTGCGTGTCTTAAACTGCTGTAAGTTGTAACCAAAGGGAATATACTTGAGAATCCCCGCCTTGCAGTTCGGCGAAGAAAAGCCTTTCTGATACACCGATGTCCTAGCTGTAGAAAGATGCACGGCAAACTGGTGACTATTAACGGCTAGCCTTGTTTGTCGATCAAATTGAACCCCTGGTGGAATCATGGAGGCAATGGCAGCAGAACACCTTCCGTGTAGTATCTTTAAAAAAAAGGCATAAGTCTCCAACCTTTCTACGGTGATCGAGACTATGAAGGTTGGCAGTTAACGTTGGATCATCTATTAGGCGTACTGCTCTTTTTTGAACGGAGTCAAGTAGGAGTAACGAGTGCTTAGGAGCCGAACCCCAAGCATGAGAGCAATACTCCATAGTCGGACGCACTGAGCATTGTAGAGTAATAAATGCTGCTTTGGAGTGAACAATTTCCTCCTCGCACGAAATATATAGCTAAGCTATCTATTACTACTATAAGTTTCCATCAAAATTTTTGAAGGGTTCTTCAAACAAGAAAGCTGCTTAATGCAACAATTGCTCCATTTTCCTCTGGTGTACCTATTGAGTTATCGTGAGTTGAGAAGTGTACTTTCCTGTGCACTGAAATAAATGCCAGTTGGCTAATGAGTGTTATGTAAGGTAGAAGGCCAAACATCACCACCAGCGATGGATATAAGAAACAGATACAAAATATCAATTGAACTGTTGTGTTATGTTTAATAAATTCAACATCTTAGTATTCATGATCCACAATAATAAAAATTAACCAATTATTGATGAATTCTACTTACATTGGAGTTTATAACGCTTCTGATTCGACGAGGAGGTTATCACAGTTTTCTACATCAAATCTTAGACTAGGTGAACAATATTGAAGAAGCCGTGTGTTTTCACGATAACGTTATTGGCACTACCGATATAAAGGATGGCTAAACCTGGAAGGGCGTTGAAGGCTTTCTCCTTGAAGACTATTGAGTTTCCACCGACGATGAATATCTCCAGGAGTTCCTTGTGGATGCTGTCGTCTCGAATATTAATATCCTGCAAAGAAAAATACATTTACGACTCAATAAAACTTCGTTAGTACTGCAAGTCTAGGTAGGGTTAAAGGAAGAATATATCGACTGAGAACAATTTCACAAATATCAAGCATAAACATCCCGAAATGGTTATGAAGAAATAATATTCATCTAAAATGAGATATTTTTAGATAATAACTCTGCTGATTACCATTGATGCCTAATTATGACATGGTTCATAGCACGAACATCCTGGTCAATTTCACTGGTTTTTTATATCATAAGCATGTTTTGGTGCATTATTTATTTCCTATATTTCAGAGTTCTGAACTGATTTCCACAATTCTCAAATTTAAGCGAAGGGAATTCGTAAATCCCAGCAAGATAGCGCCAATAAAATGTTCTTGTGGTACTCGATCCATTGGACTCAACAAGATTTCAGAGTTCCTGGTTTTTCTCAAGAGTGCAATATGGAAATGAGTTCTAACAAACAGCGGAAGTGAGCTACGATCACATGGGATCATTTTGTTGAATACTTGGAGAGTTGACAGCGCTAGCTCACAGCCCATTGTCATATTTATCTCAGTGATTCTCATATATCATTGTTTTTCGGAATCAGTATTCCATAGGTCTAGACATAATAAAGCTGTTCCAAATTGCGCTGTTTTTTTAGATTGTGTGAAATATAGATGGCGCAGTGATTCCACTAGGTATTTTGACATTTAAGAATGTTATGAATGGCATTTATAAAAATGGCTTCGTACAAGATAAAAAACGCGTTTATGTTGAATTGTTTTTCGAGAATGCTGCTGGTGAAGCTGTAAATTTTAAAACTGATCGAAACAGTCGGCTAAAATCGAATTTTTGCCTGAATCAATGAATTATTGGTTTTAACAGAATGGCGCTATATCTCACATTGCAAAAAATGACACAATTGGTTTATTGAGAGACAAAAATTCCCTGAACGAAAAATCTCCCATTTGATGTTAAATGTATGCTATTTAATGTGCAATCCTCATGGCAACCGTTCAAAAGTATTCAGAAGCACTACGAGAAATAACAAAACTCTACTGGAACATGTTAATTTTATTATGTCAAATGTATGTCTTGTGCAGAATGAGAGTCTATTTCGATCGAGAATTCATCCACAGTTCATATTGAGATAGTCGGAAAAATCTAATTAGCGACTGATGGTCTCGAACTATTAACTATTAAAATATCTGAGACCATTGTCGATGTCTTTGAAAACCTAGTTGATTAAATAACTATTAAAAATAATGTCATTTCCTTGACTCCCGTGTCCAATAGTTCTATCATAAATTACAGTATCCATGATTATGGATAACGATAATAAAATAGAGAATATTCATCTATATCCGGTTACATTCCCTATTAGGAACATTTTATTACCAATGTTCCATTGTGCATCAATAATGCCCACATATTTTGTCATACGTGAAAATATCTTCAATTTGATTACCAAATATTTAAGTCAGTTTAAGAGGGTTATATTAGCTGGCTCGATAAGAAGTACAAAAATAGTACAAACATTAGCAAAGTATGTAATTTACAGTCATGCTAGTGCTACTAGGAGGCTATTTATAGAACGCGTGGTCCTGCTTTGTCAAAATCGGTGAAAGTCGGAGAATCTTGGCATACTTGAGGTAGGCATGCAATAAATATTATTGATTTTCTTTCCACTTTCTAGAAGATGATCCTAGCTTAATGATAATTGATAAAAATTTAGTTATATTTTTAAACATTTTGTTCCTTAAACTTGTGTGTATGTCCGAAGAACAATTCTCAAAAGTATAGGAGATAACTGTCAAATAGTGAATTGATTTCCTGAATGACTTTTCATTTGAATTTTTTCCATGAAATAATTTCTTGAAACTGTGAAATATTGGTATAAGTTGAACGGAAGAACAACAAATTTCGGAGAAAAGTCATTTGAATGTCATTCTGCCAATAATTTCCCAGAAATTGATATGGTTGAGATAAACCTTTTCATTTTCTCTTTTATGAATTATAAAATTTGCCACGACAATTATACGCCAAATAACTATATTCATTGATGTAAAATTCACAAACCAACTATTGTCTGTCTTTAAAAGTATAAAAAAGAGCGCAAATCTATTCGAGTCCATGAAAAGCTACCACCGTGAAAGCAGCTTCTATGCATGGTGTTATAATTGGAAAAAATCGAATATCGTCCAGAACCCAGCTTTCGTGAAAGTCGTTGGCAGTTCGAGTGGGTATCTCCAAAACCGTATTTTCTCCATTAGCGTAAAATTGCAGGAAAACGCCCACTAATCCTTCAAAATCATTACCAACGTTACCAATTAAGACTTGAGACAAAAATCCGCAAATAACATAGCTTCTTATGATTAAGAAATGCTCACGAAAGCTTTTTTCTGTACGATATAAGGTTTCGGAGATACTCGCAATTTTTCATTTAAAAACACTCGTATCTCGAAAACAAGCACTCATTCATCGAAATTGCAGACTTTGTAATGAATGCAGATCTTACAGAACTGGTGCGAACATGATTGTACCCAGTGCAAGTTAGGATAAAGGGTTTTCCAATAAGGGGTGTTATTTGAATAGCCCGCTATTTCGGTATAGGTCATGTTTGAAGCTGTCATTTTTTGACATTTAACTAGTAGAAACTACGTCATTAATAAAAATGGAACGATACACGATTCAAGAACGCACTGAAAGTATTAAAATTCACTATAAAAATGGTGAAAATTTGTCAGAGACGGTTCGTGAAACTCGAACATTTTTGGGTAATCGTGGAAACACCTTGTCGGACCGCAATAAAGAAATTGGTGGAAAAATTCGACTTGAAAACCTCTTCATCTCAACTTGTGACTGTACGAAAATGAGGCTGGAGCAACTGTTACAGTGAGTGGATTGCGCTATCGAGAGATGATTAATGTTTTTTATGATGGCCGAAATTTGATAGAATTGACCTGGACAACGTTAACTTTCAACTAGACGGCGCTACGTGCCACACAAACAACAAAACCATTGATCTCTTGCGGAAAAGGTTCCGGACCGTGTTATCTCTCGAAGAGGTGATCACAATTGGCCACCGAGATGATTTAACACACTTGCGACTTCTTCTTCTTTGGACCACGTGAAAGAGAAGGTCTACGCCAATAGCCCAGCGTCTATTCAGACCTCAAAGATGGAATTCGTGAAGCTATCGAGGACATAGGGCAGCCACTTTGGGATTTGCTTATGGAAATTTTCATTAAAAGGATATGGTCCTGTAAGCGTGGTCGTGGTGGTCATTTGCCTGATGTTATTTTCCACTATTACGGCATATCTTCTTCTTTATAATGAAATAAACATCCAATCATTTATATTGAAAAATGGTATTTTTCTTTGAATATCAAAATACACCTCTTATTTGGAAACCTTTAGATTAGAATCCCAATGGAATACAAATATGCACTCTTTGCGTTCCAATTCTTCCAATGGAAAACGCTATCAATGTGTGAACTCTCTGGACCTACCATAATAATTTTATATTTTACGAATGAAAAGAACTTTAATCTTCATATAACCCGACAACTAATAGATCACAATGAGACAGCTGATTCTATTCGCCATTTGAGGCGTTCACGGTAATGACAAAATCGCATGGCGCGTGGGGTGTGCATATTTCCTTTCCTGTCTGATCGCGTTTTGTCTGACAATGCAGAATGCAGATATTGTTTCTGAACATATGCCTTTTATTTATGAAACGCACCCCCGTGCCTGAAATTCAACGGTTCAATCAGCATCAATCCGATGGTAGAATACCAACAAACAAACCGGCATCAGCTGATCGAGACCAAACAATAAAGGGGATAGAATACTGTTGTAGTTACCCTTGGCACCAACTGAACCTGAATGAATGTGGAAAATTCGAAAGATATTGTTTGTTGTAAATGTGAAATAGATTGACAATTGTTGCTTCAACTGCTTTGACTTACTATGTGTTAGAGATATGAATGTTCGTAATCTTCGAACGCCATGTATCATATTGATGATTGGTTTAGTACATCGTTCATTTGTATGAAAGCATAATATATAGAAAAATAAGATTAGTCGCTACTGATTTAGGAATTTATTGACGTATAAAGTGAGATTTCGGTTATGATGTTTGAGAATAACCGAAATATACATACTTATAGTCCGTTCACTAAAGGTTGAGCCGTCGGTTGGCCATGGATATTTGGCATATTCCACTGTGTATATTAAAATTTGAAGGTTATTTTGTTTATTTTCTTGTCAGATTGATACGCAATGTTGATAATATTGCATATAGTTCTCTGATAATAAGCAAGCTCATCGGACGAGGCCGGGCAAATTCAGCAACGTTGACTTTATTTTACGTTATGACAGCAAATACTGCCAACTTTAGATAAATAAACAAACCCCTACTATGCGCTCAAACTTTCGTGAACGGACTATATGTATTTATTCAAAATCACAGGGTGTCCAGTATTAATCGTATGATTGTTTTGAAGATTTTTCGATTAAACAAAAAATAATGCATTACGTGAATTCTCATAGCTTTTTAGGATGCGAATGAACCATGAAATAAGAAATAACGATTTCCTAGTATTGTACTCTAACATTCCAGTGTTTCTATTAATAATCACAGCAAATCTCATCTAACTATTGATGAATAATTCCGAGGGATATTCATCGAGTTCACAGACATCAGTTAGTAGTTGAAATTGACGAAAACTGTTACCTGAAATCAGAATCTGTTGAGCGCTAGTTCATATTGTAAAAAGGATAATTCAAATTTAAATTATTGGTCTCACTAGATTAATTTATTGATTCAATTATCTTATTGAAATTTGAAACCCAACCAGAAAATTTGAAAGTTTGAAAGTCGTTCCTTTAGTTGTACTCAAAGCCGACTGAAAAGACGAAAGGAACAAGTTTGAAACTTGAAATTTTCAAGGAAGATTTAATGTTCGAACAGGAGTTGAAGCGTGCAAAAGTTTCTGGCGTGCATTTGGTTGTTCAAAATATAAAATGAAGTCTTATGGTAGACCATCAGAAACATCGGCATCAGCTGATCGGCAAGGAACAATAAAGGGAATAGAATCCGTTGGTCCTGTTGTCAGTAATGTGTTCTGAACGAATTTATCGATATCCTTTTTTCAGACTGTGGAGACTCTGATGTGATTTCAGAATCTGTTGAACTTTGTTTCATATTGTGAAACGGATAATCAAATTAAAATTCCTGAGAACTATTGGTTGCACTAGATATTTATTGATTTAAATTGCTTCTTGCACGTTCAAACACAACCAGAAACTTTGAAAGTTGTTCCTTTCGGAAATCATCGTTCTCAAAGCAATTGAAAAGACAAAAGGAACAAGTTGAAACTAGAAATGTCCAAGGAAGATTTAATATTCGAAAGGAGTTGAAGCTTTGTTCAAAATATAAAATGAAGTCTTATGGTAGACCAACAAAAAAACAGCGGCATCAGCTGATCGGAAAGGAACAATACAGGGAATAGAATCCCGTTGGTGGCACCCCTGGTACCAACTGAACTTGAATGAATGTGGAAAAATTCTAGAAAAACTTGTTTGTTGCCACTAATGTGTTTCTGAACGAATTTATCGATATCCTCTTGTTCACACTGTGGAGACTCTGATATGAATTGAGAATCTGTTGAAACTCTGGTTCTTATTGTAAAACGTATAATTCAAATTAAAATTTACTGAGTACCTACTATTGGTGGCACTAGATTATTAATTGATTGAAATACGAGGGAATAAGTTGAAACTTGAAATTTGTAATGTAGATTTAATGTTCGAACAGGAGTTAAGCGTGCAAAAGCTTCTGGCGTGCATTAGGCTGTTCAAAATATAAAATGAAGTCTTATAGTAGACCAACAAAAACACCGGCATCAGCTGATCGGAAAGGAAAAATAAAGGAGATAGAACCCCGTAGGTGGCCCCCTGGAACAACTGAACTTGAATGAATGTGGAAAAACTCTAGAGAAACTTGTTTGTTGTCAATATATTTCTAAGCGAATTTATCAATATCCTTTCGTTCACTGTGAATACTGGTCTCAAAGACAGATGATAGTTCGTTTTTTCAAACGGTGAGTAAAAATTCATGTGAAATCATTTGATAGGTAGAAACGCAGAAATTGGAGCTTATTCTTAATGGGAGTTCAATAAATTCCGAATGAATCACACACATCATCTCGATCCCCCTAGGATTCTCAAGAAATAAACAATTTATGAACTGGAATGAGATGAAAAAGTTCCTCTATTTCAACTCGAAAGAAAATCTAAATTTATCGACTATTTATTTTGATTAATTATATTCGTTCATATAACTGAATCCAAATTCATTAGTTCGTATTAAGGTACGTCTACACCAAAATCGTGTGCGGCACAATTGTTCACGAACATTTTGTGCAGCACTTCAGCTGTACGCGCACAAATTGTCAACACATTTAGAGACCGTCTACACCGAAAGAGCTGTGCGTATCTTTTGTACGTGCACAGTGCAGCACTGTGTGTAACTTTTGTACGCGCACAGTGTGCACAAACAAGATCTCACTGGTCTCAGTGTTTCGCTTTCCTTCAATCGTTGAATATGGAGGACCATGATTTGCTGCAGCGTGTGTTGGTGATGGCACATTGCTAAAAAAAAACAAAAGAAAAAACAACGATGTTGGGTCAGGCCAAACCATTTGGGTTTTTATAAATATCGGACACTCCCGCACCCGACAATTCCGATTCCATAACTTTTTTTTCTTTCCCTCCTGTACTGGGCTAACACGATTTTCCACTTCCGAAGAATCTGGTGGAGTCACAATCGAATTTTTGCCAACTCCTCAGTTGGATCATGTTTTTCATTTCTATTTTTGTAATCTCCGTGATTACAGTCCCACAGTGCGGGATGGAGTTCGATTTCTTTAATAAATTCAATTATTTTCGCATTATTCCACTCCATATTTTTAGCTCACAAATAGATGTTTTCGCTACCGTAGCGGAAACAAGAATATGTTCGCAGAAACATGTGTGTGTGTGTGTGTGTGTGTGTGTGTGAGCCGTCTACACCGGTGGAGACGATGAGCGAACAAAAGTATGCAACTGTACGCGCGAACTTTTCCACAGAGTTCGCGTACTTTTGTTGCTGTTCGCCTGGACGACTACACCGCGACGAACATTTGTGCCGCACACTGTTCGCAACTGTGCCGCACAGTGCAGCACTCCCGTGTAGACGCGGCTTTACAACCTTGTCTTTCAATGGACTGCTCAATACGTTTAGGCATCCTAGGAATCAAGTCATTATGAAATATTCAGGCATATCGCTCTATGATTCCATACGTGCTCCATTTCATTAATCTTTGGTGAGTTTGTTGGCCAGTTAATTTTCTGGATTGTTCTCTCAAGTAATAGTTTGAAGCCTTTGTGTGAGGTGTGGAGGGATGTTATGATAGACTTAGTAGGGGTATAGTCTAAGGGTGTAATCATCCTGAAATGAAATCCCAAATTGGTTTCCCAGAGGAACAATGATAGGTTAAATGATTGTTTCTACGTAGATGGCGCTAGTCATTGTTCGTTAAACGATTTTAAGTGGGGAATGGTAACTGAACATCATACCACTCACGTACACGATTAATCCTCATTGAAAAAGCTCAACTTCCCGGGCGAAATTAAGTCATTATAGCCTGCCTGATCTCTCTGAACCTTTCTCGTCGACTATCACTTCGAAAACCGAATCGAGAATCGAAAAAATTACGTTGCGCCATAGTGCTAAAAGCCAGTTGTGCCATGGTGTTCTGACTGTTGCTCTATGTCCAGGTGATAGCCGAGCTTTCTTAAAGGTCGTCTTGCTCTAAATTCGAAGAATGAGATCGTCTTTAAAAGGTACTGGTTAAGACTTCAACTTTAAAACCATTGAACTTAACTTTACCTAACCTTATCATTAAAACAAAACTTTCAGGGATAGAAATTCTTTTCGTCTCAGATTTTTCTTGAGTCAGTTCCACCTCAATCTAGTCGAAAGTAACAGACATTTGGGAAAATCTATGACTCGCTTTTTCCCTAAGAACAAACAGTGAAAAACGTACATATATCATAAATATGATATAGATAGAATAAATGGTCGAAAACCAGAGAAACACGAGAACGAGAAGTCGTACATTCGAAATGGCTATGTTTTATGATAATATCTAAGCTTAGGTCACTCTATACGATCCTGTGGAAAAGTTGGTAACATTTGGACCTTTCAGGACATTATGAACCAATGAATTAATCGGTAGTCGATATAACCAAACTTCTCCTTTTACGAAAAAAAAATTAACGAAGCTTATTTATCTCTCGAAAGACAAGAAATGAACGATAGAGACAAACCAAAATGACTTATCTGCCAGATACTGTGGGTTCAGTTCTCCATTATTAATTCTTTTTCTCGCCATGACGGGTTCTCCCACAGACAATTTCACGTTCGATTTCTCAGGTCATGTCGGTTCTCGAATCAATTAGTCTCGAATTAACGAGTTCATTAATTTAGTCTGGGTCAATAGATTCCCCGAACTTCGACAGATTCCGCCCACACGGAGAGCCATCTTTCTGAATATCTCATTATGTAAGTATAATGTTTTCATGCATATGCGGCGCTGCCAAATTTCGAATATTTTCTTTAGACCTTCATTCTCGAAATTTTCCAAGAAGAATGATTTTCACTACTCTCTTTGATTTCATATGTGTGGGATGGAAGGGGCTGTATTAAGAAATGTGAGATAATATATTTCAAGAACGACTATGACCGAAATCAACCTGCCCATCGAAAAAGACAAAGTTTCATGTAATAAATCAAACTTTTATTCCTCATTCAAATTTTGCTTCAAATATCTTGATATCCTTTTGAGCGCTCGTCCTCCTTGAACGAGTGCTATTAAGTTTTGCCCAAATGTCTGTAATTTTCGAATTTTGAGCCGAAAATGGTCTCATGCGATAGGTTCGACTCCCTGATGACGAATCTGTGGTCCAATCAATTTTGTTCGTGCGGGCCGTTAGCACGATAACTTTTCGAAGGGATTGTCTTAGATACTTGAGATTTTCAGGGCGAGTTCGGTTCCCATATGCCGCGGTGTTCGTTAACCAGCCAAATCGTACAGGGTGTTCCATACAATATGGCAAATCAATATTTTGGTTATTCAATATCTCAACTAAATAAACGGAACCAATCGAAATGAAATTATGAGGCCACATCCAAGGTGCTCATAATAAGCCTCATGCAAAATTTGTGGCCATGGTGTTAACAGAACCAGAGAAAATTCAATTTGAATTTGAAAAGAATCTTTATATTTCCATAACGAATATCCGATTCGAGAGAAATTTATTTTGTAATTGAAGATTGATATACTGAATGTGCATGCAATTTCAAAAGAATCGCAGCATTAGAACTATAGAACATTCAATTGGAATGTTGAAAAGAAGAATCTTTATATTTCCAACAGCTCATGTAGAAGGGATGCTTAGTTGAGATTTTTTATTTTTTTACATGAAAACGGCCCCCTCACACGAGAAAAAGGCAGAAGGGATTTCAAATTGAACGAAGAATTCGAAAATAATTGTTACTTTACAATACAGTGGAAACTTCCCTATAACGAACGTCTGTATAACGAATTTCTCTGTACAACGAATTTCGTACAAGACATTGCACCTTGAATCCAAATTCCATGTTAAAAAAACCCTCTTAAACGAAGTTGATTCTCTCTATAACGAAATATTCAAAGAACATCACTCTTTGAATGGATATTAGTAAGAAGTATAAGGGTGAGTTTTTTTCCGAAATTTTTCCGAATGTACGTAATAAATCCCGCCTTAAACTTAATAATAATCACGGCGGGCAGAGAGATCCTTCCGAAATAGTTTTATATACATACACCCCTGGCTGTTTGGTTTCAATCTAACGCCAGTGTGAATGTTGCGCGAAAATGTCTAAAGGAAGAGCTTGAATTTGAATGATAAACGTCAATTTATCAGTGAAGTCGACCGCGACATTGCCGACTACAGAAACAAATGTTCTGTATAACGAATTTTCTTTATAACGATTTTTTTGCGGATTTAGCACTTTCGTTGAAGAGAAGTTCCACTGTATCTCATAATCTTATAATACAACTTTACGATTTTACACCAGGGTGCCATCGACCGTAGCCTAGACCGTAGCCCACTATGTATAGTGTAAGATCTCTAAATATAAATGAAAACGAGATTTTTGTGCGAAAACCGACGAGCGATAGTGATTTTAAAACTATTTTGGTTATTACTGGAAATTCTTGAGACTTGTTACCTGTTAACTATCTCGGTTTTATAGAAATTGAACTATTAGATTTGTTTCACTTCAAGAACAACATACCAAAATAACTCATTTTTAGTAAAATTAAAACATAAATATATAAATTGAGATTCAGAACTACTCGAACTGATAATAGCCTAGAGATCATTATAAATGAACATATTATAATAATAGTCCACTTTGGCAACACCGCTTCGAAATGCTGTACTTGGAGCAGAGACGATAGAATGTGTCTGCAGACAAGTAAAAATTAATGAATGAATTCATTTTCGGTACGATCATCACAGTATGCACCAGAAGGAAAGGAAGACACCAGAACCTCTATAGTTAAGCTGATGGTGACGGAACAAAAAGAAAGGGACAACACACACATCGACAGAAATAACACGGTTGTTCCTACGTACGATAACGGCGTATTGCATTTTCGGTAAGATCTGACGGAAGTGGGTTTTGGTTCGTATGTGTTTCATTTCAGATGGAACGAAACATTAAGGATACATTATTAGGGAGCTTTGGAATAGGGAACAGGTTAATGAGGGGGTTGATGGGAATTTCTCTTTCATTAATATTTTCTATGGTTATTTACTGTGAGAAATCACGTTGGAATCTGCCAGTGGCAATTGTTTCCTTTTTAGTGGGTTTTAGTTATTAGGATTTTTAAAATGCGTAAAATGTATACCATAAAATACGTATTTTTGAGCACCGTTCTACTTAAACGAGTGATACATATATCGTTCGACCAAATGTCTGTAATTTTCGATTTTTGAGCCGAAAATAGTCTCAAACGATGAGATTCGACTCCCTGATGACGAATTCGAACAAGGTGTCCCATAAAATATGATCATTCAAAAATTTTGTTCCTCAATATCTCAGACAAAACAAAACCATCGAAATGAAATTTTGGCGGCCACATGCAAAATGCTCACAATAAGACTTATGCAAAATTTTGTGGCCATAGTGTAAACAGAACCATGGAAAATTCAAAAGAAAAAACGAAGTTTTTTCATAACGATATATCCGATTCGAGTGAAATTTATTTAGAGAATGAATATTGATATACCGAACTTCCAAGAAGATCGCATCATCTGAACCATAAAAAATTTAATTCGAATAATGAAAAGAAAAATCTCCATATTTCCATAACAAGATATACCATTCGAGTGATATTAATTTGTGTATAAAATTGATATACTGAATGTTTATGCAAAATTTCAAGAGGATCGCATCGTCAGACCCTCCCAATTTGCAAGGTTTTACATATTTCAGTTTTCGAATAATTTCCGGAATATTCATGCGATAATGCTGAGATTTTGCATTCATATATTTAGTATCAATCTCAAATTCTATACAAAAATTTGAGGTAATAGCATCATTGTTTCACCAATGAACGAGCGTTCAATAGCACCTGCTCAGGGTTTTCTCACTTTTTTATGATTTGAATAACAACTTGAATTCTGCAAAGTGGACATAGGTCATAAAAACACTGGCATTCGGAAAAACAAAATTAGGACGAATTAAATGGAATTTTCAACAAACGTCACCCATCATATGGAAATAGAATACATATGACTATTCTTCGAAAAAAGGATATAAGATATTACAATTCCACAAGTATACTTACTGAAAATTACATATTTATTTTTATAATATATTTATTATGTCGAAGACAGTCTTCAAAAATGCGGAACCATCAGTTGATTCAATGTTCGAAAGTTTCGTGATTAAGTGGATTTTTTATTGGTGAAAAGTAGAATCGGTATCCAAAATCGCGAACA
Organism: Propylea japonica; assembly: GCA_013421045.1. Taxonomy (NCBI): domain Eukaryota; kingdom Metazoa; phylum Arthropoda; class Insecta; order Coleoptera; family Coccinellidae; genus Propylea; species Propylea japonica. The sequence goes on from CM024242.1 coordinate 50,680,983, forward strand.
AACCCACATACATATTATACAGGGAACCAATTTTTGCGCGCTGTACCTAAGGAACCTCGACCCATAGTTTTGCCCGAATATTTGAGTGGTCTCATTTCAATCGGCTGAAAATGATGGAAAATTTCGTGGATATCCCCCGACTAAAAAATTCAAGAAAAATTTGTCCGAAAAATAATTATTTTTAGCTGTTTCACAGCAAAAAAATCAAAAAGTCAGAACTTTTGCAAGCTTGTTTATATTGGAAAAACAATAACTCAAATTATTCCAAACATGATATCATTTCGTTATGATTTCATTCGAAATCCATTCGATTTTCAAAACGAAGGTATATTTTCTGAAACCTACCTTTGAAGTTTCATCGAAATATTTATATATTAACTGTCGCAATACGTCCATATCTTGCTCAACATATTTTTTATGCTTTTCAAGCATTCTTTAAGATACTCTCACATTAACTGGAAATACATAAATAAATATAGCTTACTCAATATTGTGGTGAAAGCACGATCTTTGTTAAACTTATCTATATATTTTGTTTCTGAAAGTCGATCGTGTTGAAGTGTAGAATTCCTAACTCGCTGGGAGGTCCTGTCTTTTACGACTAGGATGATATAGGGGTACCTATTTCCGTAAGAAGTATGGTTATCAAGTTGCGACAGGAAACTTCTTCTTACTTCATGCCAAATTTGTTTCAATGACAATCAGGGTTTCTTATTACAAGACTGCGATAATAGAAACATGGATAGTTTTTAGGGGTTGTCTACTGGGGGTCAGGAAATATCATTCTAGTTTATTAGATGGTCTAAAACTTAGAGCTGATAAATCTAATGAAAACTATACTTATTCTTTTCGACTTTTATAAATATAAGATTTCACAATTTGAATAAAGGAGAATGCATCATTTGAAGAGAAATTTAATTATATTGAATCTTTTAGTCGATTCGAAAAAGGACAGTGCTTTAATATTAAGTTTCAGATGTTCTGATCACAAATTTTGAATTGTCTTTTTAATTGATATTGCAGTCATGAGTTTTCAAGAACCTATGTATGAAATTGAAGTGAAAACAATGATAAAAATGATATAGATTTTCCAATAAATTAAAATAGAATACCTGAATATAGTATTAAAATAGATAGTACAATGAGCGGCAATACCGTAACGCCGAACGCGTAGTAGGTAGATTGAACAGTGATTCTTGAACAAAACACCTAATGTTAAGAAATTCATAAAAAATTTTTCTAAAGCGCTTTATCCTGTATAATAGACTATAAAATGAATTATGGAACCGATATCTGCCATGTATAATTTCTTTCGTTTTCGAGAATATACATCGGCTATCGCTATTCAAAAACAATCTCGTATGTTTCTTAGAAATTTTTATGTTGTCGTATTTTTCTTTCGGTAGTGAATGTATTCCAGATCATTCCATTAACATTTTCACTCAAAATAATGAAATTTCACACATTTGTGCACTTATGATACCTTTTTCGTTTTGCGTTAATATTACACGTGACATTTTGGAATTATGGCGACCATTGCAAAATAACTTGTTTTTATCGCGGGCCCATTTTTGGTTACAAAGAAACCGAAGACGAGAGCTGAATATTGCTCGCATACATAATTTAAAGTCGATTCATCGATGACCTTTTTACGAACACCGACAAAGTCGATGCACTTGTCCTGCAGTGCATTTTGTGCTCCATTTCTTGCTCACCTCAAGTCGCCATTACCTAATTGGTCGCTATTGGCTTACCGCTACGTATATAATTATCGGAATATCAACTTAAATTAATTCCAATGTTCTGCTTTCGCTAAGTGATATGGCTTAAGGTTGGTTCACACTCAACATGTTATGTTTGCGAACTTGGCTGAACTTTCGACGAGGTCACTGAGGGGTGGAATAATCACCAGAATTTTTTTCAACTTTGAGTTTAAAATGGCAGTTTGCACAATAGAGATATCAGTAAGAAACAAATGGTCATGAAAATTCACGAGAAAGAAAGAAGCCTCGAATCAACGTGACTCACGAATGAATAACATAGAACCATTTTATTTTGGATGTCAACGATAGAAGGTTATGCAACATTGTGAGAAAGAGTCTAAATGAATCTAACCTATCACCTAAAGTTAAAATTGTGGCGGATTTTTCATTACATTTCTGCTGAAACTAATATTTCTACAGAAGTTTTGAATATGGTTTCTATATTATATAGGATTTTTTCATGTGGCTGTATTGAGTGTAGTGTTAAATATAATATATACCTATCCAATTGTTCACTTATATTGAAAATGCGATTTCTATATTCCTAAGTTCAAACATCGCGTCATGATTCCGAGCATAATTAATGGCGAGTTGGCATCGTTCTAAACTGTATTCAACATTCAACTAATGAAATTAATGCTAACGCGTACGTCACACTCAACCGCTAATTTAAATCGTTTGAATTCGTTAGCTTATTTCGGTAATTTTAATATTTTTTTCCCGAAAACGAAACAAAGAACGGATGATCGCTAGGATTTTCAGAGGGTATACATTATTTCTAAAATTATATTTTCTTTAGAAATCACTGGAATTGCTCATTGTTTTTGACCACGGGTTCTTCATCGCTGGTGTTCTCCGATTTGTTTAAGAACATTTGTGGCTCAAAATTAGAAACTTACAGACATTTGGCAAAACTAAGGCACACTGTCCCCCTTGGGACAAGCGCGCAAAAATGAATTCATCTGTTTACATTTTTCACCTTTCATTTGTGGTTTAAACTCATGTGACGGATGTGTAATATCATGGTTCGAACACCGATGAGTCAATAGGTTATATTAACTTGTTAACTACACGTCACTCGACCCCGGTGATGACCTGTAGTTAAAAACATCTAATTAAGGCAGATAAAATGGAGATGGAACATCGTCGTTCTTTATAGAAGTATGTAACACACCCTTCACAGTACGTACAATAAGATAAGTGATGAGACATCATCATGAAATTTGGTCGATGCAATTATTTGTGTTTATTTTTATCGTATAACGCATGGGTACAAGGACTAATTTTTTTTTTCGCAAAAAATTGAAAGTAGTATTGAAGTCAAAATAGCTTCTGTTTCTTTGCTCACAAAAGGAATATTCATCATTTACTCCTAGCATCAATGATCATCTAGATTCTAGATACAAAGCATTTACTAAAACTACTGCTAATGGAAGAAGTACGGTTTTTCAGATGCCCATTTAATTGTCAATGTTTTCTACACTTCTACTCGGTCTTACGCTCTAAAGTCGACCGTTTTCAGAAAAATTATTTTGTTTTCTAATGTTGAAAAACATGGTCAATTTTTTGAAATAATTCCCTACTAATCTTCAAAATTTGACCATGTTTCTCAGCATAAAAATTTGTTTTTCTCGAAAACCGAACAGCTAACAGACTTTTTCGAGTCATTCTAATATCCCATTGCCCCTTACCAAGGGCGTAGCCAGGAATTGATTTCGGGGGGGGGTTTTGACATTTTGGCAATTGACTTTATAGGTGCCGGGAATTGTGAGGGTCGCTTTCTGTAGCAAGTATTTGTTGTTTTTAAAATTCATAGTAATATGAATAATTTCAACTAGATTCTCGGAGATAAGTTGGTTTAAGTGCAAAATGAACGATTATTTTTGCAACAAAAAATAACTCTGAAACATTTCGGGGGGGGGTTTGAACCCCCAAACCCCCCCCTGGCTACGCCCTTGTCCCCTACTTCTCTGGAACCACGGCCGGCTCAAGAATCACGAGTGAGATGAGGATATCTGAATGACTCGAAAAAGTCATTGAGATTTTCGACAGAAGCTGTGATTGTATGAAGGAATTATAGACGTATGTACCTTTTTGAGGAGCTAAAGAAACAGAGAAGTTTTTCCTTACATTTGTACACCAAATTCTAATATTCTTTCGACTAATTCTGAATTCTTTAATCAAGATTTTATGAGGAAAACGGTGCAGCTACTCGTATTTATGACCCTGAATATCTTGGGTTATCAGGAGTTTTAGTGAATACCTTTTCGCAAGAAATGAGGACAATCTTCTTAGATTTGAAAAAAAATGGGTTTAGTATTGAGTCAATTAGTTTTCACAAAATTATTCATTTTCGATAACGAAGCAGAAAAGTTCAAAAAAGTGAAAAATCGCCATTTCTACGTAACCATAGATTTTCGGACCATGCTTCACTAGACGCATTTCGATGCAAATGACTCCTTCGAAGGATCACGTCAATTTACCAAACACCCTGTAGATCATTATTCGGATGGAACATGTTAAGCAATACATAAAATCGTTTTTGGTGTACCGGGTGTCTTAAAATCGTTGTCTAGTGAGGGTATCTCAGAACAAAATGAGTGGCACATTTTCGGGCTCCTTATTTGAGAGAATTCATTTCGTGAAAACCGCAACCTTCTAAGTCGAACCGTTTTCGAGCTATTAGAGAAAATTGGAAAATGGCGTCAAATGAAAAGTTCTCATAACTTCATTATTACTTAAGTTATAAACATAAAACTAAAATATTATACAGGCACTTTGTTTCAGTAGAATTCATTGAAGTTATCAATTTTTCTTTATTACATTTTGTTCGAGCTCATCGGGTCTCTGAGATCCCCTCACTAGACACCCGGTACATTATATGAACCAAAAATAATAATGTCTTCTGACTTTAGTTTTTCAATGGAAAATTTATCAGATGAGGCAAGGCCTTCTCGATAGGTAAATCTCACCTTCGTGTTTAAAATAACAAAACACAGATTTCTCACGACTTCGCTTCATTACTAAACAAAGTTTTTCTTAAATTTACAGAATATTCTAGACCTTCCAAGAAAGCCCAGTCGACCAAATCAATTAACTTCGGTTCAAATCGATTCGTTCACGAAATACTCAAATTTACGGTACCTACTCCTATTTTATCTGAACAGTGACCTTGAAAGACGATAAGTTAACAATGGTCTCCAAAGAGTCGGCATACAATCGCTTGAAACCCCGTGTCTCATGATTAAACACGACATTTCCGACAATTTACTGATATACTTCTGCTTATCAATGAATAATCACAATCGATTCTATTTTTCCTCCTCAAAAATGAAGCTGAATACCTCTTTTTGATGCCGGATATCTGTTTCAGCTGTGAATGAGCGGTTGCATGATAAAAGTTCCTTTGATGAGTCATAATTGCTTTGTTTCGAATTATAATACTAGGTATATCTGAGATGAGTAATTGGATACATAAGTATACAATATTTCAAGATAATTTGGTATTGTTCGTCGATCCATAAATTCGAATTGAGCTATTCGGTTCATGTTGAAATCTGTCCCATTTTAAATTGGGCAAACGTATTATTTGGGTAATTCGATATTGTTCTAACAATATATCATTAAAATTTTGTTGTTTGTAAGAAAGGATTTTTTTGAATAAACTGAAGAACTGGGCCGTGATTCTCAGCAAAATTGCTTCAAATAGATTTTATTTTTTTCATGGAATTGAATTTATTTTATGGGGCAAATTTTTTCGCGTTTCCTCAAATGTCTGTAATTTTCGATTAGTTTCAAACTCAGACGCAAACGATTTTGTTGGACTGATAATGAATCCGTGGTCAAATTGATTTCGGTCCGTGGGGCCCCCGTCCGGAAACTCACGAAGGTTTATCCTAGAGACTTGAAATAGGGGTAGGTTCGATTCCTAAATGCCACGGTTGAGTTCGTTATCCAGCAAAATGATTCAGGGTGATCCATAAAAAATGACAATCCCAATTTTTGTTTCCCAATATCTCAACCAATCGAAATGAAACTTTGTGGCCACATGCAAGATACGCATAAAAAATCTCATACAAAAATTTGTGTGCATCTCGGTGTGCATAGCGTCAACAGAACCATAGATTATTCAATCGGATATTGGAAGATAAAAAACCTTATATTTCCACAGCAAAATATTCGATTCGATTGAAATTTATTTTGGGGTGAAATTCTCATCATTATTAGCTAAATTAAATCTATAATTATTATTCAACTGCCTGTAACCCGAATCATTACGAGATTATGAATACTCGGTCAATATGCCGGCTTGACCAGAAATTATAAATTTTTTTATGTAAGCTCAATTTTAGCTGCCAAATTTAAAAAAATATAGTAATTATTGTAATCGTTTTATAACTTTCCAATTTTGGAAGCCAAAACTGAAAAAATTTTCAGATGAACCCAGATCAACGAAAAAATTCAACAGAACTATTCTCAAAATAACTTGCGTTATCGATATTTCATATAGAAATTTATGTTTATGATCATTTGACATTGATTGATTAGTTTTGTTGATACTTATACTGCAAATAAATGAATTGAATCTTACACAGTATCAGCTGTAGATAAGAAGGGTTCAATAGACTTTCATATTATATGAAGATTTCAAAAAGTCGAGAACAAAGACTGGTAGTATTGGTAATATTCGAGTAAATTTTTCTTCATTCAAAATGGTAAACGAATAGCTCAATTCGAAAAATATTGGAATATTGAAAGGCTTTTTCAATTTTGAAAATGCTAGTTCAAATTTCAGTATATCCAATCGAGTTGGTACTTCAAAAATAAGAAAATTACAGACATTTTGGCCGAACAACCGCACGTTATTCCCTTGGAACAAACGAGCTCAAACATGCCGACTATACAGGGTGGTCCAGATCGTAACCAAGAAATTTTAACCACGTATTCTTCATCAAAAATAAGCCCTATTTCGTCATATAAACATATGTCGAGAATGTTTCCTCTCCGAGATACGAGGTGTTAAAATTATAGCAAAAAATGTTTTGCATTATTAACTTTCCCAATGCTTGAAATATTTTTATGAAATTTGAGACATAGGTTCTGAGCATCAAGGAGCACTTTTTGCATACATCATTTCATTTTTTTCTTTTCTACCAGTGGCGTCCGTACTGCAGCGATCCTGAATATTTTCAAATGAAAAAATGATAGCCACTGGTTTTTCCTACAATAAAAACTACTATTCACATCACTATTTCATTTGGAGCAAATTCGGTCTCTTGACTTCTTGCTGTAGGAGGCATCGTTTCAGGTTAAAAAAAATAAAAGACATTCTCATGCATGAAGAAATCGCCAAAATTTGATAGGGTAGGTACATAATAATAATAACGTGTTTTTGCAATGTGACTCCGGACTCGAATAATCTATTCAGAATATCAAAAACAAGGGTTGGGTTAAAATGGATAGAGAAGAAGATGCTTATTTAACCGACTTGTTATCCGTCCAAGTTGACAAGAGTGTGGGAACCAACAGAAACTTTTCGTTTATTTAATCACCCCGGAACATCTAAAGGGTTTTAGATTAAATAAACTGGCGTTGGAACTATATCCGGTGAAGATTATACGTGCGTGGACTCGAATGGATTCATGGCCTTGTTTCCGTCCTGATTGATTGTTAACTCACGAATGTCTACCTAGATGTTTAAACAGTGGAAAAATTGGTTATTTAGGGTTATTTTTCAGCTTATCGTTCAGCATCTACACATGCGTGTATGTAGTGTATATTGGATAATAATTTAATTGAAAAATTATTGAGCAGAAAATAGTTATTTCACTAATGTTAAAAAAATCAATGGGGCGAAGTTCAAGTGGGAGTAACTTCGGAACTAATCAACCGATTTTGCCTACCTTGAAAATATTAAGTCTGTAACACGTTTCACGTTCCGTTCGAGAGTTATAGCGACCGGTGATTTATCGGTTTACCACGCAAAGACAAAATATATAGTGGAACTTCCCTATAACGAAAGCGCTTAATCCGCAAAAAATTCGTTAAAAAAAAATTTCGTTATACAGAAAATTTTTTTCTATAGTCGGCAATGTCGCGATCGACTTCACTGACAAATATAAGTTTATCATTCAAACTTAAGCACTTCCTTTCGGACATTTTCGCACAACTTTCACACTAGCGTGGTACTGGTTAGATTGAAACCAAACTGTCAGGGGTGTATTTAAAACTGTTTCTGAAGAATCTCTCTGCCATCCGTAATGATTCAGTTTAAATGTTAGAGATTTATTACGTAAGTCCGGAAAAATTACGGAAAAAAAACGCACCCTTATATAGTCTGTTCACGAAAGGTTGAGCCCTCGGTTGGCCATGGAAATTGGTCATATTCCACTGTGTATATTAAAATTTCAGGTTATGTTGTATAAACATAAAGAAAGAAAATAATTTCTTGTCAGATCGATACGCAATGTTGTCAATATTGCATAGTTCTCTGACAACTCGCAAGCTCGTCGGACGAGGCCAGGTATAGTCCGTTCACGAAAGGTTGAGCACATAGTAGGCGTTTCTTTATTTATCTGAAGTTGGCAGTATTTGCTGTCATAAAGTAAAATAAGGTCAACGTTGCCGAATTTAGCCGGTCTCGTCCGACGAGCTTGAGAGTTATCAGACAACTCTATGCAATATTGACAACATTGCGTATCAATCTGACAAGAAAATAAAGAACATAACCTAAAATTTTAATATACACAGTGGAATATGTCAAATTTCCATGGCCAACCGACGGCTCAACCTTTCGTGAACGGACTTTATATTCGACAACGTTGACTTCATTTTACGTTATGACAGCAAATACTGCCAACTTCAGATAAATAAACAAACGCCTACTATGCGCTCAAACTTTCGTGAACGTGCTATACTTTCTTACCAATGCCCATTCAAAGAGTGAACATTCCGTTATAGAGAAAATTTACTTCGTTTTAGAGGGTGTTTTCAACATGGAATTTGGATTCAAGGTGCAATGTCTTGTACGAAATTCGTTATACAGAGACATTCGTTATATAGACGTTCGTTATAGGGAAGTTCTACTGTATTTTTTAAATTTGTTAATATACGTTCCTCACGAAATTTTACAGAAGTGACCTTCAAAATACCAAATTCCGTAATGATCGGATGTGTTGTTTTAAATATAGCGGAAGAATAATGAGAAATTTCAAATGCTCATAACATTCGGTACCCGAACCAACTGTCAAAATTTCAGAACTCTGTTCGAGAGTCATCGTCTTCACGGTCGGGCAGAATTTTCATTGAGCACGGATTCTTCATCTTTGAGGCCATTCCAGGCCCAAAATTCAAAAAAAGCAGACACATGGGCTAAGTGAAATCACATTGCTCCCCTGGGAACAAGAGCTCGAAACTGTTTTGTTACTTAGTACCTATACACATACCCATGTTCGGAGTAATGAACTCTTCATTTCATAAAAAATTGAGGAGAGCCCTGAGCAGGTACCTACTTACTTTTGAGTGCTCGTTCCTTAATGGTGCAATAATGCTATTACTTCAAAATTGAGATTCATGCTTAGTATATGAATGCAAATCTCAGCACGATCTGTACTATTTTCAGGAAATTATCAAAAAATTGAATATGGAAGAAATCTATACCTATTTAAAAGAATTTTCTATGGTTCAGATGAAGCGATTTTCCCGAAATTCTGCATGAACATTCAGTATATCAATCTTAATTCATAAAATAAATTTCACTCGAATCCGATATCATTTTAGGGAAATATAAATATTTTTCTTTTCAATATTCCAATTGAATTTTTTATGGTTCTGTTAACACTATGGCCACGAAATTTTGCATGAGGCTTGTTATGAGCATCTTGTATGTGGAAGCAAAATTTCATTTCGATTGGTTTCGTTGTCTGATATATTGAGGAACAAACATTTTGAATGACTATATTTCATTATGGAACAGTCTATACGATTTGGCTGGTAAACGAGTTTAAGTGCAGCATTTGGAAGTTATCGTGTTTTACATCCGGCCGGTCCCACGGACAGAATTGAATTTGACCACGGATTCGTCATCAGGGTCGAACCCTATCGTTTAAGACGAAAATTCTAAAATTAAAGACATTTGAGCAGAACGATATAGCACCCATTTAAGAAGAACGAGCGCTCAAAAATATTGAAGTATAATCTATCGTTTTCAAACTGCTTCAGCGATCAAATGATTCACCCACGAATTTTCGATGATTTTATTCCCAGAAAGATGATGCAACTTGACTTAGTAAACACAAGGTCAATGATTAACTAACCCATAAAAATGCTGAAAGCGGTGTTTATCAGTTTAACACGAGGAATGTATTAAATGAAAAACTAATAAACCGACAATATTGATTATTAGATTATTTGTGATCAGAAATTCTCCTTTCTCTATAGTATGTTTTCTCTTTTCTCCACAGAATGAATTCGTAGTTTTTGTCGTGAAAAACAGGAAAATTCCCATAGTATGCTAAAGCTTGAATAAAAAATTTGCGAATTAATTTCTTTTTCGATACAAAAAAAATATGAATAGAAAGAGCACAGGAAATGAATATTATTCTATTAATTATCCATTAGTTCAAATAGTCATGTTTTATGACATCCTAAACCTAAGTTAAATAGGAACGTATGAAATCAATTGAAGCAGAAAAATTTTACGGTTTATAGAAGCATTTTCCAAACTTGAGTCGCTTGTGGCTTTTCGTCTTCGCAGTTCAGTTGTTTTATATTCCGGATAGAAAACGTGATCAGTGATGATTAATTTCTTTATCCATTTTGATTGCAAATAAGTAATTTGATTGAACTCTAATGGTACTTTCACGTTATATTGCATTTTACAATTATTATAATGAATAGCAATTATTACCATTGCATGAAAAGGCCAGCTCTCTGATTACCATTCGTTTTTCTTTGTGAGTGGCGATAAAGAAATGTATCAAGAGACAATCAAATGAGAAACCGCATCAAGTCTGGATGGCAAACTTAAAGGTGCATCAAAAATTGTACTTTTTGGCAGAGAAAATTCTGGTCCGTGAAAAATTCTTGGTTTCTTTCAAACGATCATTGTTATTTACAACAATTTCAATTACTGCCTGTAAACACGACCTCATATGTCGCTCAAAAGAAATTTGTATGTTGTAGCAATTGTGAGAGGCCTTAAAAGGCATCGAATATGTGAATGAAATAACAATATTGATGATGTTGTCATGTATGAATCATTGATAATATTAATAAATTCCCGTCAACTTTATATTTATATTGCAGATCGTATGTCAATAAATTTTGTCGGAAAAACTCGACCATGTTAGGAAAGCCATATCACCACTCAGCATTATCGTTAGTATTGATAATAATTGGTCAGAACACGAAAGATGTTATTTTTCATCATATGGGCTTTGGCTCGAAAAAACACGAAGGTAAATTGTTTTTTAACAGTAGGAAGAACTCGTCCACGGGTGGCGCCAAAATTATGATTTTTTAAAAACCTAAGAAAGATTGCGTGTTCAATCCGAAGTCGGTGGCGGCCTTCATTTCCTACTGGTCAACAATGAGAAGTGTTGTGCCTGAGGTGGCGTAAGGACAAATATCCAAAAAATTTTAAGTTATTCAATGAACTAGTTTAAATATAGCTAGATCAATAAACTAGTTGACGAGTCTCGATTGAAATACATTTCTATGTTGAATAAGAGACATTATTTCTATAAGGGACGTGTAACATTGTTTATAATATTCTTTATTCCAATAGAGTTGTAACATTACTCGTATTGCTCCTGAATACGTATGCTCAGTTATCCATAACCATTTCACACTGAATAGAAGAAATCACACAATTAAATGGATCATTATGTATACGTTAAACTTTCATTTTAGATTCACTCAGTACTCAGTCAATTCACCCTTGTTACCATTGCCATGAGTTGATTATGGTCGTTTCAAAAAGTTAAATTACAATAAAATGATTTTTCCCAAAAAAATGAATTCCTTTCTGCTGAACCGGAAAGATTTCAACCCCTGCATTATGATCGGCCACAACTCAACACAACACAACTCAACATAAATCGAGTGAATAATATTGAACCGTGTGAAAAACAGTAATCTTCAATGCATATTCGATTAATGTCTGATATAAGATAACTACAGTGAGGTTGCAGAAGGTAGGTATAGTCAAAATTTGCGTAGGTTTCATGGATGAATTCAGCTAAAATTTAATTGTGGCGAGTTATGCCTGCTGTCAAATAGGTATAGTTCGTTCACGAAAGGTGAGCCGTCGGTTGGCCATGGAAATTTGGCATATTCCACAGTGTATATTAAATTTTAGGTTATGTTCTTTATTTTCCTGTCAGATTGATACACAAAGTTGTCAATATTGCACAGAGTTGTACGAAGCCGGGTACATTTGGCAACGTTGACTTTGTTCATCGTGATGACAGCAAATACTGCCAACTTCAGATAAATAAACAAACGCCTACTATGCGCTTAAACTCTCGTGAACGGACTATAGGTACACACAGTATCATTAATATTCTTATCAATTTTTTGAAATCTCCATCAGGGACATTAACGTTCTGTAAAACTCAAAATAAATCATAATATTTCAGAACAAAAAAATTATCGATTGAAATATTGATGTATAAGGGGGATTCTGCATTCCTAAAAAACTTGTTAGGTTTTCACTCCCAGTCTCTGAAACAGAAATAATTAAAAATTTTTATTGAGATGAAGTGCTCCAGTGAAAATCTTTGCACTAATTTGTCAGGACCAATTTGGTTTTGAAAAAAATCGATGCCTAACAGTTAAACTGAAAAAGGAAATAAATGAAAAGGATAATGTAACGCTTCGGTGTCAATATCAGACACCTTCTTCAGACAAACTTGTAAAATCTTCGGAATTGTGTATTTTTCGTTTGTAGTCTAATTGACATTGAAAGTCAACACATCAACAGTTCCAGAAAATTGGAGGAATTGCATAAGAAATTTTATACACAAAAAAGTGCTTCACCTTTATTTTTATAATCTCTATGTGTTGACAACTTTCAATGTCAATTAGACCAAAACGAAGATTTTACAAGTTTGTCTGAAGAAGGTGTCTGATATAGAAACCGAAACGTCGACGAAGTTATAAGAGATCTTACTTATTTGTCCACTTCCCTACGATTCCTTCATTTTCATTTGAACATGGACGAGAACACAGAATTCAGTTACATTATCCTTTTCATTTATTCATTTTTTAGTTTTACTGTTAGGCAACAAGTTTTCATTTTCGCAGGAGCACTTCATCTTAATTAAATTTTCAATTATTTCTCTTTCAGAGACTGGGAGTGAAACCCTAAAATGTTTTTTAGAAAAACAAGGAAAATTACTTCATTATTTTGTTTGAATTAATTCATTATAGTTATTACAAGCATGGAATCCAGAGGTTGACAGCAATCGACTCTTCCTAGTATGCAGCCTCGTATGCAGCAGGATATTTACCGACTCATTTTGAATAATTTATGGTGATTTTCGTGACAGACGATTGTTTGCAGGCCCGACCTACCCCAACAAAGCCACGCAAACAAACCCATTTCAACTAACAATCAATTAAAGAGGAAGTTGACACCGTTTCCGGTCGATCGACCCTGCGGTTTTTCTACATTTAGGGGTTATTGAACCATCAAGCGCGGATAGCTAAGATCATCCCAGACGGGAAGATATTTATTTTCCCTATTGTGGAATTTCTGAAGAGTCTGAGAAGATTCTGGTTTCATCTGAATCTAAAAATAATGGTGGTAGATCGGGATTTTACGAATAAATACGGGGTATTTCATAATTATGCGCATGACTTCAGGATGTAATAACTTTCCAAAAATATAGAAAAGTTCTATTTCTCACCCTCTTAAAAGTTCCATTTTTGAGATACAGGGATCTTATTATTTTATAAAAAAAAGCTTTAGACGGATCACTATAAGTAAACTATTTTTTGCGAATTTTTTTTGTCTCAAAACCTTCTTCAAATACAACAAAACAAAATTGAACAAAAATAGCTTTTTAACATTAGAAAATGGATACGAAAGCTGTTGTCTGTAAGATGAAAGGTTCCGGAAATATTCGCAAAAAACGATTTCATTTTCAATTTCAATACCTATCTCGAAATGGTGCATTTAATAGGGTAGGTTAATTGTCTTTTATTTTCGAACGAGCTTTCACATCATGCAGTCCGGTCACTGCATTAGATTAATTTCTTCGTTATTTATTTCTTCTTTATTTTTTTGCAACTTTCGTTATTCACTGTATCATCAAAAATTTTTCAGTTCAGCCCCCCCAAAATAAATCCTGGCTGCGCCACTGAGTCCGGTGCTTATATATCGAAACACTCTGTATAATGTTATGTGTAATGAGAACAATGTAGTCATTTCATCAAACAATCGAAGTCGAGTTTTCATGTCAACAGGTTATAATAAATAAAGAATTGCAACCTCAACTTTAACAACAACGTCTATTTTAATAATAGAAATTTCACAATATTCATTCATCATATTTCCATAACAATTTTTTTGCTTGAGTGTACACAAATTTTTGGATACAGACACAGTTGTCCCAGAAATCGCGTACAATTTTTGCTCCCGTTTGTATGAAAATTATGTCTGCGTCCAGTCTGACTATCAGTATTTCCCCGAATAACACTTTCATTTCAAAGTAAAGTAGGTGCAGGGTGAACAGATTTCGATTGGTGAGCACAAAAACTCTTCTCGTAAAGCTATAGAAAATTGAATCGATCTCAATTTTCTATAAAAAAGAACGGTGAAAACCGCAAGTCCCTGTGACCTTTAGTTTTTGAGTTAATTGTAACTCCTGTATATGATTTTTGCTACTTCTTCGAGAGCAACTCAGACTAGAAGCACTTCTTTTTTTATTTTTCAACGGCGTTATTCGAAATATAGTAAAATTTTTCTTTCGAAAATATCGTATGAAGTATACAGAGTGTCTACTCTAAAAGTTAACAAACTTCAAGGGGCGATTATACGAGTGATTTGCAACAAAAAATGTCATATAACACATGGTCGGCATGTTGACAGCTACTCTTTAATTCTACATTTCTTGATTTCACGATATTTTTCCTCTAGAATGATCATTATTCAGTTTTCCTTGTAGTCTCATCAAATTTGACCACATATAAGGAAAGACCAATAAATGTTCTATAAGACAAGAAAGTCTGTGTGCAGAAAAAGCTCGTATTGCGAGCGTGGTAAGGAGATGAATATCACGATTCTGAAGTTATAGTCCGGTCTATTTAGACCAAAAAATGAGAGTGAAGTTACATAAAGTCCCAACAAGCTGAATTTCTGTGAAGTTGTTCAAAACATAATTATAAACAATGTCTAAAAGTTCCTCATCATTCCCCTGTGAGGAAAAAATTTTATTCGAGGTCAAATGTCAAAAAATGAGTTTTTCGCGATTTTCAGCAAAACGGTAAGTTTTATCATAAAAGTACCTCAGACAAAAATTGTAGATCATAAAATATCTCTAAATGTATCAATACATTTTTTCTTACGAGCCACCCTTTCTGAGATATAACGATTCAAAAAGATATAAAAGTCGTTATCGTCATAATAGGCACACCTTTCCACTCCACCTTTGAGATAGTGTACTTAGCGCGTAGTTATAACTTTTTGAATCGTTTATCTCAGAAACGGTGGCTTGTAAAGAAAAAGTATCGATACATTTCTTATAGATAATTTTATTATCTACAATTTTTGTCTGAGGTACTTTTATGATAAAACTACCGTTTTGCTGAAAATCGCGAAAAACTCATTTTTTTGACATTTGACCTCGAATAAAATTTTTTCCTCACAGGGAATGATGAGGAACTTTTAGACATTGTTTATAATTGTTTTTGAACAACTTCACAGAAATTCAGCTTGTTGGGACTTTATGTAACTTCGAATGTCTAAATAGACCGGACTATTAACAAAAAAGCCCTACATTTCCAATGTTTTTTTCGATGAAATATCAATAATTATTATGTACACGTCTTATTTTCAGTAAAAAATACCTCATTTAGTGTACTTTCGAATGACATATCAACTTTGTGCTAGCTACTCATCCTCCGCCATAATATCATGGCCAACATGATAACAACGAAAAAGTCTAAAAATTTCGAACCTAAATTTGCTCCATTTTGAAACCTTCCGTGATTGAATCTTTTTGTAATTTTATCATGATGAATAATGATGATATTTTACAAAACAGAAACTGACTAAAAACAACTAATAATTACATATATTGCTGTTATCATTAGTAGAGACACAATATCAACAAAGACATAAAACAAAGTGAACTAATCGTCTAGAAACGAAATCTGGCTGACTCACCCTACGGCCTACGCAATTTGCCACCCAACAGCGGAACCCGCATATACGATACAAGATCCAATTCCTATTTCGTATTCTACAAGAGTGTAAGGGTTCCCCGACCTATTAATACCTTGATACCATTATTGGCTATCGCCATTTGAGCAGTGGCGAGGCTGCGATGAAACGAACGATAACCATAAAATTCATGTGTTTCTTAGCGTTATCGATGGTCGATCATAAAGGTTTCCTGTCATGAGTCTGTTAGACTTAATGGACTCTTGTAGTTACTTAATACTGATTTATAGATGGGTTAGTTCATTTTTATCGAAACTTCGTCTATTGGTCTCATATTTAATTTCAGACGCAAAAATTCCAGATGGGCATTTCCTGAAAAAAATAATTTAAGAAATAATGGACCCTGAGAAAATTATACCGCTTATCCGTTTTTGAGCGCTCGTTCTACTTAAACGAGTGCTATATCGTTTTGCCCAAATGTCTGTAATTTTCTTATTTTGAGCAGAAAATGGTTTCAAACGATAGGGTTAGACTCCTGACGACGAATTCGTGGTCAAATTCAAATCTGTCCGAGGGGCCATCCGACTTGAAATTTTCAGGATGAGTTCGGGTCCCAAATACCTCGGTTAAGTTCATTAACCAGCCAAATCGTACAGGGGCTTCCATAAAATATGACCATTCAAAATTTTTGTTCCTCAATATCTCAGAAAAAACAAAACCAGTCGAAATGAAATGCCACAGCCAAATGCAAGATGCATAGTGTGAACAGAACCAAAGAAAATTCAATTGGAATATTGAAAAGAAGAAACTTCATATTTCCATAAAAAGATATCCGATTCGAGTGAAATTTATTTTGTGAATGGAGATCGATATACTGAATGTTCATCCAAAATTTCGTGGCCATAGTGTCAACAGAACCATAAAAATTCAATTGGAATATAGAAAATAAGAATCTTTATATTTCCATAACAGGATATCCGGTTCGAGTAAAATTTCTAAAATTTTCTTTTTCCAGAACCATGGAAAATTCCAAAAACCAAAAAGTTGAATAACCGAATATTTTAACTCGAAACCAGTTTGGCAGAGTAGATCTGTAGCTTGAAAATGGTAGATCTAATTTGGAAATATTATTAATTAACCATCAAAGATACATAAGAAAAAGTTCAGTAGATGAAATACTCGAATGAATGGAAACATAGCAGGGGGTTTGTCGACGTTAACTATGCTGTGCGTTTTATTCAGAGAAACAGTTTTAGTACATTGTATACTACAACTTCGATAAAAGCAATAAATACAATTGGGCTGCAAAGACTGAGATATTTGCAAGTAGGCACATTCTTCGACTTCTGACCTTGAATACCGTAAGACGCAGACATGAGATTATATAATTGATTATTCTTAAAATGTCTCACTGAAAGTTGATACGAATTTCAGAGTTATTCATAATTCGGACGTTGATGAAAGCTGCTTCACTAAACATGCTTCCAATGAAATGGGCTGACACATCGAAAAATTGCATGTTTTAAGGTAGCGCTTTGATGTGCTTGATGAATCCTACCAGCAAAGTCTAGGGGTTTCAAAAGGATATGATTTTTTTCATTGAAATACCAAGCCGTACCACATCAATGCAATTCTGAGCGAAGATCTATCGAAATAAGCATAAATATATTCGAACAGTTCTAGATGAAATATTTGAGACATTCAGTCTTCACCTCCGTAAATTGTACATCATATCGTCATGTGAAAGATTGAGCCACCGACACAAATATCAGTTTTTTCATATAGACTAGAAATGAAACTTTCCATTTAAAAGTGTTGAATGTGGCTCATCTTACACCTATGCATCAGCAATTAAAAACCATGTTGCTTGAAGATAATAAATTCAATAACAAGCTTATGATGGAGCAAATTTAAAAAGAGTTTTCCAAGAAGAGGTGTTATTTTGATATTCAAAGAAAAATGGCATTTTTCAATATAAATGATCGGATGTTTATTTCATTATAAAGAAGAAGCTATGCCATTAATAGTGAAAAATAACATCAGGCAAATGAACACCATGACCACGCTTACAAGACCATATCCTTTTAATGAAATTTTCCATAACCAAATAGCAAAGTCGCTGTGCTATGTCCTCGATAGCCTCACGAATTCCATTTTTGAGGTCTTAAATCGACGCTGGGCTATTGGCGTAGCGTAGACCTTCTCTTTCACCTGGCCCCAAAGGAATAAGTTGCAAGGTTGTTAATCACAAGATCTCGGTGGCTAATTGTGATCACCTCTTCGAGAGATAACACGGTCCGAAAGCTTTTTCCGCAAAGATCAATGGTTTCGTTGCTTGTGTGGCACGTAGCGCCGTCTTGTTGAAAGTAAACATTATACAGATCAATACTATCCAATTTCGGCCATAAAAAATCATTGATCATCTCTCGATAGTGCAATTCATTCACCGAACCTGTTGCCTCATTTTCGAAAAAGTAAGGTCCACTGACTCCGCAGGACCATAAACCGCACCAAACAGTCACACGTTGAGGATAGAGAGGCTTTTCAACAATAAGTCCTGGGTTTTCCGAGCTCTAGATGCGACAATTTTGCTTGTTGAAGAAGCCACCGTGGTGGATATGGGCCTCATCACTTAAGATGATTTTTCGTTGGATTTCCGGAT
Organism: Propylea japonica; assembly: GCA_013421045.1. Taxonomy (NCBI): domain Eukaryota; kingdom Metazoa; phylum Arthropoda; class Insecta; order Coleoptera; family Coccinellidae; genus Propylea; species Propylea japonica. The sequence goes on from CM024242.1 coordinate 50,699,797, forward strand.
CATTTTCATGCATTTCTACAACCCAATCAGAAAAGACACGACGTTGTTGATGATCGGCCGGCTTGGGTTCTTGTGTTATCTGAACTTTATAAGCCTTAAGACCCAAATCTTTATGCCTAATTCCGACGAACGACGAGGAATGGACAAGCCTGGGTTTTCTTCTACGCTTTCGGCAACAGCAGCAATATTCTCGGCTGTTCTTGAGCGACGTGCTCGGGTTTTATTCTTCACATCACTAACTTGTCGCAACACCTCGAATTTTTTCACCAATTTCTTTATTGCGGTGCGACAAGGTGCTTCACGACGACCCAAAAATGTTAGAGTTTTATCGAGAGCTTTACGAACCGTCTCTGCCAAATTTTCACCATTTTTATAGTGAATTTTAATAATTTCAATGCGTTCTTGAAGTGTCAATCGTTCCATTCTTATTAACGGCGTAGTTTCTATTTCTCAAATGCCAAAAAATGACAGCTTCAAACGTGACATCAATCGAAATAGCCGGCTTTTCAAAATACACCTCTTCTTGGAATTGGAAAACCCTTTACGTTTCCCATGTTCAGGATATCTCAGTATCATCCGAATGATGAAATTCCAGAATTTATATTTTTTCTTGAAACCGACAGCAACATTCCCCAATGCCGAAATACCACTTCAAACGATGTTTTCGTATCTGCTTTATTTCATCCTGCAAACTCGGTTGTTTATACGTCAAAATTCGGATTTATAGGAAGCAGCCAACAGCTATGAAAAAGTTGCCGAAAGTTTCGGGGGGCCTGATAAGCGATGCATCCGGCATATTCACACGTGAATTGGATTTTAATAACTTCGTTGTAACACTTTCACGTTTATTTTGAACGGTTATGGAATGTTTTTTTTTTATTATGATTCCACGAGGAAGGTATTGCTTCCGTCCATGTCGAGGAAGAGACATGGAAGTTTTTCTGAAAAATAAACATTGAACATTTTTGTGCGTTCAATAGATTTGTAGCCCTGAATTTTGTACGTGGGAAAATTCGATATTTTTAGGCTACGTAGATAAGTATTTGTGCAAATGTAACATGGTTCTAAGTTTCAATGACTAGTTTCAGAATGAGAGTACTTGTCAATTGCAAGAAAGTCGATTATTATACATGATGTTTCTGATGTTTCCCATAAATGTCGTTTCAGATATCCATTGTTTCCAAGATACAGGGTGTTAAAGTTTTACTTAAAAACTAACTGTGAAAGTGGTACGCCACTAATTATTTTGAATTAATCGTTCAATTTATGATGAAAAGTCTCTCAAACGTTTTTTTTTCGTGTCAGGCTCCGTTGTTATGTAAAAAAATAAAACATCTTGACGTAGTCTCTCTACTACATAATGTGTTAAAGTAACGACAAATACGCGTTAAGATATTTAATTTTCTTGAAAAAACGGCACCCCACACGAAAAGAAAGCAGAAGAGATTTTTTATCACAAATAGAACAAAGAATTCAAAAATAATTGTTAGTTTAAAATATCTCAGTGGCGGATCACTTTTCAGTCAGTTTTAAGTAAAACTTCAACACCCTGTATCTTGGAAAAAATGCATTTCCGAAACTACATGTATGGGAACTTTCTTTCATAAAATATTCTGATCATCCGCTCAAATCTTTCGCATCAATTCAGAAACACCCTGTAAACTTATTATTCAATATAATTGATCTAATAATTGAAAATTGTTTGGAAGAGCAATATAAGAAGGAAAAAAGTTGATACAAAATTATAATTGACTTTTTTTGCTGTCAATATAATCCCGTTCGAATTCGAAAACATTTATTAGATCAAAACGTTCCTTAACCATCGTAATAGAGATTCACTTAACAAGTCCGGAAAAATAAAGTTTGTGAGTCCAAAAACACTATTCGGGCGTGTTGCGTAATAGTTATTTATGTACCAAGTGCGTTATATGGATCCTAACGCCGGAGGGAAACATACGGCTCGAGGGCCTTTGGCCGAGGGATGAATGTTGCCCGATGGCGTTAGGATCTAATAACGCTCGTGGTGCATACAAGATTTTATTTTTCACGAATATATCATTTAATTACAATAAAATTCGATTGCTCCTATGATTTTTTTTCCATTTAACTTTCAGTAGTAACCATGGCATTTGTTAATATTTTGAAGTTCGTTATTGCTGTCATCATTTTATTAAGTGAATGTCATTACTGTTTTCGTTGTGAGCGGGCGTTATGATCCATAATGCCCGCTAAAATGCCCACGGGCATAATGAGTGTATTTATAGCAACCGTTTCTAAGGTAAAATAAACATATAATGTACAAGTGAAAATAAAATATTTTTCTGCATTTCTGTAGTATGAAAAATCAATGAGGTGACACATATTTTATTACGAATGGCTACGGGTGTGACAGCAGCAACGGATTTTAAGACGGTATATATGATCGACTGAAACCGCCGTTGCTGGGGATTTTTGATGTCGATCGTTTATTTAGATCTCGTAGAACACGATGTGCACAGTGGAATAATTTGTGACCCTCAAACTCCCCCCATACTTGCCCCCCAAAGTTTGAAAAATACAGACATCGACTAAAACGACCGTTGCTGGGGGTTTTTTGATGTCGATCGTTTATTTAGATCTCGTAGAACACGATGTATATAGTGAAATAATTTGTGACCCTCAAAGTCCCCCCGTACTTGCCCCCAAAGTTTGAAAAATACAGACATCGACTAAAACGACCGTTGCTGGGGGTTTTTTGATGTCGATCGTTTATTTAGATCTCGTAGAACACGATGTATATAGTGGAATAATTTGTGACCCTCAAACTCCCCCCGAACTTGCCCCCCAAAGTTAGAAAAATACAGACATCGACTAAAACGACCGTTGCTGAGGGTTTTTGATGTCGATCATTCATTTAGATCTCGTAAAACACGATGTATATAGTGGAATATTTGTGACCCTCAAACTCCCCCCATACTTGCCCCCCAAAGTTAGAAAAATACAGACATCGACTAAAACGACCGTTGCTGGGGATTTTTTGATGTCGATCGTTTATTTAGATCTCGTAGAACACGATGTATAAAGTGGAATAATTTGTGACCCTCAAACTCCCTCCATACTTGCCCCCCAAAGTTAGAAAAATACAGATATAGACTAAAACGACCGTTGCTGGGAATTTTTTGATGTCGATCGTTTATTTAGATCTCGTAGAACACGATGTATATAGTGAAATAATTTGTGACCCTCAAAGTCCCCCGTACTTGCCCCCCAAAGTTTGAAAAATACAGACATCGACTAAAACGACCGTTGCTGGGGGTTTTTTGATGTCGATCGTTTATTTAGATCTCGTAGAACACGATGTATATAGTGGAATAATTTGTGACCCTCAAACTCCCCCCGAACTTGCCCCCCAAAGTTAGAAAAATACAGACATCGACTAAAACGACCGTTGCTGGGGGTTTTTTGATGTCGATCGTTCATTTAGATCTCGTAAAACACGATGTATATAGTGGAATAATTTGTGACCCTCAAACTCCCCCATACTTGCCCCCCAAAGTAGAAAAATACAGACATCGACTAAAACGACCGTTGCTGGGGGGTTTTGATGTCGATCGTTTATTTAGATCTCGTAGAACACGATGTATATAGTGGAATAATTTGTGACCCTCAAACTCCCCCCGAACTTGCCCCCCAAGTTAGAAAAATACAGACATCGACTAAAACGACCGTTGCTGGAGATTTTTTGATGTCGATCGTTTATTTAAATCTCGTAGAACACGATGTGTATAGTGAAATAATTTGTGACCCCAGCAACGGTCGTTTTAGTCGATATCTGTATTTTTCTAACTTTGGGGGCAAGTACGAGGGGAGTTGAGGGCCACAAATTTTCCACTAGGGCATATCGTGTATCTACGAGATCTAAATAAACGATCGACATCAAAAAAACCCCAGCAACGGTCGTTTTAGTCGATGTCTGTATTTTTCAAACTTTGGGGGCAAGTACGGGGGAATTTGAGGGTCACAAATTATTTCACTATATACATCGTGTTCTACGAGATCTAAATAAACGATCGACATCAAAAAATTCCCAGCAACGGGTCGTTTAGTCGATATCTGTATTTTTCTAACTTTGGGGGGCAAGTACGGGGGGAGTTTGAGGGTCACAAATTATTCCACTATATACATCGTGTTCTACGAGATCTAAATAAACGATCGACATCAAAAACCCCCAGCAACGGTCGTTTAGTCGATGTCTGTATTTTTCAAACTTTGGGGGGCAAAGTACGGGGGGGTTTGAGGGTCACAAATTATCCACTATATACATCGTGTTCTACGAGATCTAAATAAACGATCGACATCAAAAAATCCCCAGCAACGGCCGTTTTAGTCGATGTCTGTATTTTTCTAACTTTGGGGGGCAAGTACGGGGGGATTTGAGGGTCACAAATTATTCCACTATGCACATCGTGTTCTACGAGATCTAAATAAACGATCTACATCAAAAAACCCCCAGCAACGGTCGTTTTAGTCGATGTCTGTATTTTTCTAACTTTGGGGGCAAGTACGGGGGGAGTTTGAGGGTCACAAATTATTCCACTATATACATCGTGTTCTACGAGATCTAAATAAACGATCGACTTCAAAAATCCCCAGCAACGGCCGTTTTAGTCGATGTCTGTATTTTTCTAACTTTGGGGGGCAAGTACAGGGGGACTTGAGGGTCACAAATTATTCCACTATATACATCGTGTTCTACGAGATCTAATTGAACGATCGACATCAAAAAACCCCAGCAACGGTCGTTTCGTTTAGTCGATGTCTGTATTTTTCTAACTTGGGGGGCAAGTACGGGGGGAGTTTGAGGGTCACAAATTATTCCACTATATACATCGTGTTCTACGAGATCTAAATAAACGATCGACATCAAAAAACCCCAGCAACGGTCGTTTTAGTCGATGTCTGTATTTTTCAAACTTTGGGGGGCAAGTACGGGGGGGACTTTGAGGGTCACAAATTATTTCACTATATACATCGTGTTCTACGAGATCTAAATAAACGATCGACATCAAAAACCCCCAGCAACGGTCGTTTTAGTCGATGTCTGTATTTTTCTAACTTTGGGGGGCAAGTACGGGGAGTTTGAGGGTAACAAATTATTCCACTATATACATCGTGTTCTACGAGATCTAAATAAACGATCGACATCAAAAACCCCCAGCAACGGTCGTTTTAGTCGATGTCTGTATTTTCTAACTTTGGGGGGCAAGTAGGGGGGAGTTTGAGGGTCACAAATTATCCACTATATACATCGTGTTCTACGAGATCTAAATAAACGATCGACATCAAAAAAACCCCCAGCAACGGTCGTTCGTTTTTAGTCGATGTCTGTATTTTTCTAACTTTGGGGGGCAAGTGGGGGGAGTTTGAGGGTCACAAATTATTCCACTATATACATCGTGTTCTACGAGATCTAAATAAACGATCGACATCAAAAAACCCCAGCAACGTCGTTTTAGTCGATGTCTGTATTTTTCTAACTTGGGGGCAAGTATGGGGGGAGTTTGAGGGTCACAAATTATTCCACTATATACATCGTGTTCTACGAGATCTAAATAAACGATCGACATCAAAAAACCCCCAGCAACGGTCGTTTTAGTCGATGTCTGTATTTTTCTAACTTTGGGGGCAAGTTCGGGGGAGTTTGAGGGTCACAAATTATTCCACTATATACATCGTGTCTACGAGATCTAAATAAACGATCGACATCAAAAAATCCCCAGCAACGGCGTTTTAGTCGATGTCTGTATTTTTCTAACTTTGGGGGGCAAGTACGGGGGGAGTTTGGGTCACAAATTATTCCACTATGCACATCGTGTTCAACGAGATCTATTGAACGATCTACATCAAAAACCCCCAGCAACGGCCCTTTTAGTCGATGTCTGTATTTTTCTAACTTTGGGGGCAAGTACGGGGGGAGTTTGAGGGTCACAAATTATTCCACTATATACATCGTGTTCTACGAGATCTAAATAAACGATCGACATCAAAAAAATCCCCAGCAACGGCGTTTTAGTCGATGTCTGTATTTTTCTAACTTTGGGGGGCAAGTTCGGGGGGAGTTTGAGGGTCACAAATTATTCCACTATATACATCGTGTTCTACGAGATCTAAATAAACGATCGACATCAAAAAACCCCCAGCAACGGTCGTTTTAGTCGATGTCTGTTTTTCAAACTTTGGGGGGCAAGTACGGGGGGAGTTTGAGGGTCACAAATTATTTCCACTATTACATCGTGTTCTACGAGATCTAAATAAACGATCGACATCAAAAAATTCCCAGCAACGGTCGTTTTAGTCGATACTGTATTTTTCTAACTTTGGGGGCAAGTATGGGGGGAGTTTGAGGGTCACAAATTATTCCACTATATACATCGTGTTCTACGAGATCTAAATAAACGATCGACATCAAAAAACCCCCAGCAACGGTCGTTTTAGTCGATGTCTGTATTTTTCTAACTTTGGGGGGCAAGTATGGGGGGAGTTTGAGGGTCACAAATTATCCACTATATACATCGTGTTTTACGAGATCTAAATAAACGATCGACATCAAAAAACCCCCAGCAACGGTCGTTTTTAGTCGATGTCTGTATTTTCAAACTTTGGGGGGCAAGTACGGGGGACTTTGAGGGTCACAAATTATTCCACTATATACATCGTGTTCTACGAGATCTAAATAAACGATCGACATCAAAAAAACCCCAACAACGGTCGTTTTAGTCGATGTCTGTATTTTTCAAACTTTGGGGGCAAGTATGGGGGAGTTTGAGGGTCACAAATTATTCCACTATGCACATCGTGTTCTACGAGATCTAAATAAACGATCGACATCAAAAATCCCCAGCAACGGCGGTTTCAGTCGATCATATATACCGTCTTAAAATCCGTTGCTGGGATCCGTTGCTGCTGTCACACCCGTCTCGAATGGGCTATAAAAATATGCAAACTTTTGAAAACCAATTTCATATGAAGTGTTATCTCGTTGCTATGGTAAAAACTAATTGAATTGATTATTCCCGCCCTAGTCCGGCGAGTACATACTAGGACTAGGCCGGAAAATGCTACTTTCTAAAAGAAAAGCGTCCGGTTGCCGAAAAAAAAGATTTACTATCTCTTGCCTCGAAATTCGCCTATTTTACATCATTTTTGTTTGAAATTTTCCAGCCGCTAGTTTTTTCTTTTTAATATAGAAAAAATAAAAATCACTTGGTGCCAAATCTAAGCTGTAGAGTGGGTGGACTAGTGTTTTGAAGCCGTTCAAAGCAGCCACTGTAACTCTGCTCTTGTCAACTGTTGCGTTGTTTTCAATAGCAATACATCACCATTAATTTTCCTAGCATCGTTCTGTAATATTCTCCTTTTATGGTCCTTCTTCTATCTTTCTAATTAATATTAGTGTTACCCTTAGACTAAAGACTTCTTTAGTCTAAGATATCACCCCTTCTTATTTCGAAAAACAGTAGCCATAAACTTTTAAGTCGACACTTCACGAACAAACCATTTGTGAATCGTCGATTTATTAGGGTACTGTTTCCGATAAACTTTCATTAAAAATGATATCAGGGTTCTTGCATTCCTTGATCATTTTCTGAATAATTTCAGTTTTCTTTCGGATTTATCTGAAGTTGCCTTATTCAATCAGCCCACTTGATAGCTTTCATACATCATATAGAGCTTTCTGTAAAATATCTAGGTCAAATTTTCACTTGCTCCACCCTTTTGAATATCTGTAATTTGTCTCTGTACGCGAATGATGTAATTTTACCTCTGAAAAAATCTCATTTGTAGATAATTCCTATTGCATAAAACTTAAACAAAGCTTTCATTGTTGTTGACGTGAAATTCTGAATGTATAATATATATCAAAGATTTCATCCTTCAAACACTACATTAAGGTGGAGATCATTTCCGGGTTAGGAGAGATGCGCCTTACAATTTTGACCTCGATCGAAAAATCTGTATAGGTTCATCCACCAATGCTGGATGTCACACGGATGACTTAATTCGCCACAAATTGGTCTGGGACACCGGAGGTCTGTTAACTCGTGAATTAGGATCGTATTTCGCAGGACCAAATTTGACGTTTACGTACCATGAAACAATACGAACTGGTATACAACAAATGAAGTGGATAATTGCAATTGTGACGAAATTAGCGTCGCGTTGGCCTCTAAAATATCCTTCACTCTATATCTGAAGTTCTCCATGATATGAGTTTTCGGAAGGAGATCTAAAACTGTCAATTTTTGGGAGTTCGATAACGAATAAATGAGAGCTTGTCGTGAAAAACGCTTGGACACGTCGATTTGTATTTTTATATGCGCATTTTTTTCAAAAAACAATAATGATATAGGGTGTGTCATGTGACAGTTGCCGATACCAACTTTCTTATTTTAAATACAACCCCTGTATATTATTAATTTTTTGGATTCTTCAGGAAATTCTAGACATAATTCGTGTGCAATGTCTCATACCTATCTTCAACTGTTTCGGAAATATTAAGTGTTTTCAGATGTACTACAAAATTAACATTAAGAAAAGAAATTATTTTATTTCACAAATAATGTAAACAAAAACATAAATACATTAATTTTAATTTTAGAGATGTATTGAGTGTAATGTAGCGAATTTGTGAAATGAAATAATTTTTTTTCTAATGTTATTCTTTGTGATATATCTGAAAACACTTAATATTTCCGAAACAGCTGAAAATAGGTTTGGGATATTGTACATGAATTATGTCTAGAAGTTTCTGAAGAATCCAAAAAACTAATAACAAATAGGGGGTTGTATTTAAAATGTCGATTTGTATTTTTATATGCGCATTTTTTCAAAAAAACAATAATGATATAGGGTGTGTCATGTGACAGTTGCCGATACCAACTTTCTTATTTAAATACAACCCCTGTATATTATTAATTTTTGGATTCTTCAGGAAATTCTAGACATAATTCATGTGCAATGTCTCATACCTATCTTCAACTGTTTCGGAATATTAAGTGTTTTCAGATGTACTACAAAAATTAACATTGAGAAAAGAAAATTATTTTATTTCACAAATAATGTAAACAAAACATAATATATTAATTTAATTTTAGAGATGTATTGAGTGTAATGTAGCGAATTTGTGAAATGAAATATTTTTTTTTCTAATGTTAATCTTTGTGATATATCTGAAAACACTTAATATTTCCGAAACAGCTGAAAATAGGTTTGGGATATTGTACATGAATTATGTCTAGAAGTTTCTGAAGAATCCAAAAAACTAATAACAAATAGGGGGTTGTATTTAAAATGAGAAAATTGGTATCGGCCACTGTCACATGACACCCTATATCATTATTTCTTTTGGAAAAAATGCGAATCTAAAGATACAAATCGACGTGTCTGAGCGTTTTTCCCATCACGCTCTCATATATTCGTTATCGAACTTATTCCATTTGGCTGTTCCACACTGTATGTACCTATAAAGTCTCATTGCTCCACCCTCGGCTCCACCAAAGAACGAGCGCTCAAGAGCACCAGCTAAGGGCTTTTCTTAAATTTTCTTTATTTCGTATTACATATTCCTGAACTGAATGAGGTAGGAACTTGATATTTTCAATATATCATCGCACTCATTCACTAACGCCCTTAGTGAATAAGTGCGATGAACTTCATGATTTTTAGCTCGTCCAAAAATAGGACAAGAAATCCTAATAACTTCTAATTCTTATCTCTAAAATGGTCCGTTTTAAAGATACAGGGTGTTGAAATCGATAAAAAAGTTACATTAATAGAAACAGTATGGTTTTCGAGACGACCATATGAAACGCCAATGTTTTCTACACAAAGAATATATTCCTGGTCATACGTCCGTTTTAAACTTTTGATTACATGGTCAATTTTCGAAATTTTTTCACCTCTTTACTGACAGTCAAAAATTGACATAAGTATTGACATATTTTCTCGAAATGGTTGACTTCAGAGCGTATGACCTGGGGCCTATTGCACCAAATACTTTGTAACTTTCCACTGAATATTGACATAAATGTTGTGCAAAATAATTAATTTTTAGTTTTGAAATTTTTCATAATGCAAAGTGAAAAGTTGCAAAGTATTTTGGTGCAATAGGCCCCAGGAGAACCTTCATATAGTCCGTTCACGAAAGTTTGAGCCGTCGGTTGGCCATGGAAATTTGGCATATTCCACTGTATATATTAAAATTTTAGATTATGTTGTTTATTTTCTTGTCATATTGATACGCAATATTGTCAGTACTGCATAGAGGTCTGTGATAACTCGCAAGATCGTCGGACGAGACCGGGTACATTCGGCAACGTTCACTTCATTTTATGTTATGACAGTAAATACTGCCAACTTCAGATAAATAAACAAACGCCTACTATGAGCTCAAACTTTCGTGAACGGACTACACTTAATCTATATTTTAGTATTTCAATGCAAAACTCAATATCGTAAAGACCATCATTGAGTAGTGAAAAAATTGTTCTTTCTTATATCACAAGGTATGCATATTTCACCATCATTATTCCGTCACCTGCTAAGTGCTACAGAATATTATACTAACTATACTTGCAACAATTGCATTTATTAGCTCTAATAATGCAACAACTATTCTCAGCCTGCCAGATGATGACAATCTCCAATCATTCAGATGCAGTACAAAAATGTTTAATAGTGTAGATACGTTCCGTCCAACAAACGATTCTTGATAATATAGAAGCGAACAAACTACCACAGCTCATTATGAATTATAATTATTTATTTCCTGCGGTGCACAGCGAAAGATCCAACGCGTTTAGCAGCCGCTTACACCAGTCGGCATCCGAAGCCAAGAACCCATTATCTCTAGTTGTTGCACGACCTTTATCATTTTGAACCAGACCAGATTTCTCTTCGGTTGATACTTGAACTTCTGAAGCCTGACAAGTCATATAAAACAGGTGCGAGTTGTAGTACGAGAGCTAGCAACGTCAAAAAAACAAGAATTTCAGGAAGGCCAGTTTTTAGATATGCTATCTCTTTCACTCTCCCGGACGTCATAAGGGCTATCTGGCTGGCGGTAGTGGTTGCGTTCATTAGTGCGCATCGTACCTGTACAGGTAAAATATCAATTTTTCAAATAATTTCAGAAAGGTTTTTCTTCTTTCTATTATTTTATTGAAATTTTTGCAACATAAATTTAATATTGCCAGATATTTTTATTGTTGTTCAAACTGTGCCAGACACTAATTCGAATAAAAAAAATTTGTTTTTCGAATTATTTCAGTATGGCTGAAATTTTAATATGATGATACTCAAATATCTAAAAACCCAAAACTAATTTGCCAGACAGTATTTCGATTGTTAAACCTTCAGCCAGACCGATCTAAAAGTGATAAGTGATGTGGTATCATTTTGCTTGGTATAGAAAAAGTTGTCGAATAAATTACATAGAAAGGATTGAAACTATTGAATTAATATGCGGATTAATATGGTATCGAAATAATAATTTATTGTTGTATAAAAATAAGATGAGGATCAATCTAAGTATGAAAAAAGAACAAAAATTGGATGGTTATATGGAAATTGAAAAAGAGTTTTCAATCCATAATTGTATCACAAAAAATTGAGGCATTTTGATAATCATTATCTTATTCACTGCTGTCATTTGAGGAGTGTGAAGTTTGCTGTTTGCCTTTTGCTTGCTTGAGATCTTTCCACAAAAAAACAAACTCGTTTGACATTTAAATTGTTTCTATATTTACCACACTATCAAGCTCAATAATTGCATTAGTCTCAATTTCTTGGATGATAACTTCTGTATCTGAATTTTTAGACGTATTATCTGGCAGGGTTTTGCCAACATCTACTGGAGTATTAGCCCGGTAGCCAGTGAAAGTTTTGGTGACCAATTTTAACTCTGGCAATAATTTGTATATAGCTCAATTTGTATTTGTCTTATAGCATAGTGACCGTCAGCTGGCACACCAGTGGTGGGTTTGCGAACGAAAACACGAAAAAAATTATGAGTTTCAGTCATTTTAACCCTGCTGAAATTTACAGAGATGGTAGTTTGTATAATTATTCGAATAAAAAAAAATCGTCCGATGTAGGTTGGTGGAAACCCGTCCGCTGGACATGGAAACTTGTAAAAAAAATTTGAGTTTCAGTCATTTTGACCCTTCTGAAATTCACAGATATTTGATATCGGAGTTGAGCTAGATGTGCTGGGAAGATCTACTGTTGACAAGAAATTAATTTCCGATAAATTTCGATATTTTGCCATTAGAACTGTAAAACTGCTGTAACATTTTCTGTGATATCCATAGGTGTCATTAACTTGCTCTGGTAACTGTGTACTATCATATTTAAGTTTAAAATTTATACGTATTTGTAAAACTTTTTTACACTTTTTTTAATTTATCTTCTACAAAAGTTATTATTTTTTCATTTCTGTCTTTACAAAATACATTTTAATTTTTCACTCGACATTGTAAGACAATTTTGTTAAAAAAACATTAAAAACAACGGCAACGAATAAACCAATGTGACTGAACTGACGCCATCGTGAATACAAACAGCTGCTGTCGTTTATTCCGCTTGCGTAACTAACACGAGATTGTCTATAATATACTCTTCGAACATGCCCAATCACTTATCACTTTTAGATCGGTCTGGCTGAAGGTTTAACAATCGAATTACTGTCTGGCAAATTAGTTTTGGGTTTTCAGATATTTAAGCAACATCATATCAAAATTTCAGCCATACTGAAATAATTCGAAAAAAAAATTTTTTTATTCAAAATTAGTGACTGGCGCAGTTTAAACAACAATAAAAATATCTCGTAATGATAAATTTATGTTGCAAAAATTTTAATAAAAAATAAAAAGAAAAAAAACCTTTCTGAAATTATTTGAAAAATTTATATTTTACCTGTACATTTACGATGCGCACTAATGAACGCAACCACTACCGCCAGCCAGATAGCACGTATGACGTCCGGGAGAGTGAGAGAGATAACATATCTAAAAACTGGCCTTCCTGAAATTCTCCCTCAAAAACGTTGCTAGCTCTTAGACTATTGGGTTGGTACGTCATTATTTTATTCATTTTAATTAATTTGTGATGAAATTCGTGAAACAGTGAAACTGATCGTGCTGCAATTAAACTATTATAGAAATCGAAAGTTTTGACCAGATTATTCTGCAGATAATTGATTATGCAGAATCCAACTAGAACTCGTAGCATATAGTATTGAGTTTTGGTTGATTGTTAAAAAATTTCTTTTCAAGCTATTCAATTGTATGAAAATGTGGAACTACTTATAGGTACGAGGAAAAACCGAGGATAAAAAGCCTTCTGATATTTTTGAGGCAATCAGAATTACAGTTGAACCCTATAACGAACGTATGTATTACGAATTTCTCTGTATAACGAATTCCGTACAAGACATTGCACCTTGAATCCAAATTCCATGTCAAAAACACCCTCCAAAACGAAGTAAATTCTCTCTATAACGAAATGTTCAAAGAAACTCTTAGGATGAGTATTGGTAAGAAGGTGTAAGGCTGGGTTTTTTTCCGAAATTTTTCGGGACGTACGTAATAGATCCCGACCTTAAACTAAATCATTACGGCGGGCAGAGAGATCCTTCTGAAATAGTTTAAAATACACCCCTGGCTGTTTGGTTTCAATCTAACCATCACACTAGTATGAAAAGTTGTGCGAAAATGTCTGAAAGAAAGTGCTTAAGGTTGCATGATAACCTAAATTTATCAGTGAAGTCTACCGTGACATTGTCGACTGTAGAAACAAATTTTCTGTATAACGAAATATCTTTATAGCCTTTATCATTTTGAACCAGACCAGATGTCTCTTCGGTGGATACTTGAACTTCTGAAGCTTGACAAGTCATATAAAACAGGTGAAATGGTAGTTCTCCGTGAGTTGCGTCATTAGTTTAATTGATTTTGTGATGAAATTCGTGAAACAGAAGAGGAAAAGCGAACTGCAATGAAACTGTGATATTAATCGAAAGTTTTGACCAGATTATTCTGCATATACTTCTCGAACGCCTGTACTCGCCTCTGTATAACGAATTTCGTACAAGACACTGCACCTTGAATCTAAATTCCATGTCAAAAACACCCACCAAAACGAAGTAAATTCTCTCTATAACGAAATATTTAAAGAAACTCTTAGAATGAGTATTGGTAAGAAGGTGTAAGGCTGGTTTTTTTTCGAAATTTTCGGGACGTACGTAATAAATCCCGACCCTAAACTAAATCATTACAGCGGGCAGAGAGATCCTTCTGAAAGAGTTTTAAATACACCCTAGCTGTTTGGTTTCAATCTGATCATCACGCTACTATGAAAAGTTGTGCTAAAATGTCTGAAAGAAAGTGCTTAAGGTTGCATGATAAACTTGAATTTATCAGTGAAGTCGACCGTGACACTGCCGACTATAGAAACAAATTTTCTGTATAACGAAATTTCTTTATAACGAATTTTTGTGTGGATTTAGCGCTTTCGTTATAGGGAAGTTCCATTGTAATTATAAACTTGCAGATTGCAACTATACATCTGGAGTCTATTACATTAAGCTGTAGATTGTTGGAAAGATATTGGCGGAAATTACTTTTATCGCTATTCGACTCTATGAAAATTGGAGTGCAGTTTTTGCGCGCTTGTTCCTAGGAGAACAGCGTGCTATCGAAATTTTCGAATTGGCGACTCACCGATCAAGAATCCGATCAAAAATGATTCTGTCTGGCCGTACAGCCGTGAACAGGAAATCTATCGAAAAGATGAAGTTAGGGTTCTGAAATTTTGAGAGCAAGTTCGGCTTCTGAATGTCGAGGTTAAGTTCGTTAGCGAACCAAATCGGTCCAGTGAATTCGGATTATTGACATTTGTATTTTTCTAGTATTTTTTCGATATTCCGAAACCACACATCCGATCAATTCGAAATTTGGTATTTTGAGGGATAATAATGACTCCCAAACCCTTGTGGAATTTCATGAGGATTGTGCCATCAGAAAAAAAATAATTATTCTGTCTGTACTATTTAAACTGACAAAATTTTGGTAGCTGTAACTCTCTTACTTACGTCATCCGGTAGGTCACAATCTCAACACTGTCATATTTTACTAACACCCTGATTCAACTAACGAATTATCATACTGAAATATAGTAGCTCGTTGCAAGTGACGTTCTCATCTTACCTCCTTCCTTGTCTTATGCTGGTCATTAATTTAAAAAGGGGACCCCTTAGAGGGTTGACACGTCTGGGTGGTTTTCTACATGATTTATTCATCGCAACAAGTGCTCAGGGTAGTATATTTTATTTATAACCACCAAGGACAAAACTTGTTTGTAAAAATCACTAAAAGCATTTTCGGAAACTTACTCGGGGTTACTAACTCGATCCATTGGGTCACGTGACGGATCTACTTGGATCACTGACCCGGGTTCTAAGTTTACGAACACATCAGGTTAAGGATTTGAAGTGACAGTCGTATCAATAACATAACCAAATATTTTATGGATTTATTTTTTCAGTCCCAGTTAATTTTCTGATTGTCTCGAGCTTTGCTTGCATCTATCGGATTTTGTAAAATTTTTCTTATAATTTCTGGTGTGCCCTTCCACGTTTAATGTTAATTAGGAGTACCTATTTTTAATGAGTAGAGTACATATTTATTTTTTCAGTTCCAGTTTATTTAATGATTGTCTCTAGCTTTGCTTGGATTTATTGGCCTTCAGGCCTTAGACTTCAGCTTTTACGCAGAAGGAACTGCATACAAAGTTATGCAGAAGTTATTTCACATTATTTTCTCGGCTCATGAACCACACATTTTACACTGAGCCAAATTCTCTTCTCTTTCCATAATTTTTAGGAATATAATATATAAAAATACTAAGAAAAGAATAGAAGACTCATTCTTGCCTTCTCCAATTACAAAATTGAAATGCTGTGCGCATGCGGTGACTGTACAACCCTGCTCTCGTGTAGGGTTACGATAGATGAACCCGAGTCAATGATCGAGCGAGTTAATAGCACCGTACTTTCCGAACAAGGAAGTATCCGAAAACGTCTTAATTGTTTCAAAGTTTCAAAGCTGAACTTTTCTGCCAAATTTTTTTTCCCAAAAA
Source organism: Propylea japonica (assembly GCA_013421045.1). Lineage (NCBI taxonomy): Eukaryota > Metazoa > Arthropoda > Insecta > Coleoptera > Coccinellidae > Propylea > Propylea japonica. The sequence goes on from CM024242.1 coordinate 50,715,973, forward strand.
TATCAACAGAAAAGATAAGTTCCCTTTCGGGCTGATACTGTGGGAAACACTGTATGATTATCTTGTACATCATTTGAGTAATCCCCACAGTTAAGGTCTACATTGTAAGTGTGAATATTTAAATCTTGTTCTTTTATTGCAACAATCTCTCACACTCACTCAATCAATCGATCAAGGTTCCTGTCTTGAAACGATCCGTATACAGGCAATTCCTCATTGTTTTCCTTTAAGCAAATTATCCGTTTATACACACCACTTTGCACAAAGAAGAAATTCCTAGTAGAATATAAATAAACACGTATCAAACCCACCTAAGCGAACCTATCCGCATGGCAAATAACTGCTCGCACACCTGTTTACCTATTCATTATAAATTATTATTCAAAGACAAGTGTCATGTACTACCAAAGTAGCTGTACTCTGAAACAACTTTTACTTCTTCTGAGAGACAATTTGAAATTGTAATTCGCCGTTTAGGATCATTGCTGCGATAAATAATAGTGTTGTTTCGTAGTTGTCTTGGTCGATGCAACAGTTTCTTATAGATTAGTAGTTCATTGAGAAAGTTTGTACGGTTCGGGTATTTGCTCATTTGCTTTTTAGATTAGGTATTGTTCACGGAACCGTGAATTCTATCGGAACAAATCATTTGTTAACCAGGTTTTGAGAGATCATTAAACCCGCGTATTTAGCGCGGTCTTAAAATTAATTGCATCAAGAAGGTTTTATCGAAGATTTGTTGATTGTTCCTCAGGAATATGCTGAAAACTTCTATAAAGAAAGTTCGCTTTCCAACAGTAGATAGTTCAAAATATTTTTTTTCTAAGAACAGTAAATAAGAGAAACTTTTCAATTTCAAGTTTGTGTAAAAACTCCGTTACATTTGTTCGATATATTCATGAAACATTGAATATATAAAGATATTTTTTTTGTTCATGGGATATACAGGGTGTTTCAAGAAAAGGTAATTCCTGTCTAGTCTCTAGGGTAGATAGAAAACCGAAAAATAATTGGAATTTGTTTGGTGAAAAAATTTCGTAGCCCCATCCGTATTCAAGATAGAGGGAGCTATTTACACGGTTCGTACCACCTTGTTATGAACATAACTTTTCAATATTATATTTATCGAACAAAATTTCAAGTGAACTTCAGCATCATTTAATTTTATACCAAAAAGGTACTCTTGAAAAAACTCGATAATGTGTACCGTTTGCGAGATATTTTTGTTTCAAAATTACTTCAATGACCTCATAGCTGACTCCCAACCGTTACAGGCATCGGTTGTTACCTCATAATTTCAAATCTAAATATTTCGAAAACGATACACATTATCGAGTTTTTGAAGAGTACCTTTTTGGTGTAAAAGTGAATAATGTTTAAGTTCACCTTTAATTTTGCTCAATAAATCTAATATTTAAAAAGTTATGTTCAATACTAGTTGGTACGATCCGTGTAAAAGCACCCTCTATCTTGAATACGAATGGCTCTACGAAGTTTTTTACTGAACAAAACCCAATTATTTTCGGTTTTCTCTCTATCCTAGAGAGGGGATCACCATTTTTTGAAACGCCCTGTATAAGGCAAGGAACTATTCACTGCTCATTAAAGCGAAGATCACTGGTTAAAAATTCCGCTTCACAGATAATTTATTCGGAAACACGTCCAGCTGAATCTACCTAAATATTTTCCAACGTGTTATGAAAACTGATAAATATAAATATATAACGAGCATATCAATACAAACATTATAAACTGTGTAAAAATATCTCTTTAACCGAGTCTTTAACTATCAGAGAAATTCTATTCCAGAATTGTTTACGTGTCTGATGTTTTCAAAACACGTTTCTCATCCTAATGGGGCCCACTCACTAGGAAGGAAGAATGCGCAGTTAAGTATCTGCATGTTTGCTGTAACGCAAACGTGTGCATTCATATTGCCACACACATACACTTTTCCGTGTTGGTTTGGATGTGCGACAAGCGTGAGATGACGTCGAAAAAAGATCTGATGTTAATGGCAGTGGCGTGTGTTGTTATTAAGGAAAAAATGTCCAAGGTATAAATATCGAACCCGACACTGTGTTGCTAAACATATGAAACGTGCAGAGACTTGTTGCCCATACACGGTCGTTTTTGGTCATTCTTCCACGTACGGGGAAGAATGCACACGCCACACGACGGAGATGAATGCGCATTCCAAATTTACACCATACACACACACTTTTAACTGTACCACGTACAACGCGCATTCAAGTCTTCGCGCTTCCCTCTTAGTGAGTGGGCCCTTAACGTGTAGCTAGTTCCCGAGCTAGTTCCGTTTTGAAGCATAAGTCTACATGAATTGAATATTAATTGTACAGATAACTGAACTTTTTGATAACCTTTCACAATAGTTAGTGGTCGCTGTAAGTACAATCGAGGTAAAAAATTCTGAAAAAACTCGGAAAGAAAACTTCTTCTTCAGAACCCTGTATGTTATGTAGAAATTTGATTGTGTTGAACAATTCGCCTTTTCAGATTTAGTAGTATCGAGAGTAGTATCATGTAGTAAGCCTGCTGTTTGAGTCAGTATATTTTAACATTCGTTAAAATAAAACATACATATTAATTACCAATCTAGGTGATGTGGTATTATACGCTTCAGTAACTCAAGCGAGAAAAAGTGAATTCGAGTCTAAATTGTATATTCACTGGCGAGTTGATAGCAACATGGCAAGCACTTGAATCGAGACTTGAATAGTCCACATCGCTGACACTCTCATTCTCATTTCATTATACGCAATAATTCAACGCAATCAGATTTTCACCATGATAATCTCATCGTCAAGTAAGCAATAGACTCGGCAAGAGACCTCATAAAATCTCTTCAACTGCATCCAAATTCTTGCTCGCTAATGAGAAAGCAGACCAAGCTGTTTCTCTGTCACAAACGAATATTACAACCCATTTCGACCTGAGTAATGAATAAGGAAATCATTTGAGAGGCAAATGGAAGACCATCTGGCATTCCATGATTTCGAATCAAACAAAAACTACCCAACAATAATCACCATGGTACCCTCGATGGTACCCATCAAACGAGGTTAAAAACTAGTTACACCCTTACAACGTAATACCACCTACTGAGAGAGAAAGTGTCCAAAAAAATGCATATGGAAGCTTGAATGAAGTCAAGGTTCTAAATCGAGTTCAAAACCCAGTCACGGACAAGTAAGAATGCGCTATACGCAATCTATGCAATTAATCGACTTTTCTTGAAATTAATATCAATATTTTCATTTATCCGCTATGGCTGTTTCTTTTTTCGTGTCGCCGAATAAGTGAAACAATGTTACACAGAGATATCACGGCAAGCCTGAAGAACCAATAAATCAATGAGAAAGTTTAAGGGCCCCACTCACTTCGTTCTTCTGCGCCGTTTTTACCCGACGGTTAAAAACGTCAAGAGAACGGACGAAAATCAGGCCTCGTCTGAAATTTGCAACGTCGGGTAAGTGCGCCGTTTTTAGCCCATACACTCTCGTTTTTGCGGCAGTTTTACTCTCGGTTTACCCGACCGTTTTTAAACCGTCGGGTAAAAACGGCGCCAGAAAGAACGAAGTGAGTGGGGCCCATTATCGCTAATCGCTGTTGAGCTAGACGAAGGCTATTCACCACCCCTTCATTAAGGATAAACTCAACTTTACGACTGTTTGAGTTATTAAGACTCAATCTCAATATACATTATATGCTTCTATATCAACCGCTCTTTAATAAGATCCCATATCATCGCATCGACTTTTGAATTGAACGTGGAATTTATAGGAGAGCCTCTGTAATTGCGACAGGTTTTCACCTCAAATCGAATCTAACCTGTTCGGAACTATAGGTCCAGACATACATTAGATTTTCATCAATAAAAGTATAAAAGTACCATTGCATAGTGCCAACATCTTGGATTACTCGAACAAAAAAAATGAGAGTTACCTTCTCCACGCTTATAATCTTCTGGCATGCTCACATTCTTCAAACCAAAACAACGGAAATACCAACTGCCTCTCAACCGGTCAGCAGACAGTACAAGAATAAATAGTGAAACTAGAAATAACCTGGAGTGAGACACTTTTCCATTCGCCGCTTGGAATATGAGTATTTTGTTGTCATCGTTCTCTTCAGATATTTTGATCGATAAATATAATAATAACGTCGATCTTCCTTCGAGTTACATCATCAGAAAATGTGTTAGGTGGAATATATAAGGCGAACTACAGTCGTTGAACCTTTTCTCTATTACAAAGGATGGAACAAACGATTTCGTTCAAAACTTCTGCTCTATCGATAGATCATCTTCAACGATGTAATGTTGCTCAAGCATATCAAAAAATTACTTTCAAATTCGATATTTCGAATGAAACCGAAGCTTTAGCCTCCTAGTTATTTCTGTATCAGTTTCTCCATCCCCATAATTATCGGATTTCGACTAATTTATTGGTGTACTTCATTTGACTATGAATGATTCATTGATGCTATATTTCGGACAAAAAAGAAGGATATCGCTTATTGGAAAACCGCTACAGATAGCGACAAGAAATTGATATGCAAATAATCAAGAGGCTACGACGTGAAAGTAATGGAACACATATAGTCCGTTCACGAAAGTTTGAGCCGTTGGTTGACCATTGAAATTTGGCATATTACACTGTGTTATTTGAAATTTAGGTTATGGTGTTTATTTTCTTGTCAGATTGATACGCAATGTTGTCAATATTGCATAGAGTTCTCTGGTAACTCGCAAGCTCGTCGGGTACATTCGGCAACGTTGACTATACATATGAAATATCCAAGCTGATAGTACCTACTTTTTGATTTACGTGGCAACAACCAGTGCCGAAGATATTTCAGATCGATAGGACAGTGTTTTCCACTAAAAAAATCAAATTTTCAATGGTACTTTATCGTGTATAATAGGTGAAATCGAGGGTAAAATTGTTTCAACATCGCAAAAGTTAATATTTCCATATTGGAGCAAACGCATACTATATAGGTGATGATGATGAATTATCGTTTAACAAACTAGAAGTGATCTTTGTCGTTTCTCCTACAAGACAAGTGATCTCTGGTGTCGGCATTCACTCAACTCCTTCATGAATAATTCGACTAATAGAATTAATCAGTTGATTCATTGACTGAACGACCGTTTTCTACACATCTACAGAATAGACAGATGGACGAACTATAATAATTACTGAAGATAGGGAAAGTCTCCAAATTAATATAATGAAAATTATTTAGTTCTCTTATCCAAATTCGATACATATTGGACCATTTAAGCATGAATAATAGAAATCTAGTAGATCTGAGCTTTCGGTTCGATTTAGAGAAAATCGAAAAGACCGGGATGAACACCGATTTCAGACAACCCTTCATTTTGTGTTTGTTGCAAAACTTCTGAGAATCAACTGAACTTCCATTCCTTAGATAAGACATAACGAATAATTAGATAGATATTAGGATATGCAATGATAAAGTATAAGCCAGACAATAACAAATCATGAAATAATTTCTACAAACAAAATAATGTGTCTGATAATAACAATAAAACAAAAACAGTAGTTCAATATATTATTGCAAAATATACAACCAGATAAAATGGAATGAACTGAATGCTATTGCGCAAAAAAAAATCGGAATAATTAATGAAGATCCCAGGAAACTAACAAATTGAGAAAGTGAGGAACTGAAAAACTAAGAAGCTAAGACTCTGGAAACGTAAGAAACCGAGAAAGGTTGAAAATGAGAGTTTGAAGAAGAACCGAGAGAAGAACTACTAGAATACTTAGATTTTAAAAACGTACATTACTTAGGAACAAATGAAAATTAGGAACTGATAAATAAGAAACTGAGAAAGTTAGAAACTAGGAAACTGAGGAACTGAGACTCTAAGGAACTAGGAATCAAGGATACTGAGAAACTGAGTACATAGTGGAAATCTGTTTAATGATACTCTCCAGCACTAAATGTCGAAACTTATTTACATATTACTTTAAGTTCCAAATAAAAGAAAAACTTAATGGATAATTTATATAAAACGATTAATCTTATACCCATATCTCCCTGATCAGAAGGTCGTGTTTCTATTCAATAAATCGAGAGACGATTTTAGGGTTCCCTATTTTCATACTTTTGTGTTTTATGCTTCTTGTTCATGATTATAGAGGGTAAGATGATATCAAATGCTTTTTCATCTGGTGTGAGTCATCAGTGAATCGAAAATATTGTTACTACATCATATGAAGAAAATGTTTGACAATAATTTAGAGAAAGTACTTTAAATTATTCACTATTATTGATAATATAATTTAGATAACGTACTATAAATTAGTCACACTATTGATGACGGGAATCCTTAAATATACATTATGTGGTGTGGCAGCGTTCTTTATAGATTATTGTACTTATACCTAGTTCATGAAATAAGGGAAATACGAGGGGAATATTAATTTACTTTCATCGAAGATACTTGTGAAGATATTGTGGGGACATAAAAAAGGTTTTCCGACCTCAAAATAAAGGTAGTTTCAACGTATATGAAATTGAACATGTTAATATATCGTAACCATTAATCTCGGTAATTAAAGAGCTGGTTGATTGAATAATTCTAATTCACAATTAACTTTATTATTGATGATAAATGAAGGTATCCGTGTTGTCTATCATTGAAAAGGTATTTTCATTCTTTTTAAAAATTAAATGAAATACAGGAATTTGAGTTAAAGTAGCAAAATTCAAGAGTAACTTGCCTGGTCCATGGTAAAGGTGCAATTGACCACCTTCCAGCCTCCAAATCTGTCAACACATTTACATCCCTTCATGTCACATATTCCAGACTGACCCTCGGCCACATCTTGCAGACCGAAAAAAACAATGAAAATCACCCACCAAAACACGACAGACCTAAAGGCGCCCCGACGACGATGCATTTTCGACGTGCACTCATACTTTTTCACCCACCAACATGCTCTTTTTGGTCTCCAAAGACTCCTTAAAATTCCTGTCGAGACGAGTCCGAGCAACAGAAAAGGTTTTCGGTTCGAAATAGGATCAAAGAGCTACTTGCCGCAGCATCATATGGTCGCGTTTGTTTTGTTATCGCCAACTGGCTTAGCGCAACTAAACTGTGTGTTCTTACGCACGAACTGCTGAGCGCAACTGGTCTATTGTCAATGATTTAGTACGAGATTGGAATCGTGCGAGTTCGGGGGCAAAAAGATAGCGCCCGAGTACCGTTCGGCCGATAGGTCCCTATTTTTCCGTTGTGCTGAGCTCAAAGTTTCGGTTTTAAGTGAGGAGAGGAGTGGTGGTGGTGCCCATCGTGATGATCGTGACCAACTCAACATCTATGGAAGGTAAAGGTGACCATGCACTTGAGTACCTTGTTTTGAACTTCCATTCACAACTACCATGAAATCAGTAGAAATGTGGACTAAGTAGTGTGAGTATGTACTAAGAAAGCAGAAGTACCTGCTGACTCAGTTAGACGGCCAATTTTCAGGTATCAGGTAATCTGGTAGGCAAATTAAAACATTCAAGCCTGAGCTCCTTTCAGCCTGGACAGTTATGGCTCCTCCATAGCGCAGTGCTGGCATTACTTACCTCAGGTAAATTCTGCAAGTTGATTTTCACGTATATTTTAGGTAATCTTCCCAAATATAAGTCGCCAATACTCCAGTCACTTTCCGTCGGCCATATTGCTTTGCAGTCGCTCAAAGCTCCCAAAATAATTACTCAACTTCAAGTGTTCACCAGACAATCATTTAAAATAATTATCAGGTTAAGATGCAAATACAGGGTGTCCCATTACTCGACGTCAACCGAACCGGGTGAAAGGCAAGTAATGCTGGTTGTCAGAAAATATAAAAAAAATCTAAGCTGCATGATTTTAAAATAATGCCATTTAAAGAAACACGCAGAATTCCACACCCTGTGACAGTCTTTTCGCTCCTGTTACCACAAATATCAACTTTTTCCAACTTTTTTCTTTGCTGTGTAACCTTGAATAATGCTTGTCTAAACTGAAATCAAAATTTTGACACCAGCTGCTCTAGGTTTCATGAAATAGGGCTTACTTCTCAGAAAAAAAATTCAAAATAAACATTACCTAGTTTCAACTGGTAAAAATGGTATAATACTTGTTTGATTGTAGCTGCCGTAGTTCAAATTTATTTTCGATTGCCTTTGAATACACTTTTTCGTTAACTGCTTCCCAGTAAACAAGTCTAATGGATTCAAGTCCGGGGAACGGGCCGGCCACGAGATTGGACCAGAACGTCCGATCCATCTTCCGGGAAAAAATGTTACCAAGAAAAAAAATTTTCAGAGAAATTTCTCCGGAAAAATTTTTTCTGGAAAAATTATTTTCTCTGGAAATTTTTTTTTCTGATAACATTTTTTCCCGGAAGATGGATCAGACGTTCTGGTCCAATCTCGTGGCCGGCCCGTTCCCCGGACTTGAATCCATTGGACTTTTTTACTGGGAAGCAGTTAACGAAAAAGTGTATTCAAAGGCAATCGAAAATAAATTTGAACTACGGCAGCTACAATTAAACAAGTATTATACCATTTTGGAATCCTCACTAAATGCGCCAACTTTTGAAAAACATGCCAAACCTACGTAGTACATTTTTTTTCAATACAGTCAGTTGAAACTAGGCAATTGTTTATTTCGAATTTTTTTTCTGAGAAGTAAGCCCTATTTTTATGAAACCTAGAGCAGCTGGTATCAAAATTTTGATTACAGACTAAGTTTTATATCGTTCCTATGTTATATGTTGTGAAAGGGTATATCAGTCACCAGGAACCTCGGTTTTTATACAATTTATTCAATTAGTCTCGAGACTAAAAGTCTCGAAACGTAGCTAATTGAATAAATTGTATAAAAACCGAGGTTCCTGGTGACTGATATACCCTTTCACAACATTTTGATTACAGTTTAGACAAGCATTATTCAAGGTTACACAGCAAAGAAAAAAGTTGGAAAATGATATTTGTGGCAACAGGAGCGAAAAGACTGTCACAGGGTGTGGAATTTTGCGTGTTTTTTTAAATGCGCATTATTTTAAAATCATGCAACTTAGATTTTTTTTTAATTTTTCTGACAACCAGCATTACTTGCCTTTTCACCCGGTTCCGGATTGACGTCGAGTAATGGGACACCCTGTATAGCATCAGAGTTCACGTGAAGTAAGTAATCATTTTGGGATCTTTAATCGTCTGCAAAGCAATACGGCCGAAGGAAAATGTCTGAGAGTATGGGCGACTTATTTTTGAGGGGAATGTCTAAAATGTACGCTCGAATGTACGTTAAAATCAGCTTGGTGAATTTACGTAAGGTGAGTAAATGTTTTTCATGTACGTTGATTACCTGATACCTGAAAATTGGCCTTCTACAGATCGTCCCATTTCGTTTGTCTCAAAATAATTGACGTCTGGTGGCCGTGGGATCTCACTTTAAAACAGCAGCATCTTACAAAACTTCCGAGAAATGGATTGACTGTTTTTTTCGGGAAAACTGGATATATCGCAACCCTACCACTAAAGAAAGCAAAGTAATATTCTGATGAGTAGTAACCACAACCATTCATTTAACAAGATCCTCTAAGAAATGAGGAATCATCCGCCGAAGACGCTCTCCTTAGAATAAGTATATTTATATACACTACTGAAAAATTAAAGGATCAAAAAAATTTCAATTTTTTCGGCCATTTTCAACATGCCGTAACTTTGAGGAATGGTTGTACAAGGAATTTAAAAAAAGGAATTGTAGCTCCAAGTGTCTAGTTTTTGGATTAGAACTTCAAAATTTTAAGTTTCGGTGGTTTTCGAGTAATGATAGAAAATCAGCAACAAAAAAATTCGTGGAAATTTTATTTTGCATAATCGTTAAAGTTGGGATAATTTGTTACTTCACTTCAATTTATTTTTTTCCTTGACCTCAATACGTTCACTTCTCGCCGAGATATCGGTCTTCAAATGGAAAGGATCCATTTTGTCTTTGATTAGGATCGATCTCAGCAACCAATGATCGCATAGAAAATTTAAGGAGGGTTTCAAGACCTTAAATGAACTCCGATTAATGACAACCATTGCTTATTCATAGAAATTTTTTTCTTCATGTCGCATCAATATGAAAATTTAACAAAAAAAGGTCTTTTGGTGTTTTCTTGTAAAATCTACCCGCTGGATCGAAAATGTTAAGAAACCAATAATGTTAAGTGTGACTTTTCACAGTTCAATTGTTGATAAAATCCGTACGAAGAGTCACTCAATCAGCGAGCGTTTTTTTGTTTGACTCGATTGAATTTTTGAAAAAATAAGGATCACGTTTTTTGCTCTGAGAAGCTCTAATCTTCAAAAAGGCAAAAAAGAAATTTTCTCGAGCTTTTTTCCACATTTAATAATGCAGATAGTACATTAATTAATCAAAAAAAGGAAAATAAAATAAACTAACAAATAAAATTTTTATTAATTAATAACGGATTAAACATGGATCCTTTCCATTTGAAAGACCGATATCTCGACGAGAAGTGGACGTATTTAGGTCAATAAGAAAATAAATTAAAGCTGAATTAACAGTATCCTATCATTACAACGATTATGCAAAAATAAATTGTCACGCTCGTAACAAAAAAAAAATTGGTAAAATTTTGAAAATCTTCTGTTGCTGATTTTTCTATCATTACTCGAAACCACTGAAACTTAAAATTTTTGAAGTTCTAATCCAAAACTAGACACTTGAGGCTACATTTCCTTTTTTAAATTCCTTGTACGACCATTCCTCTCAAAGTTACGGCATGTTGAAAATTGCCGAAATTTGGAATTTTCATTGATCCTTTATTTTTTTCCAGTAGTGTAGTATATTTATATTTAAGTGTTCATCGAACCAGCCGCTATAGCCATACAGCTCCATATGTCGCATTTGAACAACAATTTTCGAAACGATCATTAAAATTTGAGAGTTAAGTCAGTATCGAAAACACTAACAACAATTGTGCCTCTAATTTACCGGTTTTCATGATGTCTATAATCGCCGCAAAAGTGAAACACAAGCAATTTGGATAAATAAATCTGAACATATCTTCAAACCGTAGCTACTGAAGTGATATTCGCTGATAATTTTGCAATAAGTTTGTTCATATTACCAATTTGGTACACATAGCTTGAGATTCTTTAACAATTTCACATTAGTTTAACGGAAGAGTTCTCTAAATTTTTCATTATCTTCACAGTAGTGGGTATCGAGAAAACCGAACGTGCAGATCCCCCTTTATTTCGAGGCAGCCGCTCAACACGTAAATCTGACCCCAAGATCTGAATCTTTTTTGTGAGCCTTGGGGGTGCTTACGTACACAAAAACGTTTCAACTAAATCTTATTCAAATTGTAGGAGAAATATCATACCTAAAAATTTCTCTTCTTAAGGGTCTGTAGAAGATCAAATACTTGGAGGTTCTTTTTGTCCGCCCATTCAATTACTATAAAGGTACAATTGCGAAACTTGACAAAAAGAGTTCCTAATAGGTACCGGCAATTGTGTAGAAACGTATGGACTATGAAGGCAACTGAAATGAAGGACTTCTTTACACATTGGTTTATCAGGGGCCAAGGGGTTCTGCTTCATATTCTTTTAGAAGTTTTCTACTACTATTGAAAGGTTCCGAGGGAATATTTAATTAATTATCAATTGAATATCCCTTGGAACCTTCCAAACAGAAAAAACCTTCTAAAGACTATGAAACATAACAAAATCTAAAAATATACGCAATTATGTGCAGTCCTTAAAGAAACTCTAACATATAGGTACACTTTTGACACTACTGCAAAATCTAGCGCCAAAATCTGATGATGGCGTTTTCAGAATGAAACCTGAGGAAATGAACTTGACCCAAATAGAAATAAATCTTTATGAAATATGTGGAGACAGATGAAAAAACCCTAGTAGCACTAGTAGTTTTATTAGGGGAAAAGGGGTAAGATGACGAATAGGTCATGACGAATTCTCGATATTTCCTAAATATTATAAGTTCTTTCAGCATCACTTCTGTCAACGTGAAAAAATAGTCCTTTTCTTCATGCTTTTTATCGGCAGCAATATACGACGAGAGTTCACAGCAAGATACAGGAGTTGATACATGTCGGGTGTTGGTTGAGACCAATATATGTGATTCCGAGTATTGTTTGTGGTTTTAGTGTTTTCTTCATTTTGTTTTCTGTAAGTCTAATTTTGTTTCGAAACTAGCATGTTTCACGAACAATTTGAGTATTGAAAACTTTGTTGGAGTGATGAATTTCATTTTATGAGTTTATGAAAAAAAATGCCAAATGGCGGGGTAAGATTACGAGTTGGGTTCGTCATCTTACCCTACATAATTAAAAATATTTATTAGGTCCATTTTTTAACTTCAGGTTTGAATAAATAGGGATACAATATATCAAAGAAAAACTGACAAGCAATCATGGTCGAAAGATATACTAAAAGAGCACTCACTAAACTAAAAATCAAGAGTTGAGTGTAAATGCAGCATCAAAAGCATATTCAAAGCTACTCTCAGAAGATATGTTTAAGAAATATCCTGATGAGGTAACTAAACTCGTTTGATCATACTCAGAGGAGAAGAAAATTATGAGATCAGAAAAAAAGAGACATTTGAAAAAAATAGAAAAGCACAGAGTGTAAATCAAAAACTAGTAAGAGAAACATAAATTCAACGATTCTTCTGACTCCTCAATAGATCTACAATAGCCTGACTCTGAAAATGATGCGATGATGAAGAGACCCATTATCTGCAGTGAACGTGGAATAGATGAAATATGTTTTGCTGTAGCAAATGTAAAGAGTGCACAGGAATGGAGGCGAAAATGACAAAAAATCCCAGAATGAATTTATTTTTACCTTGATTTGTAATTTTTTCATATAGCTACCTATAT
>CM024242.1:50729034-50786190 GCA_013421045.1 Propylea japonica
TATATATATATATATATATATATATATACATCCCGCGTACTTTGTTGCGTCCTTTCATAAACCGACATTGTTGCGTCCCCCAGAAATACGCTATTTAGAAGAAATCTGATTGAAGTATATTAATCTACGTAAAAATTAGGTAGATCCCCAGTGCCAGATCTCCGATATCTTCAAAAATAAGAAAGCAATATACATGTACAATATGGCGTCCTTTCATCTTCCTATCATTATTGCGTCCAGTGAATATACAGCTTCCACTTCTAGTACCATATTGCGTCCAAGCATATATTCTTCTTTCACTCTCAGCATGTTATGACGTCCAGCGATGTTGCCAAATTTCTAAATTTTCTTGAATATCCTCATATGTGAATATTCGACCTTAATGACATGGTCATTGGTTAGGTATAATACAGATATCTTCTTCGGAACTTTACCATTAGAACTATATGAAATTAAAGAAAGCCCTGAGCTGGTGCTTTTAAGCGTTCGTTACTTGGTGGAGCAATGTGGATATTACCTCATAATTTTGTATAGAACATAAAATTAATTTTAATTTTATAAATGCAAAATGTCAGTACAATTCGAAAACAGAAATATGTGAAAACTTGACTCTTGACAAAATTCAATTCTGTGGTTCTGATGATGCGATTCTCTCGAAATTGTGCATAAACATTCAGTATATCAATCTTCATACACACACTAAATGTGTCCGTGAAGTAAGCACCCACTTTTTCGAAAATGAAAAAATTTTTTACTGCATTCGTTAGTAACTCGTAAGTAACTATTTGTTACTTCAGAATTTTCGTTTGTACTTCAAAGGTACTGGTGAAAAAACACCGCATTCCGCTGGGTGTCATGAAAAAATGACACCCCCAAAATGGAAGTTAGCACCCTCTTTTTCGAGAACGAAAAAATTTTTTTTGTATTCGTAAGGGTAACTATTTGTAACATCAAAGTTTCGTTTGTACCTCAAAGGAACTGGTGAAAAAATACCGCATTCCGCTGGGTGCTTACATCACGGCACCCACATTTTCGGAAATTAAGAAAAAATTTGTTCCATTCGTTAGTGACTATTTGTAAAGCAAAAAATTTTGTTTGTAACCATACCTGTCATGAGAAAATGACAACCCCAAATGCTAAATTAGCATCCAATTTTTCGAAAATGAGGAAGGTTTTTTTCGCATTCGTTAGTAACACGTCAGTAACTATTTGTACCACTAAAATTTTCGATTGTTTCCTTATCTGGAACGAAAAACTACACCCCTGAAATGGGAAGTTAGCACCCACTTTTTCGAAAAAGAGATTTTTTTTGCATTCGTTATTAACTCGTAGTAACACAAAAAGTTTCGTTTGTTACCTAACCTGTAATGGAAAAATGACACCCTCAAAATGCGATATTAGCTCCCACTTCATCTAAAATGAGGAAGATTTTTCTGCATTCGTTAGTAACACGTTAGTAACTATTAGTACCATAAAAATTTCCGTTTGTGACCTTATCTATAAAGGGAAAAATGCGCCTCCAAAATGGAAAGTTAGCACCCACTTTTTCGAAAATGTAGAAGTTTCTTTCCTATTCGCTAGTAACTCGTTAGTAACTAAGTGAAATTTCCGTTTGTACACATACCTAACCTGTAATGAAAAAATTACAATCGTTTAATGCGAAGTTAATACCCACTTCTTAGAAAATGAAGAAGATTTTTTTAGCATTCGTTAGTAACCCGTAAGTAACCATTTACAATTTTTGTCTGTAAACCCATCTCTAAAATGCGTGGTTAGAATATACTCTTTCTAAAAAAAAATTCTTTTCGATTCGGTAGTAACTCGATTGTGTCTGTTTGTGTCAGAAAATTATGAGTTTGTTAACTGCCAATAAAAGAAAAAACAGCAATACTTAAATTGCAAATGTGATTTCAGTTTCAATATTGAATAATTGTAAGAAACATTAGATTCATATTTTTAATTCATATGAATCAGAATTATATAATACTTTCATTCAAATATTAAAAATGAATTGAAGAATGCTTTCCGAGAAAATTAGAAATTAGAGACAAAGATTGTAGCAAAATTCTTACCATTTTAAGGAGTATTGCTTTATTGAGCAGTGGAGTTAAGAAATTCATGACACTCATGTCTTTTTTTTTCAATCAAATCAAATCAAATTTGACCCTCCCGTCTGATTCCATTGAGTTGATAAATTCATATTGCGAATCAAACTAGCGCTTTTCAAATTAAATCAATTCAGATATTAGATTAATGAGAAATAGACCTTGGGAAATAAACGCAATAGCATATCCTATTTATTTTACCGTTTATCTATGTTTCAAATTGACTGGTTATTATATTATATATAAATAAATTAAAATTATCTGATGCGCCATATTTCGTTTTCAGAAGTGGAATATTAGGTATATCTACGTAAGAAAAATCTCAAAAAAATACTGTCGCGTTAAAAAAGAAGAACATTTTCAAAAACATATCGCATTACCCATATTGTCTGATAAAATTAAAGGAATCACTCGTGCTGTTCATAAGGATTAAATCATAAAATGATGGATTCCATGTTGAACTAAAACCGAAATTGACGATTTTCCAAAATCTTGATATCTGCTAGAAGACGGCACTTCTTCTTTCAATTGTGAGACCGTTAAAGAATTAATTAATAGATATGTGGTTTATTTTTTTCATACAATTCATATATTTGTATGCTCTAGATTTTACCAATGCATGAATAACTTTTGAAACCTCATAAATGGAGTCTGTTCATACTTTCATGAAAATAAATTGCATTTCATTTCATTAAAAAATATATTTCAAAAACATTTAATTTTTTACTACTATATTATGATTAAATACTGTACAACAGTAGTTAGACATCAAGCCTCATTGTTTTCGGAACAAGCTTAATTTTTTTAGTCATATGATCATATAACTCCAAAGCCCCATCATTTCTACGACATACAGCAACGTAGAGTCCTGAACGAAAATTTTTGAGTTACAAATAGTTACTAACGTGTTAAAAACGAATGCAAAAAAAACTTCTCCATTTTCGAAAAAGTGGGTGCTTACTTACGACTTTTGGGGGTGTCATTTTCACATGACAGATAAGGTTACAAACAATTTTTTTTCGTTACAAATAGTAACTAACGAGTTACTAACGAATGCAACTATTTTTTTTTAATTTTCGAAAATGTGGGTGCCCGTGAAGTTAGCACCTAGTGGAATGCGGTCTTTTCCACCAGTTCCTTTGAGGTACAAACGAAAATTTTGTTGTTACAAATAGTTACTTACGAGTTACTAACGAATGCAAATTTTTTTTTCATTTTCGAAAAAGTGGGTGCTAACTTCGCATTTTAGGGGTGTAATTTTTTCGTAACAGGTTAAGTTACAAACGAAAATTTCTGAATTACAAATAGTTACTGAGGTGTTACTAACGAATGCAAACAAAATCTTCTTTATTTTCGAAAAAGTGGGTGCTAACTTCGCATTTTGGGGGTGTCATTTTCTCATGGCAGGTAAGGTTACAAACAAAATTTTTTGCATTACAAATAGTTACTAACGAGTTACTAACGATTGCAACAATTTTTTTTTAATTCCAAAATGTGGGTGCTCGTGAAGTTAGCACCCAGCGGAATGCGGTGTTTTTCCACCAGTTCCTTTGAGGTACAAACGAAAATTTTGATTTTACAAATAGTTACTAACAAGTTACTCACGAATGCAAGAAAAATTTTTTTCATTTTCGAAAAGGTGGACACACAATAAATTCCACTTGAATCGGATATCTTGTTCGGGAAATATAGAGATTCTTCTTTTCAATATTCCAATTGAGTTTTCCATGGTTGCATTTTTACTGGCCACAAATTTTTGCATGAAGCTTTATGAGCATCCTGCATGGGGCCGCAAAATTCCATTCCAATTGGTTTCGTTCTGTCTGAGATATTGAGGATCAATAATTTTGGATAGCGATATTTTATGGAACACCTGTACGATTTGGTTGCTTAACGAACTTAACCAAGGCATTTTTGAACTGACTCGCCCTAAAATTTTGAATCTCTTGGACAATCCCTTCGAAAGTAATCGTGCTAACGGACAGACGGACGGACGGCCCCACGGACAGAATTGAATATGACCATGAATTCGTCATGAGGGAGTTGAACCCTATTGTTAGAGACCTTTTGCGGCTCAAAATTCGAAAATAACAGATATTTGTCAAAACATGTTTCAGTAGAATGAGCGTTCAAACTGTTTTTGAGAAGTACTGCGATCATATTTCTAAGTTTTTTTTTCGGTCCACAGTATTTTCCTCGTCCTGAATTTAAGGTTTGGCAAACTAGAGGCCATATCACCCTTTTTTGAATCTTCGTGATTTTGGTTTCAGAAGAATTGACGATTTTTGCAAAGAATGTCTGTGTTCATCGCGAAAGGTAATGTATTTTAATAAAAAAATTCAAACTACATCTTATTGTTAGTGGATCGTCAGGCAATAATAGATTCTTCTTGAGCCATCCTTCTTCTTAAACGAGTGCTATATCGTTCTGCGCAAATGTCTGTAATTTTCTAATTTAGAACCGAAAAGTTTCTTAAACGAAAGGTTTCGACTCCCTGATGAAAAAATCGTGGTCAAATTCAATTCTGTTCGTCGGGCCGGCCTTCCTTACGGCCGTTCCACGATAACTTTCGAAGGGATTTTCATAGAGACTTGAATTTTTAAGGTGAGTTCGGTTTTCCAAAAACAGCCAGATCATACAGGATGTTCCATAGAAGATGGCCATTTAAAATTTTTGTTCTTCAATATTTCAGACGAATCGAAACCAATGGGAATGAAATTTTGCTGCCATATGCAAGATGCTCATAAAAAGCCTCATGCATATGTTTGAGGCCATAGTGTAAACAGAACCATAGAAAATTCAATTGGAACTTTGAAAAGAGAAAAGTTCATATTCCATAACAAGATATCCAATTCGAAAAAATTCATTTTGTTAATAAAGACTGATTTACTGACTGTTCATGCAAAATTTTGTTGCCATAGTGTTTACAGAGCTATAGGTAATTCAGTTGCAATATTGAAAGGAAGAATCTCTTCATTTCCATAACAGGATATCCGATTTGGCTGAAATTCATTTTGTGAATCAATAGTGATATAGAAAATTTAAACGAAATATTGAAAAGAAGAATCTTTATATTTCCACAACAGGATATCCGATTCGAGTGAAATTTCTTTTTTGAATGAACACTGATATACCGATTTTCCATGCAAAATTTTGTGGCCATAGTGTTGAAAGAATCATAGAAAATTTAAACGGAATATTGAAAAGAAGAATTTTTATATTTCAACAACAGAATATCCGATTCGAGTGAAATTAATTTTGTGAATAAAGACTGATATACTTAATGTTCATGCAAACTTTTGAAAAGATCGCATCATCAGAACCATAGAATTCAATTTATTCTTCATCATATATGTGAATAAACATTGGTATACTCCATGCTCATGCAAAAATTTGTCTCCATAGTGTTAAAAGAACCATAGAAAATTCAATTGGAATATTGAAAGGAAAAATCTCTCCATTTCCATAACAGGATATCCGATTCGGCTAAATTCATTTTGTGAATTGCGAGTGATATAGGTACCTACTAAATGTTCATGCAAGTTTTCAAGAGGATCGCATCATCATAGAAATTAATTTTTTTAAATCATTTTTTTGTTCATTTAATTTTTTTGAATGATTTCCAAAATATTATTCCGGTTGTGCTGAAATTATGCATTCATATATTTGGTATCAATTTTGAGTCCCATATAAAAGTTTGAGGTAATAGTATTATTGCTCAACCAATGATCAGAGCTTTTCTCAATTTTTTTCAATATATCTTGGCCTGACCAAATGAAATAAAAAATCAATATAAATAATTTATTTCCATAATTCGATAGAGTTTTTCATCATTCTGATCAAACTATTTATCCCACACATTTTTGCGTACTGATTTGAACTGGTATCAAACATGAAAATGCAAACTGAAAAAAATCTGAAAAATCGATTATTTGAAAAAAATTCAATTTTATGGTTCTGATGACATCCTTCTCAAATTTTGCCTGAACATTCAGTATGTTAATGTTCATTCTCAAAATAAATTTCATTTCAACCAGTTATTTTGTTGTAGAAATATTGTCATTTTATTTTTTATATCTAACGGATGTTTTTATGGTGTAGGTAACACTATTGCCGCAATATTTTATACATTGCTTGATATGAATATGCTTTATACGATCACAAAATTTGAGTTCGATGAATTCTTAATTGTTCGAGAAATTAGAAAAGCAAAACTTAGAATGGCCATACTTTATAAACACAGTGTGGAATTTTGGTCATTAACGAACTTAACCGCAGCATAGAAACCCACCCTCAAAATTTCAATTCTCTAGCAAAATTTTTCAGAATTTATGTGTTTTGCGGATGAATGGCCTTAGGACAGAATTCATTTTGACCAAAGATTCGTTAGAGTCGAGCCTTATCGTTTGAAATTATTATAGTAATCGTAAGCGTTCACATGAAAGAGATTCAATGATTCATGCCATATGGTCATATGAGTTGAATGGAACGACGCGAACGTTATGGACAATTTTTAACCAATGATCTTTCTGATCATTCGAATGAAGTGTCGTAGATTATTTAAACAGACATCGATGAGCAATGAATCAACAATACTAAATCCTGATATAGTCCATAAATGAAAAACAAAAAGGGACTCTATTCGCAGCCAAGCACCTCGAAATCATGGTACGTTATTTAAATATAAATGAGATGTATAATGGTGACTGAGCAACGTTCTAGAAGAAAAAAGTTTCATTTAGACATAAAAGCAGATCATAAGAGGAGATTTAGCAAAAATGTTCATCTCGAATGTGATAATAATAATAATAATAACTTGATGTTTCGGGCGAATGAAGAGATTTTTAAATGACAAAAATTTAATCATGGATGTCTTCAATGTCTAAAATCTATCGACTCATGTTTTTGATTATTTTCACTAGAAAAAAAATCGATGATCCTCAAACAACAGAAACTTTCCACATTGTACGGCTACTTCATTTAAACTGACGATGAAATAATGAACTGAACGAATGTATTTATGACCATAATAAGCTTCATTTCAGCATTTTCTATTCCAATTCTAATCTCTGTTCGAAGAGTTGTTATGCTTTGATTTTTTCATTCACAATGTGACGAATCTCGTTTTCCATGTTAATGCAATTCAATACATTCAAACAAAAAACATCCTTCAAGATTTCAATTAAATTCATACATATTTTCTTAGCTCTAACAAAAACCCAAATGAACCAGGACCCGCCAAACGGAATATTTTCATAACTTCTAGCCGAGTAGGATTTCAAGGAAGTACAATAAACAATACCTATAATAGATTGTGGAACGGAAAGCCAAAGCTTCAGTCGAGGAGCGTTAGATTATTTCCAGATGCGTTGCTCGAATTGCAAGATTAGCTATACAGTGTTGCCAAACTGGGGACGCAATTTATGCTTCAAGTGAAAGATGTATATTAGGACGTATATCAGCTTTCACCCAGTTAAAGCGCCCCTCGAAGCAGAATTTGCGTGAACTAAAAATATACTATAGCTTTCATGCAACGCACGTTACTACTACGTCTCCGAACACGATTTTACAAAGGCTATAACTCATTCATTCAGTATTGGATTGATTTTATAGCTTTCTAAAGGTTAGCCCAGACTACGCACTACATTTTGCGGCAACTCCCTTCAATGAGTCCCTTTAAACTTCTTAGATATTGTCGAAAAACAATGCTGCGTCCGGTATAACGGACGCAGTATCATTCAGGACGCAATAGTGTATGTGGCAATGTCAATGTATGGACGCAATATAGTACGCTGGATATATATATATATATATATATATATATATATATATATATATATATATTTTTCGTTGTTTATATTTCTTGTGCTATTTAATTTATAAATTTTGTTGAAGTTTCTTGGGTTTTTTTTAGCACTAAGTCTTACCAGTAAATAGTCATTTACTTTTAATAAATAATTGTCCTCCGACTATGTTTGGCCGATTATTATGGCTTTTTCAAGGATATGTACAACCATCAATATTCCTGTAAATTTACAAAATAATGAACATCACAATGATCAATTAAAATTTCTCAACTTACTATTTTCGTCAAAATATTACATTTTCAGTTAAAATATATAACAACACAGTACACATTTTCACAGATATTACACACAAACAAACATGGTAAAGTTATGAACATCAAATTAAATTTTCAAACTCAAGACGAATAAATATTACGACATCTGTATGGATTGATAAGAGTGTAAATTGTTAATTTTTAGATAACTATTTTATTCATGTTTATACTCATTGTTGGTTTGTAGATGGAGTTACTTGAAGGATTTTATTTGAAGTTGTTATATTTTCTTTTATTTTATTAAGTTATAATATATTTGGGCTAAATTCTTGGTGTCCGTTTTGTCATTCATAGCCTCTTTATTCTTCTTTATGTGAATCATCTCTAATATATTCCGGTTTTACCATTTTTTTTTTTTTTCTAAGATGGAAAAATTATCGAAATCCATTTTATGCTTTTCGGTTTGTTGTCGTGTTTCTTCAATGCAGTGATGTTTTTTACAATATTTATGGCCATTTATTCGTTCCTTTATGTACTGTGATGTTTGTCCAATATATACCTTAGGGCAATCTAAACAATTTATTTGGTATACGCAGTTGGATATTTTTGTTTTTGGGATTTTTGATTTCAATTTTGAGTTTAAGAAGGTTAAGTTATTTATATTTTTATATGCCAAATTTATTCATGCTGTTTAAGTGATTTATTCAAGGTTCTGATAAGCCCTGTATATACGGCACAGATACGTATTGGGTGGTTCAGCCTCAATTTTTTTATTATTTGTTTGTTTTTCTGAGTTATATAGCATGAAAATTTTGTTTTTGAATATTTTGTTTATCATTTTTAGAGGATAATTGTTTTGAAGAACTATATTCTTTGCCTTTGTATTGTTTGTTGTCCTTCCGTGAATTCCGGACTTGTAAGTTTAAGAGCTCGGTCAGCAATTCCTGATATGACACCTTTTTTATGTGTTATTGGGACTGTAGCTTCAAATTTAAGTAGCGGCCACTCCAAGTAGGTTTTGTATACCATATTGTTTTATTCCTGTGTTTTTTCTTACAAGTGTTAGATCCAGAAATTTATTTCATTTTGTTTTTCTAACTCACAGGTGAAATTCAATTTGGGATGGTAGTTATTGAATTTATTTATAATGTCTTGTATTTTATCTTCAGGTGCTGCTGTGAGACAGTCGTCTACAAAACGTTTGAAAAATGGCACTTTGTATGTTAACTCTTCTATGACAGTTTCCTCTAAATCTTCCATTACAAGTTGTGCTATCACAGCTGAAATTGGAACTCCCATACCACATCCATTTATTTGAGTGAAAAATTCTTTTTGAATTGGAAATACGAACATGAGAAGCATAGTTCGATAGCTTTTATGAACTCCGTTTTTGGTAGGTCTGTATGTTCCTTTATTTTTCCCATTTTTTAATAACTATGTATATCTTTTGCTACGTCGAGTGGTAAGTTTGTATACAGGCTGACGACATCCAAAGAGAACAGTTTTTCATTTTGTTTTAGTGATATTTTATCTATGAATTTCTTGAATTGCCAGGAATCCTTCACGTAATAAGCATTTTTTCCTAGTATTGGAGTTATACAATTTGCTAAGTATTTTGAAAGTTTTAAATAGGGCTTTGTACACAGCTGATAATTGGTCTAAGGGGTATTTCTTTTTTTGTGTAATTTGGGAAGTCCGTAAATTTGGGGAGGGTTAGCATTATGTATTTTCAATTCATTACATAGTTTTTTAGGTAGAATATTCTTTTTTTCCCAAGATTTTATCAGTTCATTGTTTTTAGTTTGTATTATTTTTGTTGGATCTTGTTTCAGTTTTTATAAGTTTCTTCGTCATTTAAGATATCATACATTTTTTTTCGTAGGTTTTTTTTTTAATCTTCCGGGTGAAAATGGAAGTTAACATCAATCATACATACAACAATCATAGAACATCACAAAATATAAAAAAGCTTGAGAAATTGAAGTCAAAATTAGTAAAACAGAAGAACCGACGTATATTTCTGTTGCAATGCAAAAACTCAGAGCTCATACCAACATTCCTCAGCTTAAATGTTGGACACATCAAGATAGCCGACCTATACACCCAAAGAAGATTCGATAGAATTTTCAAGACATTTCGATTCAAGACGATTAATCTTCTTATTACTGACACCTCCAAAACATCAGGATTCTTCAAAAAACATAATTGATTTAACAAATAACATTCTAGGAAGTGATAACGGAGAGAGGGTAAAGAAAAAATTGGAAAATTAGGATAAAAAAATAGAGGAACTTTTCAATAAAATTAGAACAAAACAAATAAAAAAAATAGACAGAATGAAAAATAAAATTGAAGAAAAGCAAACAAAAAAGATTGGATAGAAACATCTCTGATATAACGTTACCAAACGAAGTTAAAGAAGTTTTAAATTTGGGTCCAAAATACTGCGTTCCAGTTGAAAAACAGAATATTCCCGTACACCATATCATAGCAAATATAGAAGCAGGAATTGACAAATTCGATAAGGACACCCAAGCTGAAATACGAAATAAGGTGGTAAATAATATTACTAATTTTAACCCTTTCGCTACCACAGGTTTCACGGTGAAACCGCATATTCGATAGTTTGTTTCTCAAATACCAGTGGTATATCTTTGAAACCGCTGTTTGAATTGCTCGCCTGTGATGTCATCTATTGATGAGCATTAAAAGCAGCACCTGAAATTTGTCGATGCTTTCACAGGCAGCACATTTTCAACTGTTTACAGTAACGTGTGTTGTTTTGGACGATTTTCGATGTTTTACTTGAAAATAAAGTGGTGATTCGCGTGTGCAATGGATGGTGAGTACTTTCATCGATAGAATAGAGATATATGCATTGAATAATCACGAAAAATTTGATTTATCATCAAATTTTTCGAAATCATGCGGCTTGTTTCCTGTGGTTACTCTGTGAAACCTCTGGGACTTATTGGAAATATTTTTTTCCAGGAAACAAAAAAATTTTGATCATTCCATAATCTTTTGAGTATGACCGATGATGAGATTTTTGGTTTGATTGAGGAAATACCATTGCTTCTCAATCAGAGGTAAAAAAATTGTTTTGTAAAATATCACACCAAATAATTCAATAAAAATATTTTCCGCAAACTCCCAGTGGTTGCTTTGTGAAACCACCAACATTTTTCAAAAACTAATATTTTTTTTTGAAAAATAGGTATGTACTATTATTTTTGATTCATTTCCACCTTACATTAGGATTATTTCAAAAATTCACCAACAAATTGTAATTATGGTAGTCAAAGGGTTAAAAGAAGAGATACAAAACTAAATAAGAAACAAATAAAATTAAATCACAGTATCAAAAAAACAAAATCATTCCTCAAAAATAACCCTGAAATAACAGTTCTTAAGCCAGATAAATCAAACAAAACCGTGGTAATGAACACAAGAGACTACGATAAAAAAATGTATGATATCTTAAATGACGAAGAAACTTATAAAAAACTGAAACAAGATCCAACAAAAATAATACAAACTAAAAACAATGAACTGATAAAATCTTGGAAAAAAAGAATATTCTACCTAAAAAACTATGTAATGAATTGAAAATACATAATGCTAACCCTCCCCAAATTTACGGACTTCCCAAATTACACAAAAAAGAAATACCCCTTAGACCAATTATCAGCTGTGTACAAAGCCCTATTTACAAACTTTCAAGATACTTAGCAAATTGTATAACTCCAATACTAGGAAAAAATGCTTATTACGTGAAGGATTCCTGGCAATTCAAGAAATTCATAGATAAAATATCACTAAAACAAAATGAAAAACTGTTCTCTTTGGATGTCGTCAGCCTGTATACAAACTTACCACTCGACGTAGCAAAAGATATAGTTATTAAAAAATGGGAAAAAATAAAGGAACATACAGACCTACCAAAAACGGAGTTCATAAAAGCTATCGAACTATGCTTCTCATGTTCGTATTTCCAATTCAAAAACGAATTTTTCACTCAAATAAATGGATGTGGTATGGGAGTTCCAATTTCAGCTGTGATAGCACAACTTGTAATGGAAGATTTAGAGGAAACTGTCATAGAAGAGTTAACATACAAAGTGCCATTTTTCAAACGTTTTGTAGACGACTGTCTCACAGCAGCACCTGAAGATAAAATACAAGACATTATAAATAAATTCAATAACTACCATCCCAAATTGAATTTCACCTGTGAGTTAGAAAAACAAAATGAAATAAATTTTCTGGATCTAACACTTGTAAGAAAAAACACAGGAATAAAAACAATATGGTATACAAAACCTACTTGGAGTGGCCGCTACTTAAATTTTGAAGCTACAGTCCCAATAACACATAAAAAAGGTGTCATATCAGGAATTGCTGACCGAGCTCTTAAACTTACAAGTCCGGAATTCAGGAAACAAACAATAACAAAGGCAAAGAATATACTTCTTCAAAACAATTATCCTCTAAAAATGATAAACAAAATATTCAAAAACAAAATTTTTATGCTATATAACTCAGAAAAACAAACAAATAATAAAAAAATTGAGGCTGAACCACCCAAATACGTATCTGTGCCGTATACAGGGTGAGTCTTTGACTTGTACATATATTTTAACCGTATATTCTTGGGGTCGAAAGAAACACTTTTTTCCTCTACCATTTTTTCCGATTCGGCCTAAATAAGAAAATACAGCCCTTTTTTGTTTTCAGAATGAGCTATGCCGCCACTGGTAAACTAAGCACTGAATTTTTGCAAGTACGAGATATAGCATTCAAACCTTTGAAATAAGCTATTGTATCAAAGAAACGAGTAGATATACCATTCGAAATTTTCAAATGAGCTGCTGTATTAATGAAAGAATATGAACTTACTTTTAATACCAGTTGTATATTTTCTAATGCAATGATTGATTCTTCCATAATTTTGCTAGTGATGAAAAGCAGAATAATCTCTTCTTGATGTATACTTCATTTTTGATTATATCGGATTAACTTTTAAACCACCTATTCTAGCTATAGCATTCATTTCCAATATCTCTTGAAATCTTCCGTGCAAGTTTCTGAAATCAAAACAACAACTCAACCATAACAGCATACATTAAAACGGACAAAATTTTCGGACACGATCGATGATTCGGGTATATTCGTAAATCGGCTACTCCGAGTTCTGTAGAAACTGCAACTGAGAGATCATCATCTGTTTACATTTTCGTCAGCGTCAGATGTCAACTTCACATTTGAAATCATTTCGGGTTTTACTCATTTTAAACGCTATTTAGAGCTTGAAATTATGGAATTCTCAATTAAAATTCAAGTAAGAGGAGATTATTGTACGCATTTGCGTTAGATGGAATCATTTCATTCTCGATGATGATGAAAATCGGCAATGATGACTTTGCTACTTGAAGGTAACTTTATCTCTAATTTTCATTATTGAGAATCTCTTCGAGTATTGATATTATTTCAGGTTTCATCTTTTCCAGCAAACCAGGAAAATGTGCCATCAATAAAGAGCCTGAGTAATGGCTCTCAAAAAGAAACGAACATGCACATAAATAAATTGATAGTTTTCTATCTGTCTACACAACATAGACTTCCTTCAGCATCTATTATCACAATTGTTTCAATTTTATCTTTCATTTTTCAGTTAGTTATTAAAAAAATTAAGATCAAGCGAAGTTACTCTACTACAGATCTACTGACAAAAAAATATTATGCCATGAATTGTGATCTATATTTCCTCCTGCTTTGTGAAGATTTCATCAATAATTACCAGTTTTGTTCTATATCAGTTTACCCTGTTTTATTTTCTGTTTGTTTCAGTGAATTCCTTCAGCATATGTGCAATAGTACCTTTAATCGTAAACACATTGTACTTGCCAACATTGATATTTTCAACAATTTAGGACACTGAAAGATTATACCAATATTACAATTGAATTATATATAAATCAACTTCGACTAATCAAAGCATGGTTAGTACCCAACTTAAGTTCCATGTAAAACGTAGACTCTGAATCAGGTTTATAGAATTCACACGTTTCTGAAACAATCAACTTATTTGTTGTGGGTTAAAATGAAAATATTGTTATCGACTTCGATCCACTTTCCGAAAAGAATATCAAAATATCTAGTACCTGTTCATCAAGATACCAGGCCAAAATCAATATGAACAATAGATTCCGAATATTCCTGTTCATTTTTCAGGACAAGAAGGTGATACTGTTCTTTCTTTTTAAATAAATATTAGATAGTGATTCAAATAATGTTTTTTCGTTTTCATACATCAGTTTTCTCATTCATTCATTTCAATTACGCCCCATAGAAATTGTATGCAGTAACACTTTCAATCGTGATCAGCAATCGTTCACTTATCCTATGAAAATAAAACTTGAGGTGCTTTATTCACATTCATACTTTCCAGTCATCTGAAGACACAAACAAAGTGCTGATATTATACCCAATTCTGTAAAAATAAACCACAAACAAATCCATCGTAACAACTTATTCATTTATATCTTGTAAGATCAGAACATGATTGGATATCACAAGTTAAGTAATTACTCTTTATTCTAGACAATGTAAAAATCAAGTTAATTCAATTTCCATCATATTATTCTTTTACACATACTGAAGAAAAACCAGACATATCAAATGCCGAGTCAAATGACTATACACCGAAGTTCTTCAGCCCTCATCGAACTATTTTCTCTATTTGTGAATCATGTAGATAAAGGTCCATCAATTAAATTTTGTCTTGATACATGGATTTCTCTCATTCTTTATTGGCAATTGGAATAAAAGAATACATTTTTGGAACCAATTTGATGGCTCAAACAAGTTCCAAAGTACATCATTCCTTTATTTTAAATTTGTATTGATGGCACTTTTTTCCTGACATACTGGACAAATAAGATGAAATCTGAAAATGAAATCAACACTTGAAAAAATAATCAATAATTGATATTAGGGATAGTCACCTTTCAATAGCAAAGTCATCCTTGCCCATTTTCAATATATTCATACCATAATCGAAAGCGATATAATAACTACGACAAATGGGTACAACAATCTCCTTTTACTTGAGTTTTAATTGGAAATCCCATAATTTCAAGCTACAAATAACTGTAAAATAAGCGAAAACCCATGTTTCGAAATGTGAATCTGATATCTGACGAAAATGTAAACAGATTCTGTCTGTCAAAATCCCGCTCCTTTCAATGTAGTCTGGGCGTACTGTAACATATCAGCTTCGGGTCCGAAAATTTTGTCCGTTTTAATGTATGCTAACCATAACACGCATGGGCATGACATTTCACGTTCATAAACACCAGTTGGGCGATTGAATTTCAAGGGGTGTCCGCATGGTTAAAGTCATAGAGGTGACACTAGATTCTTTAACATCGGTGTTCTATGGTCAGTTTGTTTTTGAAAATCATACGACTTCATGAATAATAACTTATTAAGGTCATTTTAGTAGTAATAAATATGATGAATAAATGAGAATGAATGTATTCTAACGTAATGTGAATTTGGATCAACGTATGTCAAAGCTCAACGAAACAAAATTGCAATAGGTACTTCGAAAGTGGTGTGGAAATTTGCTTGAATAGATAAGGATTTACACTGAAGAAGTATAGAGGTGAGCTTATTCATTGTAACCCCATTTTTAAAGATAATCCGCTAGTTCTCTTACCATTCATCATTACAGATAACAAATTCTCGAATTATTCTTGAAATTTGTCAAAGTGACCACATAGGGAAAATTGAATTCTGTGAATATTTCCGACAGAGTTGCATTCAGCCAAAGTACCCAATTTTTCGAATTTTTAAGATTTTTTCTTTTTTTCAACATCGAATTACTCGGAATTTTGTAGTCGGGAAAGATTAATCATATTCATGAAAAACTATGTTTCAAAAATCATTTCATTTGAAGGAATCGTTTGCGAGATATTACTGAAAATTTATGCTCTTCATGGATTTTCAACAGCCTGTATCTTTTTAACCAGGCCGAATCGGAAAAAATGGTAGAGGAAAAAGTGTTTCTTTTGACCTCAGGAATCTACGGTTAAAATATATGTACAAGTCAAAGACTCGCCCTGTATACAGGGCTTATCAGAAACCTTGAATAAATCACTTAAACAGCATGGAATAAATTTGGCATATAAAAATATAAATAACTTAACCTTCTTAAACTCAAAATTGAAATCAAAAATCCCAAAAACAAAAATATCCAACTGCGTATACCAAATAAATTGTTTAGATTGCCCTAAGGTATATATTGGACAAACATCACAGTACATAAAGGAACGAATAAATGGCCATAAATATTGTAAAAACATCACTGCATTGAAGAAACACGAACAAACCGAAAAGCATAAAATGGATTTCGATAATTTTTCCATCTTAGAAAAAGAAAAAAATGGTAAAACCCGGAATATATTAGAGATGATTCACATAAAGAAGAATAAAGAGGCTATGAATGACAAAACGGACACCAAGAATTTAGCCCAAATATATTATAACTTAATAAAATAAAAGAAAATATAACAGCTTCAAATAAAATCCTTCAAGTAACTCCATCTACAAAACCAACAATGAGTATAAATATGAATAAAATAGTTATCTAAAAATTAACAATTTACACTCTTATCAATCCATACAGATGTCGTAATATTTATTCGTCTTGAGTTTGAAAATTTAATTTGACGTTCATAACTTTACCAATGTTTGTTTGTGTCATATCTGTGAAAATGTGTAATTGTGTTTTATATTATTAACTGAAAATGTAATATTTTGACGAAAATAGTAAGTTTAGGAAAATTTTAAATTGATTCATTGTGATGTTCATTATTTGTAAATTTACAGGAATTATTGATGGTTGTACTATCCTTGAAAAAGGCCATAATAAGGCCGAAACATATGTCGGAGACAATATATTTTATTAAAAGTAAATGACTATTTACTGGTAAGACTTAGTGCTAAAAAAAACCCAAGAAACTTCAATCAAAACTTTATATATATATATATATAAATATGAAGTCGAATCCGTCTACATTGAAAAGTGAAGGCAAGCAATTCACGGTGTTGCCATGCAGGAAGTAATTTTGGGTTTTTGAAAGGATGTGACTTGATTTTAGATTGAAAAAATAATGACCGTCATTATCACAAGACCATGACAAGTGAAAATATTCAAAATTGGGTTGTTAATCAACTAATTCCAGCTCTTTGTCACGGTTTTATTTGCCGAGTTGTAATGTGATCATGATTCCCGTAGCCCTTTCATTGTTACGCCCATGTGATGCTGGAAACTTCGATCCGCGATGTTTTTTTTTGTATGTTAGATTTTTGTTCGATGCGCATATGGTAAGAGTCGACGTATGTTGAATATAATTCATTTTCCTATGGTTTTGCTTTTCGGAGATATAGTTATCGTTTTCTACGGAATAATTCTCGAAAAGTTAATACAATTATTGATATAGAAGTGTTTTCTATTACGTTATTGAGTATCTTATCTGTAGAGTGCACTTCTTACGACGAAAGTCGGATAAAAATTGTAATAAACCTCCACAAAGAGCCGACCAACATCTCGTAAGTAGGGTTATATTCTGTACAAAATGTCGATTTACATGAATGCATATTATCTGCAGAAGGCTCCTTTCTTCCTTCCTTCCGTACTACTTTCTTACCATAATTTCAATATCGTCTATCTACTACTAGTACGTTAGTATTGAGCATCCAAGAATTTAGACGAAAATACGTCGGTGTGCTGTTATTGCTACCCTGGGAAATTGGACCCCAATGAATACCTAAATTTCCAGTTACCTGTGTCAAAATTAGAGAACGTCCCAAAGCTGTCATTCCGATCATCCAGAGGACAGTTTAGTGAGAAAATTTGGAATTCCATACACAACGTTACATACTGCCAAAACTGAGGTCAGATAGATATTTTTTTTTTTTAACTGACTATTTCTATAATTGCTGATTTGTATGAGATCTATGTAAACTGGGTATAACGTTATACACGGGTGCACGAAAGTTTATTGAGGTATTTCTTTCAATTTGAATAGAGACATTGACAAAAACTTATCTATTGTATCTTTCTTTTGCCGTTTACCGTAGATTGTTATCTGTTCATTTAGATTTGATTTCTCGTAGTTGAAATCAGATTATCACTTTAGAAAAGGAAAATTTTAACTATTAAACTACGTGGCGCCCTAAAAATAATAGAATATTTTTCTTACAACTATAACCCACCCCAATTCTCCGACTGAGGGGCTATCCTTTTCTCTATCACCAACTACTGAACAGTAGGAATCGTGATAAATTGGCGCCCAACGTGGGGCTCATCAGGCCAGTAGACAAGTAGTTTTGCCCAAAATTTATTTTTTTACATAAGTAGTTTACAAATTGTATAATAGTTTATCGGTTATATTTTGTTTCAGTCACTTTCATAATTCGGAATCAGTTTAATCTAACATTGTCATATTTTTTTTTTACATTTCTGGTGCGTTGGCATATTTATTTCTGATAGTATCATTGTCGATATCGATTGTTTCTGGCAGCACATTGGCGTACCATTTATATCTCTATTAATATAGATTTGTTTTCTGGTTTTTTTTTATTATTGAATTTGTTTCTATTGATTATTTTCGAGATAACCTTAAAGGGACTGTGTATCTTATATATATTTTGTAACTTTATATATTGCGTTGATCACTACTCTTTGATTTTAATTGATTTTCGTTATCAATTGAGGGTGAGATAAATTATATATACCATGGCACCTTATCGATATGAAATTAATCGGTTAAAAAAGGATGAGCTGATATATGAATTGCGTATTCGTGGGTTCAAGACAACTCAATGCCAGACTGTTCAAGATTTACGTTCGTTACTTAGACCTCTGTTGAAGTTGGAAAAATTTAATAGGTCAGTGGAGTACCCGGAGCTCACATTGGATTTTTTGGAGGAATTCAATGTGATTTCAAGCAAATTAGCTGAGTTGAAAACTATTATGGAACAACCTAACTCTGATGGAACTTTTGTGTTTACTAGATTGAAGCATCTGTTGTCAAGATGTGATCGATTGTCTCTATCGGATGAGAAGAATCGACCCAAAGTCGAAATAT
This sequence comes from Propylea japonica, assembly GCA_013421045.1. Taxonomy (NCBI): domain Eukaryota; kingdom Metazoa; phylum Arthropoda; class Insecta; order Coleoptera; family Coccinellidae; genus Propylea; species Propylea japonica. The sequence goes on from CM024242.1 coordinate 50,748,360, forward strand.
TGCGGACCGATATTGCTACATTTCTGGAAAGAATCGTGGATAAACCGATTACCGAGGATTTTGCCAGCCTTATGCTTGATGATCACGCTGAAGAATACCCGTCTAGTGACTCTGATGGAGAAAATGCAGCGTCAGAACCAGCTTTAGTGAGATCGAGTACTAGAACTGCGTTACAACTTCCTACAAAACCGAATCTACAAAAATGGAATGTAACATTTTCCGGTGATTCTGCTGGAATGTCAGTCCACAGTTTCTTGAACGTGTTGAAGAATTGCGTATCGCTAGGAATACTTCCGATGCCCATATTTTCTCTGCTGCTACAGACTTATTTTCTGGAAAGGCTTTATTGTGGTACCGAGCAAATCGAGATCGCTTCAGCGATTGGAAAGGACTTGCTGAACTGCTGAAAACGCACTACGAACCACCTGATTACCGTCCTAGATTGTTTAAGGATATATTGAATCGCACTCAAGATCCATCTGAATCAATTATTGATTACCTAACTTGTATGAATTCGATGTTTCGTCGATATGGAAATGTAGATGAGAGTATAAAAGTCAGTATTATAGTTCGCAATCTTGCACCATTTTACTCAACACAACTTCCAAGCGTTAATACCTTACAAGAATTAGAAGATACATGTTTAGTTTTGGAACAAAAAAAGTATAGAGCTGATAGTTATGCTCCTCCTACCAGGAAAAAGCATGCAGTCGTCGATCCAGACTTTGCATTTGTGTCAGCATTACCAAGTGAGAATATCTCTGCCACTGCTTCATCTTCTCCATCCACAGGAAATGTAATGTGCTGGAATTGCCGTGGAATAGGCCACACCCGTCAAAATTGCCAACAACCAAAGAAAATAATATGTTTTCGTTGCGGAAAAATGGACGTAACTGTTCGCCAGTGCCCGAATTGCTCTGCGGGAAACGGTCAGAGGAGAAACTGAAATGCCGGCCAGCTTCTCCACCTCATGTTGAATCGGCATCATTCAATAAAAATATTGTCCTTCTGGACTTCATAATCTCCCACGCCACCGATGATAAACGCCCCTACCTTGAGGTATCTATACTGGGATTTCCCATGGTTGGATTGTTGGACACCGGAGCTAGTCGAACCATAGTCGGTAATGTAGGCTATGATCAATTACTTCGTCTTGGTTTAAAGTTGATACCCAATGAAATTAACTGTACTGTGGCAAACGGAGAAAAGTGTTTGAGTATCGGATACATTAAGACACCGATGTGCCTAAAGGGTAAAATGAAGTGGATCGACATACTTGTTGTACCAAATCTTTCTCATACCTTGATATTGGGAATCGATTTTTGGTTGAAAATGGAAATAGTCCCAAACCTGAATGAAGATATATGGCACTTTGCCAGAAACCCTCCTAATTTGGAAATTGGTTCTGTTGAAGATAGAGGTAACTTAACTCCAGAACAAGTTGCAAGACTCGACAAGTTGTTGGATGAAAAGTTTAAGAAGATGGGACTGGAATTAGGCTGTACACAGCTAGAAGGACATAAAATTGAAGTTTTGCCTGGTACTAGACCAATCAAACAGCGTTGGTATCCCGTTTCTCCTATAAAGCAAAGAATAATTGACAAACACCTCGATGAAATGTTGAAAAGTGATGTGATAGAACCCTCTAGAAGTTCTTGGTCATCTCCGGTATGTCTGGTACCCAAAAAGAATGGAACCTATCGATTCTGCGTCGATTACCGCCAGCTTAACGCTGTAACAAAGAAGGATGCTTATCCTATCCCTTATATCTCTACCATCCTTGATCGTCTAAGAAACGCTAAGTATTTAAGTTCCCTCGACATAAAAAGTGCATTTTTTCAAATACCTTTGGCAAAAGAATCTCGTGAATATACAGCTTTCACTATTTCCGGACATGGATTGTATCAATTTAAACGAGTGGCATTTGGTTTGACTAACTCAACAGCTACATTTCAGCGAGCTATAGATCGTGCTTTAGGTCCCGAGTTGGAACCTTATGTTTTCAAATATATAGATGATATTATCATTATATCAGAGGACTTCGAAACTCACATGAGAATTCTAGAAGCCGTTTTTGATCGACTTATATCAGCAGGTCTCGTGGTTGGTCGAGAGAAATGTAAATTTTGCATGCCTCAATTAAAATATCTGGGATATGTTGTGGATGTTTTAGGAGTAAGACCTGATCCAGAAAAGGTTGAAGCTATACTTGGTATTCCTACACCCAAGAATATTACTGAAATTCGTCGTTTCATTGGAACAGCCTCATGGTACCGCCGTTTTGTACCTAATTTCTCATCAATTTTAGCTCCATTATCAAATCTAACTAAGAAAAATGTTACGTGGAATTGGACAGAAGAGTGTGAAAAATCTTTTCAGTATTTGAAAGAATGTTTGTCTACCGCCCCTGTTTTGAGTTGTCCGGACTTTAGTAAGAAATTCATCGTGCAGACTGATGCATCAGCTTATGGTATCGGAGCTGTGCTGTCGCAGGATTCTGATGATGGCGAACATGTAATAGCCTTTCTTTCCAGATCTCTTACACGTCAAGAGAGAAATTATTCTACAACAGAGCGTGAATGTCTAGCAGTGATTTGGGCTGTCGAGAAACTTCGATATTATTTGGAAGGAACGTCTTTTCGTGTAATTACGGATCACCATTCTCTGTTGTGGTTGAATAACTTGAAGGATCCCCAAGGACGATTGGCGCGATGGAGTCTACGACTTATGGCATTTGATTTTGAAATTGTCCATAGAAAGGGCAAAGATAACGTTGTGCCGGACTTGCTTTCTCGTTCTGTAGATCCGATGATAGGATCGGTTGAGAATACTGATATTTCTCAAAGTTTTACCTTAAGTAAAGATTCGTGGTATAAAAAAATGCTTGAAGAAGTTGAAAAATTTCCTGATAAGTATGCAACTTGGAGAGTCGAAAAAGGATTGCTTTATAAGTATACCTCCTGTAAAATTCCCGAATTGTCTTCAGAGGCAGACTATTGGAAAATAGTGGTGCCTAAGGATTTTAGAATTAATTTAATACGCCAATGTCATGATGAACCCATCTCTGGACATCTTGGAACCTTTAAAACTTATTGGAGATTGAAATCGCGATATTTCTGGCCAAAAATGAAGGTATATGTTATGAGATATGTGAATAGATGTTCGACCTGTTGTTCCTGTAAACCAGAGCATAAAGCCCCTGCTGGACTTATGGGATCCCGTCCTCCTATCAACCAACCGTGGCAGATGATTAGCCTCGATTTTGTGGGACCACTTCCACCATCTTCGTGTGGCTACAAGTATCTAATAGTTGTCACTGATTACTTTAGCAAATATGTCTTACTTTCCCCCTTAGAACAGCTACTTCAAAATCTCTGACGAAATTTGTAGAAGAAAGTGTGTTTTTAGTTTATGGAGCTCCACAGACTTTAATATGTGATAATGGTACTCCCATGCGTGGTGCAGAATTTGTGCGTATGGTAGCTAAGTATGGCTGTAAAATATCTTATACACCTGTATACCATCCCTGTGCAGATCCAACAGAGCGATCGAATCAGACGATTAAAACTATGATTCGTTGTTACCTGAAAGATAATCATAGAAAATGGGCTGATAATATCGCCACACTAGGTTGTGCTTTACGTACTGCAAAAAGTGAGGTTACCGGATACAGCCCTTATTATGTCAATTTTGGACGTGAATGTTGCCTGAATGGGAAGAATTTTGAAAGTCAGCTTTCTTCAGAGAATACTGATCTTGGAGTAAGAGATGCCGGTTTTCGTAAACTTTTTGCTGATGTCCAAAATCGCTTGCATCGGGCTCAGGAGCGATATCGTCACACATATAATTTGCGTCGTCGTTCTGTTTCTTATGATGTTGGAGATCAAGTAATGTTAAAGAACAAATCTCTTTCCAATGCTGCCTCCCATTTCAGTGCTAAACTTGCTCCGAAATATATTGGTCCGTTTATAATTAGAAGTAAAAAGGGTAAATGGACTTATGAAATATTTGATCAACATTCTAACAACAAAGGAGTATGGCATGTTAGCGATATGAAACCGTACAATTCTGAAAATAATGTTTCATGAGATTTTTTGATATAGGTGTTGTCTTGTCCCTGAATAAATGAGATTTTGTCTTTGATCTTTATTCCCGAATATTTCAGTTGATCTTTATTCCCGAATATTTCAGTTGATCTTTATTCCCGAATATTTCAGTTGATCTTTATTCCCGAATATTTCAGTTGATCTTTATTCCCGAATATTTCAGTGAAATTTCCTCATGTGATATCGAATAAACACTATTCTGATCGTCAGCGAGCTGGAAGCTCACTTCCTCGGAAAGTAGAGGGGGCATTGTCACGTTTTATTTGCCGAGTTGTAATGTGATCATGATTCCCGTAGCCCTTTCATTGTTACGCCCATGTGATGCTGGAATAAACACTATTCTGATCGTCAGCGAGCTGAAAGCTCACTTCCTCGGAAAGTAGAGGGGGCATTGTCACGGTTTTATTTGCCGAGTTGTAATGTGATCATGATTCCCGTAGCCCTTTCATTGTTACGCCCATGTGATGCTGGAAACTTCGATCCGCGATGTTTTTTTTTGTATGTTAGATTTTTGTTCGATGCGCATATGGTAAGAGTCGACGTATGTTGAATATAATTCATTTTCCTATGGTTTTGCTTTTCGGAGATATAGTTATCGTTTTCTACGGAATAATTCTCGAAAAGTTAATACAATTATTGATATAGAAGTGTTTTCTATTACGTTATTGAGTATCTTATCTGTAGAGTGCACTTCTTACGACGAAAGTCGGATAAAAATTGTAATAAACCTCCACAAAGAGCCGACCAACATCTCGTAAGTAGGGTTATATTCTGTACAAAATGTCGATTTACATGAATGCATATTATCTGCAGAAGGCTCCTTTCTTCCTTCCTTCCGTACTACTTTCTTACCATAATTTCAATATCGTCTATCTACTACTAGTACGTTAGTATTGAGCATCCAAGAATTTAGACGAAAATACGTCGGTGTGCTGTTATTGCTACCCTGGGAAATTGGACCCCAATGAATACCTAAATTTCCAGTTACCTGTGTCAAAATTAGAGAACGTCCCAAAGCTGTCATTCCGATCATCCAGAGGACAGTTTAGTGAGAAAATTTGGAATTCCATACACAACGTTACATACTGCCAAAACTGAGGTCAGATAGATATTTTTTTTTCTTTAACTGAATATTTCTATAATTGCTGATTTGTATGAGATCTATGTAAACTGGGTATAACGTTATACACGGGTGCACAAAAGTTTATTGAGGTATTTCTTTCAATTTGAATAGAGACATTGACAAAAACTTATCTATTGTATCTTTCTTTTGCCGTTTACCGTAGATTGTTATCTGTTCATTTAGATTTGATTTCTCGTAGTTGAAATCAGATTATCACTTTAGAAAAGGAAAATTTTAACTATTAAACTACGTGGCGCCCTAAAAATAATAGAATATTTTTCTTACAACTATAACCCACCCCAATTCTCCGACTGAGGGGCTATCCTTTTCTCTATCACCAACTACTGAACAGTAGGAATCGTGATATCTTTCAAAGATTGCTGGGAAATGTATGGTGCTAATGGACAATGCACCCTATCATTCGGTACAATTGGATAAGCCACCCACAAGTTCCAGTGAAAAGAGTGAGATGAAGAATTGGTTGATTAATAAGAAAATCAAATTTGATCTGAACTTCAACAAAAAACAGCTGTGGAATTCACTTTTACCTTACAGAACTGACCGACAGAAACGATATGTTGTTGACTGAAAGAGCATGGTCATGAGGTTCTTAGATTACCCCCATATCATTGTCAATATAACCCAATTGAAATGCCATAGGCGTTTTGTGAGAACTTTTAGAACAAGAACATAAATGCGTATCCCTATTCTAAAGATAGGATGTTCAATTTATGGTCATTAGCTCTCTCAAAATGTACGACGGACATGTGGCAAAATTTCTATTCATATTGTGACAGACTTATCACAGAGGAATGGACCAAACACATGGGCAATCTTCCTATATAAAATATTCCACCAATCATTTTTACATTGGGTGAGTCTGATTCAGATTCATCACCTGATGATGAGTCAGACTCAATCAATGAACTGATGGATGTGGACGAATAAACTTTTGAGGGTCATCACTCATGCATGCGAGTTCCGATAGACGGGCTTTCCTTCGAGACGTCTATGGCCGCGAAGAACCCCCGACAAATGCCCGAAAAACAATACTTTTGGTAAACGATTTCGGAGATTTCGCAAGAGGTGGTGAGTTTGGTCGGCTAACTCCTTCAAAGATCGGCCAGTGATTCCCGGGGGACTGGCGCAGCAATGATCCAGATATGGTAGGCTATTGCTGATTGGAATCTCATTTCAGAAAACGGCCCAGAAATTCAGGAAACGAGCGTTATTGAAACCTTTTCGTATAGTCCAGTCAATTTGTGCTCAAAAGAACCTCTAGCAGGAAAGTTCTGGGGTAGTTTTGATTTTTTCGATTTTTTATGTTTTCTGGGGTGCTGAATCCGAACCTGAGGTTTGCTAACAAAATTTCGTGAGGGAACATTGAAAAAAATACAAAAAAAGAGAAAAAATCTAATTCTTTGGCAGTTTTCTGCTTATAACTCGAAAACTATCAACTTTTCGTGAAACACCTTCCCATACAAAATGAAAGTACATAAAATTTCCTACAAATTGTACTACCACAGCTTGTACTGCGACCACCTGTTCTGGCTCAAATTATAGTTTTAAATGACGTATTTTCTATGACTCAATAAATGAGAAAAACTTAAATTCTATGGTTCGGATGATGCGATTTTCTTGAAATTTTGCATGAACATTCAGCATATCAATCTCGATTAAAAAAAAATTCACTCGAATCAGATATCTTGTTATGGAAATATAAAGATTCTTCTTTTCAATACACCAATTGAATTTTCTATGGTTCTGCTCACACCATGGTCACACAATTTTGCATGAAGCTTATTATGACTATCTTGCATATTGCCGCAACATTTCATTTCGACTGGTTTCATTTTGTCTGAGATATTGAGAAACAAACATTTTGAATGGTCGTATTTTGTTTCATAAAACACGGCCATTCTAAATTTTTGTTCCTCAATATCTCAGACAAAACGAAATCAATCGAAATGAAATGTTGCGGCAATATGCAAGATGGTCATAATAAGCTTCATGCAAAATTGTGTGACCATAGTGTGAGCAGAACCATAGAAAATTCAATGGGAGTATTGAAAAGAAGAATCTTTATATTTCCATAACAAGATATCTGATTCAAGTGAAATTTTTTATGAATCGAGACTGATATGCTGAATGTTCATGCAAAATTTCAAGAGAATAGCACCATCCGAACCATAGAATTTAAGTTTTTTTCATTTATTGAGTCATAGAAAATACCTCATTCTCAACTATTATTTGAACCAGAACGGGTTGTCGCAAAACAAGCTGTGCACGGGCTCCATTGAGGCAGAAATTCGAGCGAAAAAAAAGAAAGAACCAGCTCAGCATGTGCTTGCCCGAGATGTCCGACAAGACCAAAATTTGTCACCACGGCCTCCTAAATCTACGGGCCCGGTCATAGCCAAGAGCGGCAACGCTGTAGAGAGGTATATCCTCCCGACATATTACAAGCAAAGCCTTCGAAAGTAGTCTCTGTGGACAGTTGTGTTACAGGAGCAAGCGTGAGCGCTAGTTAATTTCTAGTGGTAAATTATTAAGTTTTTATTGTTGATTGTGGTCGTAACTGTGAAAAATAAGTCAGTGATAGTTAACTATTGTAGTTGTTCGTGTGCTGTGAACAGTTAAAGTGTTTGTGATATTGATGTTAGTGAATTTTCCTTGGGATAACTACTTCCGTATTTTTGTGAGTGTCTCTAACCTATGAATTCAGCTACCTCGAAAACCTATAAAAACATACCAAATTCAATAAAGTCGGCCATACTTTTCAAATAAATTCAGTTTATAGATTTTGCATTTTTCATTTTTGAGTTGCGTTCGAGAGCGCCTGCTTAATGCAGTTCGCTTCGGATCGATGAATTTTCAACGTCAATCGATTCATTAGACCGAGATTTATAATTATCAGTGATAACCGTTCTTGTACATCCTACAGAATTTACGCAAAATGGTGAAATATATCGATTTAGGGGGGGTCAACCCCTTACTCATTTTTCGTCCAAAATTTCAAAATTTAAGATGATCATTTTATGTGCTTATATTGAAGGGGACTACAAACTGAAAAAGAATCTGCAATCCATTTTTTATTCCGCCTGTTCAAACGGAAATTATGGAAGTTTGAAATATCGAGTTTTGGAAAAAATGCCATTTGAACGGTGAAATTCTAAACGCTTGCAGATATCGATTCGAAAGTATTTTATTTATATTCAGCTACCTCGAAAACCTATAAAAACATACCAAATTCAATAAAGTCGGCCATACTTTTCAAATAAATTCAGTTTATAGATTTTGCATTTTTCATTTTTGAGTTGCGTTCGAGAGCGCCTGCTTAATGCAGTTCGCTTCGGATCGATGAATTCATCAGAGCGAGATTTATAATTATCAGTGATAAACGTTCTTGTAGATCCTACAGAATTTTCGCAAAATGGCGAAATATAGCGTTTTTGGGGGGGTCAACCACTTACTCATTTTTCGTCCAAAATTTCAAAATTCAAGATGATCATTTTATGTGCTTATATTGAAGGGGACTACAAACTGAAAAAGAATCTGCAATCCATTTTTTATTCCGCCTGTTCAAACGGAAATTATGGAAGTTTGAAATATCGAGTTTTGGAAAAAATGCCATTTGAACGGTGAAATTCTAAACGCTTGCAGATATCGATTCGAAAGTTTTTTATCCATATTCAGCTACCTCGAAAACCTATAAAAACATACCAAATTTAATAAAGTCTGCCATACTTTTCAAATAAATTCAGTTTATATATTTTGCATTTTTCATTTTCGAGTTGCGTTCGAGAGCGCCTGCTTAATGCAGTTCGCTTCGGATCGATGAATTTTCAACGTCAATCGATTCATTAGACCGAGATTCATAATTATCAGTGATAACCGTTCTTGTAGATCCTACAGAATTTTCGCAAAATGGTGAAATATAGCGTTTTACTCATTTTTCGTCCAAAATTTCAAAATTTAAGATGATCATTTATGTGCTTATATTGAGGAGGACTACAGACTGAAAAAAAATATTCAATCCTGTTCAAACGGAAATTATGGAAGTTTGGTATATCGAGTTTTGGAAAAAATGCCATTTGAACGGTGAAATTCTAAACGCTTGCAGATATCGATTCGAAAGTATTTTATTTATATTCAGCTACCTCGAAAACCTATAAAAACATACCAAATTCAATAAAGTCTGCCATTCTTTTCAAATAAATTCAGTTTATAGATTTTGCATTTTTCATTTTCGAGTTGCGTTCGAGAGCGCCTGCTTAATGCAGTTCGCTTCGGATCGATGAATTTTCAACGTCAATCGATTCATTAGACCGAGATTCATAATAATCAGTGATAACCGTTCTTGTAGAACCTACAGAATTTTCGCAAAATGGTGAAATATAGCGTTTTAGGGGGGGTCAACCCCTTACTCATTTTTCGTCCAAAATTTCAAAATTTAAGATGATCATTTAATGTGCTTATATTGTAGAGGACTACAGACTGTAAAAGAATATGCAATCCATTTTTTATTCCGCCTGTTCAAACGGAAATTATGGAAGTTTGAAATATCGAGTTTTGGAAAAAATGCCATTTGAACGGTGAAATTCTAAACGCTTGCAGATATCGATTCGAAAGTATTTTTTCCTTATTCAGCTACCTCGAAAACCTATAAAAACATACCAAATTCAATAAAGTCTGCCATAATTTTCAAATAAATTCAGTTTATAGATTTTGCATTTTTCATTTTCGAGTTGCCTTCGAGAGCGCCTGCGTAATGCAGTTCGCTTCGGATCGATGAATTTTCAACGTCAATCGATTCATTAGACCGAGATTTATAATTATCAGTGATAACCGTTCTTGTAGATCCTACAGAATTTTCGCAAAATGGTGAAATATAGCGTTTTAGGGGGGGTCAACCCCTTACTCATTTTTCGTCCAAAATTTCAAAATTTGAGATGATCATTTTATGTGCTTATATTGAAGAGGACTACAGACTGTAAAACAATATGCAATCCATTTTTATTCATTCCGCCTGTTCAAACGGAAATTATGGAAGTTTGAAATATCGAGTTTTGGAAAAAATGCCATTTGAACGGTGAAATTTTTAACGCTTCCAGATATCGATCCGAAAGTATTTTATTTATATTCAGCTACCTCGAAAACCTATAAAAACATACCAAATTCAATAAAGTCTGCCATATTTCTTACAATATCTCTCGAAGAGGTGATTACAATTGGCCACCGCGATCTTGTGATTTAACACCTTGCGATTTCGTGAAAGAGAAGGTCTTCGCCAATAGCCTAGCGTCGATTCAAACCTCAAAGATGGAAATTCGTGAGATATCGATGACATAGGGGGCAGCCACTTTGCGATTTGGTTATGAAATTTTCATTAAAGGATATGGTCCTGTAAGCGTGGTCGTGGCGGTCATTAGCTTTATGTTATTTTCCACTAATTAACGACATAGGTTCTTCTTCATAATGAAATAAACACCGATCATTTTTATTGAAAAATGCATTTTTTTTCCTTATTCAAAATAACACTTTTATTGAAAACCTCTTGTTAAAATTGGATGAATTTTTTAACCCATCTCTAACTTCGCACTCACTCTACCCAGCTCTGTGACTACGTTCAGTTTTCTGTGTACATAACCCCCCCCCCATCGCTGTCAGTTTGAACCGCTGTCATCTCTGTACCGGCTTCCGGCGAACAATTGCGTTTAACCTCTCATACGAATTGCGTTCATTCTTCAACTAGTGTAATAGCTACTTGGTGATAATTCCGAATCTTCTAAAGTTACAAGTGATTTTAGTGCCTTCTCGTTTAAAATACATTATAGACAATTAATACGTTTCAGTTAAATAATACTACACCGACATCATCTCAAGGTACAGTAATTTATGAAAAATGCAGATTGATAAAGTTCGGAACATGTGCTTCAATCAAATATCAATTCCATTCATTCTCTCTGATATATTCACTCAATCCTAGCTTATTTCAACAATGTCTCAATACAAAAGCACATTTCTTCGCTTCTCAATCATGTCTGTTCAAATAGTTTTTGGCATTTTCATAAAACATCTCACTTTTCTCACATACTCTCATTCATCCACGCATGTACTGTACCAAATTGCTTGAACTGATAAATAATTCATTTTCAATTCATCAATTTATAATTACATCATCTCAGAATAGAATCACATTTTATTCTTCTCATTTTATCGCCAAGTTAGCTTTTCACACACCTCTCGTAGAAGTCTACTTAGTTGTATCATACTTGTTTTATGTGCATGTAATCTCTCATTACCTTTATACCTTTACGATTAGAATTCTCAGGCCTTTTAAGTTTCAGGTACATCTACGCTCAGGTTGGACTCTTCGAGGGCAGTCGCAGACCAGTCGGATTCACAACTCATTACATTCAGAACTCCAAACATGGAATACACTCATTATCACTCTCAGATGGACTGGTTTGCTGTAGAGCTTGAGGGAGTCCAACCTGATGTCAACTCAATAAGTATAGTTTTATCTATTACATCTCTCTTTTACCTGAAAGTTATGTTCCTGATTTTTTCTCAAGTTATGAACTTTTCTTATTTCAATATTAGTTAAGATTATGTATTAACTTTTATTATACTCGTATATCACTTCAATTCTTTAATCGTTGCTACTCATACTTGCTATTAGTTCTATCTCATAAAACCTAGTCGTACTTTATTACAAATCTCTAACGTTCTCGATTTATCAATTCAGCCTTCTGTTTTTCTGATAGTTAGGTAGTTTACATGAAACAAAAACTCTATCACTGTAAACGTTGTGTTGAATGATAACATTGCCTTCAGCTCAACATTATTCTTTTCAATCGGTTTACACCTCATAGCACATAAACATGTTTTACTGTATAATTATTGATGTAGTAGACTTCTCAATTTTTTACATATTCTCTAACATAAGTTTGTACTTCTCTTTCATACAATCACTCTGTGAGATGTTGTAATTTGATCATTTTACTCCATGCGAGTGTCACTCATACTGTTCTGACCTTCTCACTCTCATTTACTTTTCACTTATCAAATATAGATTTTCTCAATCATACAATCACTCTGTGAGATGTTGTAATTTGATCATTTTACTTCATGCGAGTGCATCCTCATACTATTCTGAACTTTCTCCATTCTCATTACTTTTCACTTATCATAAATAGATTTTCTCAATTATAGTAAATAGAATCACTTTGTGAGATGTTGTAAATTGTATTTCATTTTACTTCATGCGAGTGCTTGCTCAACTGTTCTAAATTTTCTCTATTTTCATTCTCAAAGTTCTCTCATTCACTTCTCACTTATTGTATATAGAATTTCTCAATATTGTACATACAATCACTCTTTTTATATGTTGTAATTTGACTTGAATTTACTTCATGCGAGTATCTATTTATATTGTGAAGTGTTTGATATACAATAAAGATTTTATTTTACCATCTTCAACTCAATCATTTGGTAACAGTTCACATTTAAGTAATTGCCAAAAATCTCAACACCCTGATTTTTGAACATTGGTCCTTCGAGCCGGATGATTGAGTTGTTACAAATATTCATTCACTTCACATTCATCTCAAGGTTTTAGATATGTCCGTCTCAAGTGAAAAAGCTTCTCAAACACCTGATGAAGATGCTCATCTCCTCGCCCCTCCACCTCGACCGACGAGATCTTCCACCTCTTCGCTGCCCGAGTTCGGACCAGAAACTCGCTCATCTGGTTTGCCGACCAACTCAAACTCAAGTTCGCAACTCAAGGGACAGGATTCAACTAATGAAGCAGATCACCTCAAGGTTGTCAGTTGATGCAGCTTGGACTCCTCAAGAGCTTCATCAAATACAAGACCAACTCCAGGAGCTCCACAAAGCCTTCGCAAAGATTCATTCATATTTTGAGTCAGCTTGGCCCGACTCATGTCTGGATCATGAATACTTCTCGTCTAACTTCTTCCTCGAGGAGAATTCCCTATTCCAATCTGCCAGCTCAAAGCTAGTTCAACTGACCACCTCTCTGACTTCTGTGGATTCACAGCAGTCCACTTCCTCTCAATCTCCTCAATCCTCTCAAACTCGACCACGTCTGCCTGACATCTCAATTCCAACATTCTCAGGCGACTTTTCAATGTGGCCTGCCTATCGAGATCTGTTCAACTCCCTCGTAATCAAAAACACCATGATTACAGATATCGAACGATTGCACTATCTTCGTACCTCTCTCTCCAACGAACCGTTGGATACCATCTCCAGTCTTCCTTTAACGGAAGAGTCCTTCTCTATTGCCTGGAAAAAACTTGTATCAAAGTACGAGAACAAACGTCTTCTGCTCTCCTCTCAATATGCAAGACTTCTCTCCTCCTCGTTGGCAGGCCAAAAACGTGCATCTGCATCTTCTCTTCGTCAATTCATTGACAACATAGTCAATCCTCTCCAGACGTTGAAAGCTCTAGGTGACGACCTAGAGAAGAACAATTTATTAGTGTTTCATATCATCAATAGATTAGACTACACCTCACGCTCCCACTGGGAAACCGCCATCTCCTCAAATACTGAATTCCCAACATTCTCTCAATTAATGGAGTTTCTCGAATCTCGCTCCATCGCTCTAGAGTGGACTGAGGCTCTCAACAAAGGGCCATCTCAAGAACCCTCTCGTCCTCGCACGACGGTGCACACTTACTCTCAAAAGGCTTCTTCTCAACCCAACCATCTCTATCACTCACCTCAAGCAAATCAATCACCTCAACCACCTCAATCAGATCCGCCTCAATGCCCTCTTACAACTGCGATGATTGTGGTCGTGACCACTTCATTGCTGATTGCCCTCAATTCCAAAAGCGTTTACCTCAAGAGAAAGCTGATGTTGTTTTACACAGAATCCTGTGTACCAACTGCCTCGGTAGGCATCATACCCACTCCTGCAAAACAACCAAGGTTTGCAAAATCTGGGAGTCGTCACCACTCCCTACTTCATGAAGTGAAACTCAGCAGTAAGCCATTCTGCAAGTCCCCGGTGGTGCCCCCTCGAAAGCTTCCTACACCATCTTTCACTTCAAATCAATCTACTCAAAAGGAGGTGAGTTCTAGCAACTCATCTCGACAACCTCCAAAATAAATAATTCAGTTTCAATATTCTCTCGACTCGCAATCTCCCTCATAGTCACAACATATTCTTGAACACCTTCGTCAAATTTCTTTCTCTTGTTATCAGTAACTTCTAGAACAAGACTAGCTCCATTTTTTTGGCAATCAGAGTTCTTCTCCAACTTCTCCAAAATGAGGGTCACAAATCTCTATTATTCATTTCTCCATTGACAAAACGTCGTTATGTTGATGATATCTGTGGAGGCGCAGATACTCCAGAGCAACTTTTCGAGATTGCCAAACAACTCCTCAACCTTTGCATGGCGGCCGGCCTTCCGCTAGCAACATGGCAGTCAAATGTTTCAACCTTATCCAACATCGTCCAAGAGGAAGAATCTCCATCTACTCCAATTTCATTTGATGAAAACCCAACCTCAACCAAAGTGTTAGGTCTACTGTGGTACCCTCAAGAAGACTATTTCACCTTCAAGGTCGACGACAATCTATCTGGGTCTTTGATCACCAAGCGATCAATTCTTTCTCAAATTGCTAAAATATTTGATCCTCTAGGTTTAGTTTCCCCTGTTACAATTAGGGCTAAAATGTTGTTGCAGGAATTATGGCTCCAAAAGTTATCATGGGACGAACCTCTACCTCAACCACTCCAACAGAAATGGCATGACATCAGTGAAGATCTCTCCAAGCTGGCCAGCATCACAATCCCACGATGGATCAATACACAGGACAATTCCTATATTCAACTCCACGGTTTCTCTGATGCATCTCAACTTGCCATTTCAGCTGTCCTGTACCTCCTCGTTCGAACTCCGTCCAATGAGTGCAAAGTATCAATGCTTTGCTCCAAAACAAAAGTATCGCCTTTGAAACCTCTCACAATCCCAAGACTCGAATTATCAGCTGCTCTTCTCCTCTCCCGACTCGTTAATTATGCGCATAATGTTTTAGATCTCAACATCTCCTCAACCATTCTCTGGACGGACTCATCAATCACTCTAGCTTGGATCAACACTCACCCTTCACGTTGGAAGGACTTTGTACGGAACAGAGTTGCAACAATCCAAGATCTAACTCCAAGGGCCCATTGGAGGTATATTTCCGGCAAAGAAAATCCTGCTGACTGTGCATCACGAGGGTTAACTTCATCTCAACTTCGCAACCACTCCTATGGTGGACGGGACCATCATGGCTTTCCAAGTCAGAAGACTCATGGCCAAATCGTCAGCCGGCACCGACAACTGACCATGAATCAGAAGCTAGACCATCCATCTCCATCTTCACAACTACTACTTCAGACTACGCATGGGATCTTATATACCGGTATTCCTCTCTTAATAAACTGTTAAGAATTACCTCTCTCTGTTCAAAGGTTCTCGCACGATTCCAACGTAAGCTAAACCCAGCACACCTCACAAACTTGACCTCAACTGACTTGGAAGCATCTAGAATATTCTGGATAAAGGCAACTCAAGAAGTCTACTTTCCTCAAGAACTCAAGGCTCTTCGCTCACAGACTCCATTTCCCTCATCAAGTATCTTCAGTAGACTCACCGCATTTCTCGACAACAATGGTATAATTCGTGTAGGCGGACGAATTTCCCATTCTTTACTCGACCCAGATAGCAAACATCCAATTATTCTTCCTCGACACTCTAAATATACTTCTTAGTTATAGATGATGCCCACCAAAAAACTCTCCATGGAGGCACCCAACTCACTCTGGCCACAATTCGTCAAAGGTACTGGATCATTGGAGGAAGAGCCCCAGTGAAGTCCCACATTTTGAAGTGTGTATTGTGTGCAAGACACCGTGGCATTCGCGCTCAACAGCTCATGGGACAACTACCAGAATCTCGTGTCCAACCATCTCGTCCATTCCTCCACACTGGTGTAGATTATGCTGGCCCATTCACTATTAAAACCTGGAAGGGAAGGGGTGCCAAATCACACAAAGGCTGGGTTTGTGTGTTCGTCTGTTTTTCCTCGTCAGCAGTCCATCTTGAAGTTGTAAGTGACTATTCAACTGATTCATTTCTTGCTGTTTCGTAGGTTCACAGCAAGACGAGGTATATGTCATACCCTATACTCGGACTGTGGAACCACCTTCATTGGCGCAGACACCGCTCTCAAAGAACTTCTCACAAAGGCCTCCAATCAAAACAAGGCCTTATCCAACCAGCTCCTCAACGAAGGCACTACATGGTCTTTCAACCCTCCAGCGGCTCCTCATATGGGTGGAAAATGGGAGGCTGTCGTCAAGTCGTTCAAACACCATTTCACTCGAACTGTCAAAGATGCCACCTTCACGTTAGAAGAAATTATGACGCTCACCGCTCAAATTGAAGCCATTCTCAACTCAAGACCGCTGGAACCTCTCAGTGACGACCCTGATGACTGTGCAGCTCTCACACCTGGACATCTTCTCATCGGCACTCCGTTGACTGCCCTTCCAGAACCATCTCTTGAACATCTCTCCACATCTCGACTGTCAAGATGGCAATTTATTCAACAACGCACGCAACAATTTTGGACACAGTGGTCAGTTCAATATCTACAACGTCAGCTCTCCATCTCAAAATGGCACCATCCACGTCACGATATCAAGATTGGGTCCTTAGTTCTGATCACAGATGAACGTACACCTCCATGCAAGTGGCCCCTAGCCAGAGTCATCGAATTACATCCTGGACATGACGGACTTACAAGAGTAGTCACTGTAAGGACGCCCACAACAACTCTACGTCGACCAATTGCGAAGCTAAGTATATTGCCAGTATCAATCGATTCAGAGGATAACGAGCTGCCTGATCTCCAGTGATGGGTGGATTGAGTAACTCGGATACTGGAGTGATAGGTTCGCTCAATTTCCTCACACATTTCGCAATGGATGTACCCTATTATTATTATAATCAACTCCGTTAATTATGGCGGCCGGAATGTTAAAAATTGGATGAATTTTTTACCCATCTCTAACTTCGCACTCAACTCTACCCAGCTCTGTGACTACGTTCAGTTTTCTGTGTACATGACCCCCCCCATCGCTGTCAGTTTGAACCGCTGTCATCTCTGTTACCGGCTTCCGGCGAACAATTGCGTTTAACCTCTCATACGAATTGCGTTTCATTCTTCAACTAGTGTAATAGCTACTTGGTGATAATTCCGAATCTTCTAAAGTTACAAGTGATTTTAGTGCCTTCTCGTTTAAAATACATTATAGACAATTAATACGTTTCAGTTAAATAATAACTACACCGACATCATCTCAAGGTACAGTAATTTTATGAAAAATGCAGATTGATAAAGTTCGGAACATGTGCTTCAATCAAATATCAATTCCATTCATTCTCTCTGATATATTCACTCAATCCTAGCTTATTTCAACAATGTCTCAATACAAAAGCACATTTCTTCGCTTCTCAATCATGTCTGTTCAAATAGTTTTTGGCATTTTCATAAAACATCTCAATTTTCTCACATACTCTCATTCATCCACGCATGTACTGTACCAAATTGCTTGAACTGATAAATAATTCATTTTCAATTCATCAATATAATTACATCATCTCAGAATAGAATCACATTTTATTCTTCTCATTTTATCGCCAAGTTAGCTTTTCACACACCTCTCGTAGAAGTCTACTTAGTTGTATCATACTTGTTTTATGTGCATGTAATCTCTCATTATTTTATACCTTTACGATTAGAATTCTCAGGCCTTTTAAGTTTCAGGTACATCTACGCTCAGGTTGGACTCTTCGAGGGCAGTCGCAGACCAGTCGGATTCACAACTCATTACATTCAGAACTCCAAACATGGAATACACTCATTATCACTCTCAGATGGACTGGTTTGCTGTAGAGCTTGAGGGAGTCCAACCTGATGTCAACTCAATAAGTATAGTTTTATCTATTACATCTCTCTTTTACCTGAAAGTTATGGTGCCTGATTTTTTTCTCAAGTTATGAACTTTTCTTATTTCAATATTAGTTAAGATTATGTATTAACTTTTATTATACTCGTATATCACTTCAATTCTTTAATCGTTGCTACTCATACTTGCTATTTGTTCTATCTCATAAAACCTAGTCGTACTTATTACAAATCTCTAACGTTCTCGATTTATCAATTCAGCCTTCTGTTTTTCTGATAGTTAGGTAGTTTACATGAAACAAAAACTCTATCACTGTAAACGTTGTGTTGAATGATAACATTGCCTTCAGCTCAACATTATTCTTTTCAATCGGTTTACACCTCATAGCACATAAACATGTTTTACTGTATAATTATTGATGTAGTAGACTTCTCAATTTTTTACATATTCTCTAACATAAGTTTGTACTTCTCTTTCATACAATCACTCTGTGAGATGTTGTAATTTGATCATTTTACTCCATGCGAGTGTCACTCATACTGTTCTGACCTCTCTCTACTCTCATTTACTTTTCACTTATCAAAATATAGATTTTCTCAATCATACAATCACTCTGTGAGATGTTGTAATTTGATCATTTTACTTCATGCGAGTGCATCCTCATATATCTGAACTTTCTCTATTCTCATTTACTTTTCACTTATCATAAATAGATTTTCTCAATTATAGTAAATAGAATCACTTTGTGAGATGTTGTAAATTGTATTTCATTTTACTTCATGCGAGTGCTTGCTCAACTGTTCTAAATTTTCTCTATTTTCATTCTCAAAGTTCTCTCATTCACTTCTCACTTATTGTATATAGAATTTCTCAATATTGTACATACAATCACTCCTTTTATATGTTGTAATTTGACTTGAATTTACTTCATGCGAGTATCTATTTATATTGTGAAGTGTTTGATATACAATAAAGATTTTATTTTACCATCTTCAACTCAATCATTTGGTAACAGTTCACATTTAAGTAATTGCCAAAAATCTCAACACCCTGATTTTTGAACATCGGAAAATAAATAAACGGACGGTTAAAATAATAATGTGAATTATTATAATCACAATATTATTTACGGACGTCTATTCTCTGAGCAGGACATCTGAGAAAGTAAAATAGACGCGGTCACTCCCACAGAAACATCGTAAAACGGTATACGGGGGATGTCCGAATTGAGAGGGACCCAAACGAACAATTTCGGAACGAAATTATTCTTGCTTCGTTTTATTTTCCTCGACATCGACATGAATGATATATACGGCGGTCGGAAATTATTACCATGGACGGAATAATATCGTACTGTGTTACCAGTAGTCAATTATTGTGGTATATTTAGCGGCTATAGTAATGAGCGAAAAAAAACGCTTCATTACAGAGCTTTACTCACAAGAAGCATAATAGTACTTGAGACATAAAAGCGATTATACAGGGTGGTCCAGATCTAAACCAAGAAATTTCAACCACGTGTTCTACCTCAAAAATAAGTCCTAGTTTGTCATATAAACATATGTCGAGAACTGTTTCCTCTCCGAGATACGGGGTGTTGAAAAAGTTTTTTATTAATAACTTTCACACTGCTTTAAATATTTTTTATGGTATTCGAGACATAGGTTTCGAGCGTCAAGGAGCACTTTTTGCATAATATCATTTCTTTTTTTTTGTACCAGTGGCGTCCGTACTGCAGCGAGACTGAAAATTTTCAGATTTTCCGGCGATGAAATTACTTTCTAAATTCTTATTTATTTTGGAGCAAATTTGGTTTTTTGACTTTTTGTTGTACGAGGCCCGTTTCCGGTTGAAAAAATAAAACACTTTTCATGCATGAAGAAAGATCCCCAAATTTGATGAGGAAGGTACATAATACGTGGTTTCATAAATGATTGTAACATCGTAGACTGCGTTGACAATTTTTACCTTATCTTTTCTCACAAATTCTCTACAAATTCACAATTCCAGTCACATTATTCAATTTCTTTCGAAATTGCCAGTCCAAACTCACAGTATCGTTTGTTCAATTGAAATTTACAACAGGATATAAATATTTGTAATAGTCAAACGCCAACTGCGCTGTTATAATCATTCATAAAGACCTTGTAATAATAAGACTATAGATCGTTTCAAAATGATTGTCATCAGAGCAAGCCATGAAAGTCCAGTCGGGGCTTTATTTCTAGTTACTAAAAAGTCATTAAAAATTTCTGTGGGTTCATCAGTCAGAGAAGGGAAATAAATAAACATAACCTAAAAATATATTTAATAATTAATACAATATTTTTATTTTCCAAAGCAATTTCTGAGCTTGAGAATGTTCCTGATTCTTAAATAACATTAGGATTGTCTAAATCTTTAAACCTACCAGCAGTATATAATTTCTGACACTGTATTGACAAATTTTCGTATTACCATAATTTGCAGCTAAAGAGCGAGGAAAGAATAGGTATAGCCCCTAAGCTTGTGAATATCATGAAAAATAAACCCAGTCATTTATATTTCAGTCCAGTTCAATCAATGGGATTCAGGTTTTAATATTATGTCGCTGCCTCAATAAACAAAACTATAAACTATCAAAGTACTCTAATGAGATGTCATTCATATAATTCACCGATGAAGATTGAGACTTTATTGAAGATAATTAAGATATATTTTCTTTTCACTGACAAATTATTTGTAATTATAACTTAAAATGAGTCTGTTCAATTCAAATTCAACTGAGATAGCCAAACTGGTGAAACGAAACAAAAAGAACTTGTTGATACTTTGAAAGGTGTGGACCAATTTGTCATACATAATAAGACAAAAAACAAATTAAAGAATTTATTCAGTATGTACGTTAATTGTACTACCATGTAGTAAAGTTATACAATTATAACTTTAATAAACTTATCACCGATTCTGTCCGTTTTAGTAAGAGGAATATTTCATTGAATAGCCAAATATGAACCAAGTGTGTGTGGCAAAGGTGTGTTAAAATTAAAGTGAAAAATGTGGACCACAAGATGTTATCATTTTTGTATGAAAATCATACTTGTTTTAGAATATACTATTGCACAGATTAAATAATGATTTCATTCATTCATATGCCTTGGTTACGTTTGATATGAATAATTGAGTATTTGTTTGTTGATTTAACATATCCATTATATTAATTAAGTACTATTTCTTCAGATCCCGAATAGATGACACACACATTTTTCCTAAGTCTAGAATAGAGAAATGGTGAATATTTTGGCTTTTATTGGAAACGATTGTCAATTTAGCTTTTGTAGGTCTTGTCGGTGTCATTTTAGATAAAAGTTGATTAAGTTCCTTTGAGTGTTTGGAATTCAGAGGAAGCAAAAGTTAAAATTCTGTTTCTATCCTTACCGTATGGGTAAGGAACACACTTAACATTGCTTAAAACTCTGACAATTCACAGTGAAAAACTAAAATAAGCTTCTGTACAAAATTGAAAAAAATCATTCAGAACATTATTCAAAATTTTTTTGTTAATTGGAGACAGAAATATTATATGCAATCATAGATTCATTGAAAATAATTATTAAAAGTACAGTGGAATATTATAGACTTATGCATTTTACTATTTATTTACATATTAGAATTATCTTCTGAATGCAGTGCTCCGAAGCGAACATAACATATGTAAAATAATTGTTAGAGTAAACATCAAAATTGTATTAACAATTCAACTTTCTATAAAATCCAACAAAGGATTCAAGTATTTTTAAGTTTATCAATTATAGGAAACTTATGTTCTTGTAGCCATTGCCGAATTACTTTTTTATGAGAAGCAGCCGTAGGTATTTAATCAACTCTGATTGAATGATTGGTGCATTACCCATGATAATGACACACTTTGTATGAAATAACTGCAGAGAAGGTATTAATTGTTCAGTAATCCATTAATGAAATAGTTCCCCATTCATTGTTTTATGCTAATCCGTATCATTGATACCACTGTCAAGAATTAGATCACATCCAGGTAAAAATCCATCAAATTGTGTACCTCCTGCCTTCACCTATGAATTTTCTTGGCAAACCTTAGGATTACTTTATGTCCACTGGCGAATTTGACTACCATATTAACCTATTCAAGATATTCACCACAAAACGGTACTCTATTCACGATATTTTTATGTTTATCAATAAGAATTTTCCTTCGATCAACTTTCTTGTACTTGTAACCATTTTTTTTTATTATTCTATAAAGTGTTGACTTGAAATGATCGCAATCCAGGTGCTTTTTAGCCAGTTCAAAATGATATCCAAACTGATACACTCATTGTTTTTGATATTAGAAAAAATAAAGTCGTTTAATGTCTCTTTGAACGTATAATCATGTGGAATAGGTTTCCTTCCAGTGCTAACTCTGGCTCTAGCAACTTGCCTTCCACTTTTTTCTCTGAAATTCTTCGGACAGTTCTAGGAGAAATCTGAAATTTTAAAACTTACTTAATCAGAAAACACATTGTACATGAGCGTTTACCTGAAAAACGAGCGCAATGCCATTAATACTAGCAGAAATATCTACTGAATCCCTTAAGAACTCACAGTAACACCGATACACTGCCTGGCGTTCCGTTGCAGTAAAATGAGAGGAATCTGGTTGTATTCCGGCCGTTTTCAATTCAGTAATCAAATCAAAGTAGATTTAAGAGATATTTGAAGCCACTTGTCTATTAAATCAAGAATATAAACTGATATTAACGATTAAATTCGAAATATCTTCAATAGGTTAACTCAAACTGGAAAAAGTCAAAGTCAGTGATATTTTCAACACCAACCTAAAATCGGCAAATCGAAATTCACCGAACGGACCGATACCAACATATTTTCGATTTCTCACAGCCGCCCGAGATGCCAATCATTTTGAAATGAACTATATCTTTGTGAAAAACGTGTAACTAAATTCTTTATGCACGAGAATGTGTTTATTTTTTAAACCGGAAACGTGCCTCGTACAGCAAAAAGTCGGGAAACCGAATTCGCTTCAAATTGAGTAGGGATCAAAAAAGTAGTTGTGATTGTCGGAAAAACCAGGAGAGTATCATTTTTTACCTGAAAATATTCAGTCTTGCTGCAGTACTGACGCCACTGGTAGAAAAGAAAACAAATGATATTATGCAAGAAGGGCTCCTTGGCGCTCAAAACCTATGTCTCAAATATTTCAAGCACTGTGAAAGTTATTAATAAAAACATTTTTACTTTCCATAATTTTAACACCCCGTATTTCAGAAATATTTCTCGACATTTGTTTTTATGACAAACAAGGGCTTATTTTATTATTAAGTAGATACGTGGTTAAAATTTCTTACGAGCTGGACCACCCTGTATAGCATTGTAAAATTATATATACTCAGTTTTCAATTTTCACCAGTGGCGTCTGTACCGATATCTGTCCGAATAGATTCGGTGAAAATGCTTTTTTTCAAATTTTAAATTTGTATTTAGGTAATCACCACATAATTCAAAACGAGAATGGTATCTCGTGTTTTCACCTGCGACGAACACTTTCTTAAACAAAATGCCATATCATCTAAGAGAGTTATGAAATTCTCTGATTACATACTTCCAAAATCATCTAGGCACAGATTGAGGTAATGGAGACATCTTCCAACAAAATTGGTGAACTTTCATTCATTCGATCTAACGTGTAGGAAGAAATACCCAATCAAATATTCACCAATTATTCCAATCAATACATTAACAGAAAGTTGGTCCTGGTAATGAGTTTTTCAAATCGTGTGTGGATTATCCTGTGTCCAAAAAAATTAGATGATTTGGAAATATTTGATCAGAGAATTTCATAACTCTCTAGATGAAATAGCATTCTCATCATGAATTAGGTGGTGATTTCGAATATGAATTTAAATTTGAAAAAAACATGGGCTCACCATTTTTTTGGCCGAATTTATTCCTACAGAACTACGTACGGGCGCCAGTGGTTGAAATCGAAACCAATTTTGAATTGTAAAAAATGTTTATTGATGCGTATTTAAAACCTACCAAAACGCAAAGAGCACTTTTTGCATAATATCATTTCTTTTCTATTCTACCAGTGGCGTCCGTACTGCATCAAGACTGAATATTTTCAGATGAAAAATGATGCGCTACTGGTTTTTCCGACAATAAAAAATAACTATTCGAATCCCTATTCAATTTGGCGCAAATTCGTTCTTTGCCTTTTGCTGTGCGAGGCAGCGTTTTCGGTTAAAAAAATTCTCACATTCTCATGCATGAAGAAATCGCCAAATTTTGATGAGGTACTTATAGTCCGTTCACGAAAGGTTGAGCACATAGTAGGCGTTTCTTTATTTATCTGAAGTTGGCAGTATTTGCTGTCATAACGTAAAATAATTCAATGTTGCCGAATGTACCCGGCCTCGTCCGACGAGCTAGCGAGTAATCAGACAACTCTATGCAATATTGACAACATTGCGTATCAATCTGACAAGAAAATGAACATCATAACCTAAATTTTTAATATACACAGTGGAATATGTCAAATTATCATGGCCAACCGACGGCTCAACCTTTCGTGAACGGACTATAGGTGCATAATAATAATAAGACTATTTTTGTGAACGAAATTTTGGCGATTTTTTCATGTATAAGAATGTGTTTTATTTTTTTAGCGGATACGGTGCCTCGTACAGCAAAAAGTCAAGAGACCGAATGTGCTCCAAATTAAATAAGGATTTAAATAGTAACTTCAATTGTCGGAAAAACCAGTGGCGTATCATATTTTTATCTGAAAATATTCAGTCTCGCTGCACTACGGACGACACTGATAGATAGAAATGAAATGATATTATGCAAAAAGTGCTCCTTGACGCTCAGAAATTATGTCTCAAATTTCATGAAAATATTCGAAGCAGTTATTAATAAAAAACATTTTTTGTCTATAATTTTAACATTCCGTATCTCGGAGAGGAAACATTCTCGACAAACTAAGGCTTATTTTTGACTAGCTGACCCGTGCCCACTCCGTTAGGCATAATGTTAATAATCCTTTTTCAGTACAGAGTGTTATGTTTTGATTTCTAACTGCCAAAAAGGGGTTTATACGCAGGTATAGTGCGTATTTGCACGCTAATACAAAATCGGAAAGTAACTCTGTCCGAAAAAAAACATTTGAGGGATTTGCGATAAACGAATTCCAGGAAGACCAAGTCACGGGTAAAGTTAGTTTGGTAATGGTAATTTCAATTGTTCAAAACTTCTCTGTAAACTATATTGAATATAATGTTATCATTTGGTATCAAAATATATTGTCTATCAGGAGTTCTAACTCGAGATAAGCCAACATGTAACTGCCAATGGAAAAACACGGCTTTCTCAGGACAATGCCCACCAGAGAGAATGTTTGACCTTGGGACTTGTTAATATAGTGAGGGCAAAAGATATCTTCACTGGAAACTGTAGCCTTTAAACGGTATGGGTAAATCAGTGGGAATCATGGGTAACCGCGGAATATAGGCCAGTTATATTGTCCCGTAACTCTTCTGTAAGCAGCATTTTCTCATTACACATGTTGGGGTGGTTCAAATTTCTTAATAGCATGATAGGAATGCCAACTTTCGTGAGGAAGTAAGCTAGAAGGGTTCAAAGAATTCAAAAATTCTTGGGGATAGTGCACTGTATCCTCAATACTACACACCGTATCAATAGACTTATAGTGTTTGACCAGGGAGGTGATTCGACAATTGTCGACCAACTTCCCTGCTAAGTTGGTCGACATTCGTCGATTCGCGAACACGACATAATTCAAGAATTGACCCCCTGACCGGGAATTTTCTCTGAAATGAGTTTATTTATTTCATTCACTGTATCGTTTCTGGGTGACAATATTGCCCTAGAACAAAGCCAATGATAATCTCTATCCAATAAATTTTCAAGACCGGATATTGCATTAGTAAAATGTTCCAACCTGTGCAATATGTATCCTAATGTCCAATGTTTAACGTCATTGCTGTTGGTGTTAGAAGAGACAATTTTCCTCCGCTAAGATTGAGTAGTTTACGCGGAAAGTCGTCATCGTCGCTCAAATGGACTCTCATGTTTGTTCGTAAATTGAGAGATGCAACCGAAGTGAGATGATTTTAAGCATGGTCTGATGATATCGGCGCGTGTTCCTTCTGTACTACAGGCAGTGTTTGCCGAAAATCGCCCGCAAAAACAAAAGTAACGCCCCCAATACAGCATCAGAGTTTCTGAGGTCTTTGATAGTATATTCGTCCCATATAATTAAAGATGCTTTTTACGTATGGAACAAACTGTTGCTCTAGTTAGACTGTCAGAGGTAGCTTAAAAGTGGAGTGTGCTGTTTTCCCATCATTCGAAAAAGTAGCGGCAATCCCCAAAGAGACAACGGCTAGTCCATTTTCTCCGGATTGTCTTACTTTTGCCAATACCAAATTTGCAAGAAACGTTTTGCAGGGGCGTCAAGAAAGAAAGTTAAAGCTCTGTTATTAATCACACTGTAAATTTAGTGCATCAGAAGCTTGTCTCTGGTCTTTGACTAATTTCGGTACATTTTCATTAATAAAAACTGACAACTCATTGGTATCGTACGAACGTATCGGTAGTATGTCCGTTACATCGTTATGTGGCCGAATGTCGAAAGTGTGCTAATTCTGTTTCGAAAAATTCAATTCCGACCACGCGAGCACAGGTCCACAGGGCACAGATAACGCGACTGAGCTGCGCTCAGAATTCAGATGTAAATGGCCACGCCCCTTCTCCCGAAGCGAGCACGAACGCGAACCGAATTAAACCGAAGCCGTCGCGCGCCTCCGCTGCTTTGGCTTTCATACGTTTTTTATCCGATTCCCTTTTCAAAACGGACTACCACGTGAAAGCCTTCTTATTTTTTGGTGTTTTATATAGCCTATGGCACTCACGAATAATGTGGCTTTCTATTGGTGAAAGAATTTTCAAAATCGGTCCAGTAGATCCCGAGATTAGCCCTTACAATTTACAAATATACAACACACAAACTTAACCTCTTTATAATATTAGTATAGATGTAGAATACGTGGTTGAAATTCTTGTTTACGATCTGGACCACCCTGTATAGGGTGATTTAGCATTCCGAATTTATATGATATGGCCCTGAAAATCGAATGATATCCAATGACAGTTTTCTAGAACCTCATGAAAGTTATCTTTATACCAAATTTCGGACGATTCGGTTATTTGGTGCAGGAGATGCTGTGGTTTAAATTCTCATTCGAATTAAACAACATCCTGTATTTCAGAATCTAGAACACCTAGATACTACAGATGGGGGTTTCGCGGAATACTCCAGGTGTTTTTTATCTCCATGATAATGTTTCCCACCATATCCGGGGCACCCTGCATAAGGTGATTTAGCTATTTCTGCTAAAAATATACTCGTCGGTTACTTCTGATTGACCCCGGTGATGTTAGCTCCCGGCTAACCAGCTCCAAGCGCGCCTATTCCATCACGGTCGATGAGGTCGCCCGGCGTCAGTTGATTTGTTTAACGGTTAATTCTGAGGAATGCTACATCGGAAGTGATCAAATTCATACTGCAAGCAAAGAATTGAACAATTCAAATATATTTATACTTCGTTTTATTCAATTTCTATCACATTAGGTATCTACTCGTACGAAACAATTTATTGAAGTTTCATTAGTTTGAGATATCCGGCCAAGAATTCTGATGAATGGAATGGAGTGGACTTCATTCAACGTACTTTGGAGTATATTTTCAATTATTTCTATGTACTATGGAGTCTAGACCGCCAGCTGCAAGGGTCGAACAAGGCCATGTTAAAGTTAACAATATCGGATTCATTTTTTTTGTATTTCGAAAGTCCGGCCAAAAAGTCCGGTGGATGATGTAGTTAGGACATTATATAAACTGTTTCCAGAAAAAGTTTTGTTCGTTTCTGAGAACCCGACACCCCTAGCTCTAGGGGTAAAAGCCGATCCTCTCTAGTCTCGAACTCGATATGACAACATTCCTTTTTTTCTGCTTGTTTCGGTAAACCGGCCAAGAATTCCGTTAGATGGTTTTCATCGTGTATGATATGAGTTATATTGGAGAAAAAATTCGTTAGATTCTGAGAACCCTGCAACCCTAGACAAAGCACAAAAAAAAGAAATGTTGTAATATCTAGTTCGAGATGAGAGAGTGTCGGCTTTTATCCTTGGAGCTGGGGGTATGGGGTTCTCAGAAACGAACGAAACTTTTCTTCGTAATAGCTTATATAATGTCCAAACGACTTCATCTACTAGACTTTTGGCCGGACATTCGAAATAAAAAAAATATTATTCGATCGTGTTAACAGTAAAACTTGAAAACCCCCAAGTTCGATCCTTGGAGCTGGGGGTGTGTGGTGCGAGGAATCGAATGAAAATTATGTCAGACGTAATTTGTGTAATGCTCTATCGAATACACTTTTCAGAATTTTTGCCGGAAATCTCAAATAGAAGAAAAAATGGATTTTTGCCATCGAGTCAACAGCGAAACTAAAAAGTGTTGGAACGATCCCCACATCTAGGGTTGCAGGGTCCTCAGAATCTAACGAATTTTTTCTCCAATATAACTCATATCATACACGATGAAAACCATCCACGGAATTATTGGCCGGGTTACCGAAACAAGCACAAAAAAAGGAAATCTTGTCATATCGAGTTCGAGACGAGAGAGCGTCGGCTTTTATCCTTGGAGCTGGGGGTATGGGGTTCTCAGAAACGAACAAAACTTTTTTTCGTGATAGCTCATATAATGTCCTAACGATATCATCTACCAGACTTTTTGCCGGACATTCGAAATACAAAAAAAATATTATTCGATCGTGTTAACAGTAAAAATTGAAAACCCCAAGTTCGATCCTTGGAGCTGGGGTGTGTGGTGCAAGAAATCGTTTAAAAATTATGTCAGACGTAATTTGTATAATGCTCTATCGAATCCACTCTTCAGAATTTTTGGCCGGACATCCCAAATAGAAGAAAAAAGGGATTTTTGCCATCGAGTCAACAGCTAAACTAAACAGTGTTGAGAACGATCCTCACATCTACTGTTGCAGGGTTCTCAGAATCTAACGAAATTTTTCTCCAATATAACTCATATCATACACGATGAAAACCATCCAACGGAATTATTGGCCGGGTTACCGAAACAAGCACAAAAAAAGGAAATCTTGTCATATCGAGTCCGAGACAAGAGAGCGTCGGCTTTTATCCTTGGAGCTGGGGGTATGGGGTTCTCAGAAACGAACGAAACTTTTTTTCGTAATAGCTTATATAATTGTTGAAGAGTAACGTCCATGATGATAAATATTGAATGAATTGTTGACAGGAATTTGGACTAGATTTTATTTTGATTTCTTAAATACTTGCCGACGTTTCGAATCTTTTGTGATTCTTCTTCAAGGCTCGATATTCACTTCAATCAAAATATCGTCATAATATTTATTTCGTTCGTTTCTCGTTGATCAGAATTGACTTTCAACGAGAAACGAACGAAATAAATATTATGACGATATTTTGATTGAAGTGAATATCGAGCCTTGAAGAAGAATCACAAAAGATTCGAAACGTCGGCAAGTATTTAAGAAATCAAAATAAAATCTAGTCCAAATTCCTGTCAACAATTCATTCAGCCTATATAATGTCCAAACGACATCATCTACTAGACTTTTTGGCCGGACATTCGAAATACAAAAAATATTATTCGATCGTATCAACAGTAAAACTTGAAAACCCGAAGTTCGATCCTTGGAGCTGGGGGTGTGTGGTGCAAGGAATCGAATGAAAATTACGTCAGACGTAATTTGTATAATGCTCTATCGAACTCAACTCCTAGAATTCTTGGCCGGACATCCTAAAGAGAAAGAATGGATTTTTGCGGTCCAGTCAACAGCGAAACTAAAAAGTGAGAATGATCCTCACGTCCAGGGTTGCAGTGTTCTCAGAATTCAAAGAAATTTTTCTTCAATATAACTCATATTATACACGATGAAAATCATCCAACGGAATTCTTGGCCGGGTTACCGAAACAAGCACAAAAAAAGGAATGTGTTGTCATATCGAGTTCGAGACGGGAGTGTCGGCTTTTATCCTGGAGCTGGGGGTGTCGGGTTCTCAGAAACGAACAAAACTTTTTTTCGTAATAGCTTATATAATGACCTAACGACATCATCTACTAGACTTTTTGGCCGGACATTCGAAATACGAAAAAAAATATTATTCGATCGTGCTAACAGTAAAACTTGAAAACCCCAAGTTCGATCCTTGGAGCTGGGGGAGAAATGATTGAAATTTTATTCCAAAGTACGTTGAATGAAGTCCACTCCATTCCATTCATCAGAATTCTTGGCCGGATATCTCAAACTAATGAAACTTCAATAAATTGTTTCGTACGAGTAGATACCTAATGTGATAGAAATTGAATAAAACGAAGTATAAATATATTTGAATTGTTCAATTCTTTGCTTGCAGTATGAATTTGATCACTTCCGATGTAGCATTCCTCAGAATTAACCGTTAAACAAATCAGCTGACGCCGGGCGACCTCATCGACCGTGGTGGAATAGCCGCGCTTGGAGCTGGTTGGCCGGGAGTCAACATCACCCCGCTTTCTGATTGGGTTGTTTCATTTCAATAATATTTGGTAGAGACATGCTCTACAGCAGAAACTAAAACAATCTTTACAAAATAAAGAAAAATCCAGCAAAGTATTGGAAAAATTCACCAATAATGGTATTTAGACTTTCACCATTTGATGATGATTTTTGACAATCGGGACGTTTTGTTCTACCGTGAAATGTTCCATATACCTACATGACATTATGACTTTGGGCATGTTCAAATTTTGCATTCCAACATCCATGAAATTCTTTGATGGTTGTTTCATTTCATAGAATTGCCGCTACAGGTATCTAGGTGTATGCAGTGAATGCAGTAAAACTTCTTCAATTGCTAAATTTAAATAGCTTTCACACCGAAGTGAGGAGACGTTTTTTGCCAGGGACAAACATGCTGTCTGCTCTTTGATCTTCCTCGTCCTCTTAAGATAATCTGAGGATATTATAACTGATTATTACAAGGTGAAAACGATGAGCTCTTATGGTATCAGTGCACGGATGGGGCAAGTCCTGAAGGTCTACAAAAGCATTCGATTATAATATATTCACTTTGTAACGGACAGTTCTTGTGTTGTGTTGTCATGCCTTACCAAGCCAGTATTTTACACCATACGTCATGAAATGCCTTTCAATCAATGTTTACTTTCGTTTATCACGTTTGCGTTCTAAGGTTTTTCACCAACGTGAACCTGAAGAAAGCATTCCTTCTGAATTCATTGAAAGTGGTTAATGTATATAAGACTGATCCTTCAATAACGCCTTCAGAATTAGAATAACTTCAAATGTATTGCTCTATGAATATAAAGTTTATTGTTATTACAAAATATTAATTGAAACTATTTACAATCTTACCTATGAATATAAAGAAACGACAATTGAAGTCGATTCTTCAAATACTGAAT
The DNA here is from genome assembly GCA_013421045.1 of Propylea japonica. Taxonomy (NCBI): domain Eukaryota; kingdom Metazoa; phylum Arthropoda; class Insecta; order Coleoptera; family Coccinellidae; genus Propylea; species Propylea japonica. Next base: position 50,780,168 of record CM024242.1, read on the forward strand.
CTCTCTCAAAGAAATATACAATATGATACTATTTAGAAAATTAGATGTTCTGATTGAACGTCAAATCAATTATTTTATAGTTGTCATATCCTAATGCCCGATTGCACCGTTCGTCTAAGCAACGTTTAAGCCCTTTGAGTGACGTTTATTCCATTGATGCAACGTCATTTCAGGGCTTTAACGTTGCTTAGACGAACGGTGCAATCGGGCATAAGCCTAATCTCTGAATTAATTGACATTGAAGAAATGCAGTTTCTTTACATGTACTTTAGAGATTAGGAAGTAGATCAGGCCTAGTGTCACCTATAAAAGCCCAGCTTGTTATCGTAAAGTATAAAATTAAGATTAATGATTTTGTTTCTATTTTCTTTAACAGTTTGTTTTTTTTTCCAGAGACAGTGCAGAGACAGTTCAATGAGTGAGACCAGAAATGAACGCAAGTACAAACCCTTTAAAAAATTTTTTGTTGTGAATTTCGAACATTCAAACAGTGCTTTTGTATTGTGGATAAATAACCCGCTATGAAATATTATGGAAATGAGTTTTTGGTTCGACTCAGCAGCTGTATCGATTTTCAAAAGGGTTAAAGGGCGAAGTGTAAAAACAAACTCGTAATGTCTCGAGGAATTTACTACTGAATCGTGGATTAGTTCATGACTTTTGTTGGGAAATATTTGACAGTTAATACATAAAAACACAAGAAGAACTTGCACGCGGATTCGAGAAGCTAATAAATTCTCAACTGATCTATCTCGCATTTGAATCACATAAATTGCTGGTTCTCCATGACCGAAAAAATTATGATTTGTATGGAATCACTTTCTGTTTTTTGCTGAAAATCAATTCTTCAGTGAATATGGAGTACCTTAACTCTTTTAAGTTCTGTAATGAAATATCTTTGCTGATAACATTAATTAATGATAACTCAATACGGTGATTTATATAGAGAGTCCGTTCACGAAAGGTTGAGCTCATAGTAGGCGTTTCTTTATTAGCTGAAGTTGGCAGTATTTACTTTCATAGAGTAAAATTAAGTCAACGTTGCCGAATGTACTCTGCCTCGCCCGACAAGCTTGCGAGTTATCAGATATAGTCCGTTTCAAAATGATTGTCATCAGAGCAAGCCATGAAAGTCCAGTCGGGGCTTTATTTCTAGTTACTAAAAAGTCACTAGAAATTTCTGTGGGTTCATCAGTCAAAAATGTATTTAATACAATATTTTTATTTTCCAAAACAAATTTGTGAGCTTGAGAATGTTCCTGATTCTTAAATAATATTAGGATTGTAAATCTCTAAACCTACCAGCAGTATATAATTTCTGACACTGTATTGACAAATTTTCGTATTTACCATAATTTGCAGCTAAAGAGCGAGGAAAGAATAGGTATAGCCCCTAAGCTTGTGAATATTATGAAAAATAAACACAGTCATTTATTTTCAGTCCAGTTCAATCAATGGGATTCAGGTTTTATTACTATGTCGCTGCCTCAATAAACAAAACTATAAACTATCAAAGTACTCTAATGAGATGTCATTCATATAATTCACCGATGAAGATTGAGACTCTATTGAAGATAATTAAGATATATTTTCTTTTCACTGACAAATTTATTTGTAATTATAACTTAAAATGAGTCTGTTCAATTCAAATTCAACTGAGATAGCCAAACTGGTGAAACGAAACAAAAAGAACTTGTTGATGTTGTTTTTTATATTTAATAAAACACTTGCAGAGTTTATAACGGTTTATTCGAAAGGAAAAGAGAAAAAGTAAACTGTGAACACAACGACGACGACGAGTTAAACTGAACTGAGAGCTTCCAGAATGAGAAGCACAGATACAAAAAAGAAGTAGCATGCTGCGCATGTCACACATAGAATAGATGAGCTTTCGGTGTACATTTACAACACCCCCACTCACGAAAGTTCACATCTTCGCTACCAACTTAAATACTTAAACCTAAATAACCCAGGAACTTCTTGTTTTTTACATTTTGCAATGGCTTAGTTAGTATATCAGCCACCATTTCTTCAGTGGACAAATACTTCAAATTGATTTATTTTCCAAAACTGCATCTCTCAAAAAATGGTACCTGATATCGATGTGCTTCGATCTGTCATGGAAAACTGGATTGTTTGCCAACTTTTGGGCACTCTGATTATCATTATAAATTTCAATATAATCCAATCTTCCAGTGAGCTCAAATAAAAGATTTCTCAGATAAATAGCTTCCTTTGTGGCATCACTCATATACTCAGCTTCGGTTGTTGACAAAGCAACTGTCCGCTGTTTACACTTTTCCACGATATAGATCCACCACAAAACTTAAAAACATATCCCGAAAAGGATTTCCTATCTAGCCTGTCTGATCCCCAATCAGCATCAGCAAAGCCAACTATACCAGAGTTATCATTACAAAATTTCATGGAATAATTCTTTGTTCCCTTTAAATATCGCAAGACACGTTTTGCACACTGCCAGTGCAGTCTCGTGTAACAATTATTGTATTGACTTAATGAACTCACTGCATGTGCAATATCAGGTCGTGTCATCAATGCCAAATACATGAGGCTTCCTATAAGTTCCTGATAGGGAATTTCTAGACTACAAGTTTCTTCCCTTCAATAACATTGAGTTTAACATTGATTTCTAAAGGGGTACACACAGTTTTACAGTCAATCATATTAAACTTAATCAATAGATCATTTATATACTGCTCCTGATCAATAGTTATACTACTTTATCTCGATTGATTCTCAAGCCCAAGCAGTGTTTAGCTTCTCCAAGATTTTTATTTTAAATTTAGAGCTAAATGACTTTCCAAAAATTTTGTCTCTTTCGTGTCTGCCGAAAAAACAAAAAAATCATCAACATAAAGAGCAACAATCGTTAATTTGCCTTGATTATTTTTAACGTACAAACACGGCTCAAATTTAGATTTTCTATAGCCTATATCTGATAACACTTCATCAACTCTTTCATTCCATGCACGACTTGACTGCTTCAAGCCGTACACAGCCTTTTTTAACTTGAAAACTTTGTTTTTGCTTTGATCAGAAATAAAGCCTTCGGGTTGATGCATAAAAACATTTTCCCTCAAGATGCCATTTAGAAATGCTGTTTTTACATCTAAATGCAGAATCCTTAAATCTTATTTTACAGCTAATCCTATCAATAGTCTCAGAGTGGAATGTCTCACTACCGGAGCAAAGGTTTCACTATAGTCAATACCTTCTCTCTGAGTGTAACCTTTAGCTACAAGACGCGCTCTATACTTGTTTTTCATTTTCTCTCCCGCACTTCACTTTGAAAACCCACTTACACTGAACTATGGTGGCCGCTTCAGGTGGATCTACAAGTTCCCATGTTTCATTCTCGTAGAAGGACTCAATCTCCTCCTCCATGGCACGCTGCCACTCCTGCCGGTCTGCACTGGAGAGCGCCTCTGCTACAGACTTTGGGACTTGTTGCATGTTCGGTGAAGGGGGGCACCATTGAAGTAGTGACATAATCATCAAATGCCTTATTCTTAGCATTCCTTTGCGACCTTCTTGGAACCTGTGTCGTGTCTGGTGGACTTATTTGAATATCTGGAACGTAGTCATTATCTGAAAACTCATTATTGATTAATTCATCAGAACTTAAAGACAATGGTTCACTTTCATCCCCCACTGAATCCAGATCTTCCTCTGGATCTTCAGTAAGAGATACTACAGGTGGTTTTTCAAATACCGTCACATCACGACTTGTGATGACACTCTTCGTACTAGGGTTGAAGCACCTATAGCCCTTTGTAGTTTCATCATAGCCCACTAGAATATGCTTTGTTGATTTTTGATCCCACTTCTTTCTGTTGGCCTTTGGCACATGCACCATGACTGTACTTCCATATACACGAAGGTGACTGACATCGGGTTTTTCTACCAGTCCACATTTCGTATGGTTCTCTCTCTATCTTCGAGCATGCTGAACGATTCCTCAAATAGCACGCTGTTTTGCAAGCTTCGGCCCATAAAGTCTTACTCAGTCCTTCCTCAAACAGTAAGCACCTTGCCTTCTCTACCAGTGTTCGATTTATTCGTTCAGCCATTCCGTTTTGCTGAGGTGTGTGGCTGTTTGATGTCTGGTGTACAATTCCAGCTTTCTTTAAAAACATGCTGAATTCTCGATTGCAAAACTCTCCTCCATTATCACTCCTCAGAACTTTGATTTTTGTGTCAAGTTGATTCTCAGCTAGGTTTTTATATTCTAAGAATTTATCATATGCTTCATCTTTGGTTTTTAAGAAGAATACGAAACATACGGCTGTAATCGTCAGTGAAAGTGATGAAGTATTTAGCTCCACCTAATGATGTGCTTTCCATTGGACCGCATATGTCACTGTGGATTATTTCCAGAAGTTTTTCTGCTCGACTGCCTTCTTTTGGAAATGGTTAACGAGCTTGTTTACCCCTGCAGCATACCTCGCAATTTCCAATGATTTTCTCTTGGTACACAAGGCCATCTACCAACTTCGATGTTTTCTTCAAATATAAATCGTTTGATGTGGCCCAAACGTTGATGCCAAGTATTCTTGCTAACTGCTTGATAGCACACTGGCTTCTCTTCATGCACGTTCAATTTGTACACATTGTTGCACAAGCTAGCAGTTGCCACTAAATATTATGGCGATTGTAAATGTCACAACCATTTTCACTGAATGATACCTTATTTCCATTTTGATTAGCTGACAAACAGAAAGTAAATTTGTTGTCAATCCTGGAACATATTGAACATTTTCTAAAATTATGCGATGGTTTTTGTCAGTTACTGTTCTGATCTCGACATCACCTGCACAGTCAACCTTAATTGTGGATTTGTTCGCAACAACTATCTCTGATAAATCAGGATTTCTTGTGTTCATTAACCATTGTTTAGATGCTGTTAAGTGAACACTGGCTCCACTATCCACATACCAATCTGTCTCTTTGAAATTACCGGTTGTGAATACAGCACTAAAACCTCCTTCAGATCCAGATTTGTTTGGACATTTAGACATATAATGTCCGCTTTTCTTGCACTTGAAACAAATAATATTATTGAGGTCCTTTTTGTTTTGACTTGCCTGTCGGTTTGAATTTGACGTTTTTACCGGCCGCACTGGTTGCAGAATTCTCTCTTGCTTTGCTAGCGCCGTCTCTCCAAGTTTTCTGTAACCTGATCTGGTGTTCCTGTTCGCTGCGAACGCACCATTGTTGCCACTGTTACCTCCATCTATCTGCATGTCTAGTAATCTGGTTTTGATTGAATCTGTGTGATTGCTAATCCCGAATGTTCCACGGCCATTATCATCGGACTATACTTTTCAGGAAGACCTGCTAGCAACAAGGAACCAATCCACTCTTCATCGATTTTAAAACCTGTTCGTCGTAGTTTTTGAGAAGTCTCGATGATCTGATTTATGTAAGATTCCATGCTATTGTGGTTTTCAAGCCTGGCCGATATCAATGTCCGTAAAAGCCCAATTTTTCGCATGAAACCACTGTCATCATATAAGTTTCTGAGACTGGTCCATAATTCTGAGCACTTTTGGCGTCCTTCACGTGTGGGAACAAAGAAGGGTCAATTGTTAATACCAACTTTGCTTTGGCTTTAGCAATTGTGGGAAGATCCGTTTCGCTACCGTCGATGCATTTACTTAGTCCTTCAAGCACAAACACATTCTCGACTGCGAAAGCCCCTCGTCGTAATTCTCACGTCCTAAAAGCTTGGGGACGCTCATCAAGTAATTGGCGTCCATTTTGCTTTTGTGAGAAAACACGTGTATCACTGTATAAAACGACTTTTTGTTAACTATCCCGAACTGAATAACCTTAAACTAGGTTCACGCGCGGTGTAAGCGATCTGGTGTCCATAACCTGTTGTTTTTTATATTTAATAAAACACTTGCAGAGTTTATAACGGTTTATTCGAAAGGAAAAGAGAAAAAGTAAACTGTGAACACAACGACGACGACGAGTTAAACTGAACTTACTGAACTGAG
>CM024242.1:50786290-50866622 GCA_013421045.1 Propylea japonica
CTCATTCGCGTCTCGACTTTCATGCAGTGCATATGTATTAAATACGAGTCCCGAATATAATCAACATTTCCGTATGGTTTCAGAGGAAAGTGAAATATCGATACTAATTTTTCTCAACTACAGGAGTAAATTCAGAACATCAAGTAAGTGGATAGACAATTTGCGATTCTCATTCTGCAATATTGTTTGTGTATTATAAAACTTAGTTCAGATCTATCAAACAACTACTCCGCCTGCGGCTTATCGCGGCGGTCGCAAAAAATGTACGAGACACATTTACAGATACAAATTTCCATAATTTAATTGATTCGTTCTAACATAAGAAACAACTATAAGATGTCAACTTCTGACTACAGGGGTGCATCTAGCCCAGAATTTCAACCTTTACAGTACTCCCAAGTAGCCAAACATACAAGTACCCGTCGAAAAATCAAGCGATAGTTCTTAATTATGATGAAGCACTGACTCTGAATGAATATGTAAAAGCTTAGCTGAGAAGGTACAAGCCAAAAACATCACTCACGTCTCCCGGATCTCTAATAATAGAGTATGTATTTACCTCTCAACGAAGGAACTCGCTGAAAATTTCACGAACCAGCACAAAACCCTAATGATAAATAATACGGAAGTAGAACTGAGAATGCTGTTGACTCGGCTAAAAGAATAATATTGTCCAACGTATGCCCGTCGATACCGCATGATTTATTACTCACAGAAATTAAAAATTGGGCTTCGTAACTATGTCGAATATGACTTCTTTGAGAGCAAGCTTGGTGGGCGAGGAATTTTCCCATATCATGAGTTTCCGAAGACAAGTATACGTACAACCTAATGACAACCTAGAGCTACCATCGTCAATAGTTATCGGTCACGATGATACAAGCTACAGAGTGTTCCTAACTTATGATGTACTTACATGCTTTGCTTGTAAGGAAGTAGGACACATCGCTAAAAACTGCACCAAATTAACCAACATAGATGCGACACAAACAGTATCTGCTGAAATAATACAGCAATCTCAAGAACGACAGAGATGAGTAATGATGAAATGGAAGAAAACATAAACACTCCTGGGTCGAATCAAGAACGGGATGAAACAGGAACACCAGCAATAATGTCACAAGATCATCCCTCATATGCCACGAATATACAATATGGAGAGATCAATAACAAAAGACCACCACCACTTTCTACAAATAGTTCGATCAACTCCACATTAAGCAACACCAGCCAAACTCTACCACTAATAAACACAAGAAGAAGAATCTCAGATTCAATGCAGAATGTCTCGATATTGAGGAGAATTACACCTCTTAAAGAACTCATCGAAAAATCACCGGAAGAATATGTCTTAAACTATGAACAATCTGTAACTTTCTTGAAACAACTTTTGGCTCGAAAAACCCATTGAGTATAGCACTTACTTACACAAAGGACACACCCGGACTGCTAGATATGATGTTCAAACTACACCCATATATAGAAGACAGAGCACTTAAAGGGAGGGTCACAAGAATACGAAATAAAATCAAACGACAATTAAACCCTCAAAATGTCTCGACAGCCTCCGAAATAGATTCTGACAGTTCAACTTATGGAAACTAAGGAGATGGAAAAGTTTCTACTGCAATGGAATGTAAATGGAGTCAAGACACAAAGTGAAAAACTAGCATACTTAATCAATTTGAATAAACCACAAATAATCTGCCTTCAAGAGACCAATTTCAAATCCGAGTACTATAATCACATTAAAAACTTTCAATGTTACCACAAAAATAGAGACAATGCCGCCAAAGCAAGTGGAGGAGTAGCAACATATATACGAAATCGTTTCAATACAGAAAAAATACACATCAATTCCCACCAAGAAATAATTGCATGTTCAGTCCAATTCTATCAGTACAAAATCACAATAGTAAATGTTTATATTCCACCGAATTCTGATACTGATGCAATTGAAGAACTCGGCAAAACAATCGAACAACTACCAAACCACGCCTTATCGTGGGAGACTTTAATTGTAATAACATATTATGGGGATCAAAATCCACAGATAGAAAAGGAAAAGAACTGGAGGAATTTTTAGACAGAAACAATTACGTTCTGTTGAATTCTGGTGAGGGCACAAGATTCAATATAACAACGGGAGAAAAGTCCTGCATAGATCTCACTTTCTGCGATCCCCAGCTGACCTCAACCCTGCAGTGGAATATTACCGACTATCTGTATGGGAGTGATCATTTTCCCATATTTATAGAGCATGAAGAACTACGAAAGAGAACAAGTACCACACAGATGACTAATACATGGAATATTAAAAAGGCAAACTGGAGCAATTTCACTACAAATATTGAAGATGAAATACCCATAAATCTTCCTTCTCCAGATGCTAACTACAATGCTGAAATAATTACTCAGATCATTACAGAAAGCGCCTCTTTAAATGTGGGAAAAATTAAACTTCCAAAACAACGCAGCGTACCCTGGTGGAATAACGATTGTAAATAGCAATAGAACAGAGCAAACATGCCTTCTACATATACAGAAAACGAAGAACAACAGAGAACCTAATAGAGTTCAAGAGACTTAGAGCTAAAGCTAGATATATAGTAAAATCCAGCAAGAAAACTTCATGGAATGAATATATACCTCCTCAATAACTCCTGCAACACCACTAAACGAAGTATGGAACAAAATTTACCGAATAAAGGACAAACAACTGAGAGGACAATAACGAGCATATCACATAACAACACCAATTTAACGAATGACAAAGAAATGAGCGATGCTTTTGGCGAATACTATGCCGAGCTGTCTAGTACTGAAAACTACAGCCCTGAATTCAAACAAATAAACTGAATGCCGAGAACACCGTAAATTATAACATACAAGACGAAAGTCTAAACAATAATGAACTGAACACCCCATTACAATAAAAGAACTAATAGTGTTTTGGAGAACGCCAAGAAAACTTCACCGGGGCCTGACAATATACCATATATTTTTATGACACACTTGGGACCGAAAGCTAGAGAATACCTACTACAACTTTATAACCAAATTTTTCCAACCGGAGTATTTCCCACAGCTTGGAGAGAGGCGACAGTTATACCTATTCTCAAACCGGGGAAGACTAAAACGCACGTTACCTCGTATAGGCCTATCTCACTCACCTGCACAATGTGTAAATTATTAGAAAAAATAATAAATGCGAGACTTTCATGGCATCTTGAAGTAAATAATCTTCTCTATCAACAACAGAATGGTTTCAGGAAGCAAAGATCTACCAACGACAATATTATAGCTCTGGAAAGCTACATAAACGATGCTTTTGCATCAGAACAGAAAGTTCTAGCCGTATTCTTCGATATAGAGAAGGCTTTCAATATGACGTGGAGAACAAACATACTAGACACTCTGAAATCATGGAACATATGTGGAAATATCTTGCTTTTTATACGAAACTATCTTAGCGATAGGTATTTTAGGGTCAAGGTGAATGGAGCAATGTCAGATAAATATTGTCAGGAGAATGGCATAGTACAGGGTGGCGTTCTTTGTACGACCTTGTTTGACATAGCAATTCAAGAGGTTGTGAAGAAAGTGCCTGAACCAGTAAAAATCATGTTATATGCCGATGATTTCACAATATACGTATCCGGTAAAAATGCTTATACACTACAACTGCTCATACAAAATACCATAGAAAAAATTGAAGACTGGAGTTCGTCAACAGGCTTTAGTATCTCTACTCATAAAACGAAATCAGTTCTTTTCTCCAAAAGCAGGAATAAAGAAACAATAAAACTACAGCTGAATAAAAACAATATACAACAAGAGAAGTGTGTAAGCTTTCTGGGGATGATCTTCGATGACAGGATAACATGGAAACAACACATAGACAGAGTAAAGATAAATTGTACACAAGGTCTGAATATTATAAGAGTACTTTCACACCATACATGGGGAGCCGACATAAACAGCCTCTCGACCATCTATAAAAGTCTCATAAAATCTAAACTGGAATACGGCTTCCTATCTTACTTCAATACAAGTAAAACAAATAAGAAAGTAATACAACGAATAGAGTCAAAGGCCCTTCGACTGATCACAGGGGCCTTCTGCACAACACCTGTCAAAAGCTTGTATTGTTTATTGGGGGAGCTGCCCATTGAATACCGCTTTAAAAGGACAACAATCACCTACGCCATAAAGAGAATCACCCACCCTGCTCACTCAATTATGAACTGGTTTTCTTAAATCATCACGAAGAGAACTACCATAAGCATCCAAACAGAAGACCATCCTTTCATCGTAGACTGAGCTGCTACTTGCGAGAGATAGAGTATAATATTCCTGACCTGCTACAACGTTTAACAGCAACACACCGCCTTGGATCGTCCCTACATTGAACACTAACACTAGCCTTAAAAAGTACCACAAAAACGACACAAACCATCAGATAATTCAAAACCATTTCAAGAGCATTCAAGATGAAAATGTGAACGCACAATTCTATTACACTGATGCATCATCAATAGATGGAGGAGAAACAGTTGGATTCGCAGTGGTTGGTCCTCTAGAAACAAGAAGATTTAAGATGGAAGGCAGTGTTTTCTCCGGAGAATTGACGGCAATACATCATGCACTCTCAGAAATATTGAATGAACAACATGAACATAGTTTCGTTGTGTGTACCGATTCCTTGAGCTCAATAAAAATAATCGAACAAACTTATCCTAGTCATCCTCTTGCCCAGCAAATTCAACACCTACTTTATCAGCTACACAAGCGTAATAGGGCTGTCACCTTCGTGTATGTACCCTCTCATACTGGAATAAGAGGAAATGAGTTAGCAGATGAACAGCAAAGGAGGCACTTGCCAGCCAACATATTCAAAGAATCTTCACTGGAAAAGAAGCCACTCTTCAGGTCAAAAATAAAATAGAAAGCAATGGCAAAAAGAGTGGATAGATACCCCATCACATCTCAAAAACATTAAATCAACCCCATCTAGAAAATCAGTTTATCCAAGCGGGCGACGAAACCAGATCAAAATTAGCCGCCTAAGAAGTGGGCACACCAAACTTACCCATGGTTTTCTTCTCTCAAGAGAAGACCCTCCACAGTGCGACCAATGTGAAACGCGAGTGACTATCAAACACATAGTAAGTGAGTGCGAAAAATTTCATGAAAAACGTCATGAGTGCGGAGTGAGTACGCGAATAGAAGTTGCGCTGGGAAATAATATTGAAGAACTAGAAAAAACTCTTAACTTCTTCAAGAAAATAGAACTTTATGATAAGATTTAGTTCTCGTCCAATAGTACGCAAATTCTCGAAATTGTAATATTGAATATCCTTCATATGTGACCCCAACTTTTGTAAATAATGGACTGTGCTAATGACCCTCAGAGTGGTCGAAGCACAAACCCTCTTTTTAAAATAAAAAAAAAAAAAAAAAAAAAAAAAGTTTTTGCTTTGATGAAAATGTTCGATCTACTGATTAGTTTCGTTTCCTTTTTTTCAATATTAATTGAAAAAACTTCGGTTTTGATGACTGCAGTCGGTGTTGTTTAAGAGTAACTGTTTTTCAATTTTTTTCAAGCAAATATTGATTTTAAAAAAATTCTAGTTAATTACACTAAAAATGAAAATAGAACATCTTCCTCCTCGCAAAATGTAGGCTCATCAGTTTAACGTTCACAAAATTGATCAAAAATGAGCAATTCATTGCCTATTTTCCTTTTTTTGATATGAAATTGTCTTGAACAATCGATTACAAAGTATTCAGAAGCAATACTAGTGATTTTGAAACTCAACTGAATATTGAGATTGTAGATTAGGGGTTTTCTAATAAGAGGTGTTATTTTAAAGAGCCCGCTATTTCGGTAGATGTCACGTTTAAAGCTATCATTTTGTGACATTTGACAGGTAGAAACTACGCCATTAATAAAAATGGAACAATACGCGCTTCAAGAACGCATTGCAATTATCAAAATGCACTATAAAAAATGGTGTAATTTTGGCAGAGACGGTTCGTAAAACTCAAACTTTTTGGGTCATCGTGAAGCATCTTGTCAAACCGTAATGAAGAAATTCGTAGAAAAATTCGAGCTGCTGTTAGCGATGTGAGGAATTAAACCTGTACAGGTCGCTCAAGAACAGCCGATAGTATTGCTGCTGTAGTCGAAAGTGTTGAAGAAAACCCAGGTGATCCATTTCTCGTCGTTCCTTTGGAATTAGGTATTCCACAACTTCATGACACAGTATTTTGCATAAAGATTTGGTTCTTGAGGCTTATAAAGTTCAGTTAACACAAGAACTCAGCCGGCTGATCATCAACAACTTCGTGTCATCGGTCTTTTGCGGAAAAAGTTTCCGGGCCGTGTTATCTTTCGAAGAGGTGATCACAATTGGCCACCGAGATCTTGTGATTAACACCTTGCGACTTCTTCTTTTAGGGCCACGTGAAACAGAAGGTCTACGCCATAACCCAATGTCGATTCAAGACCGCAAAGATGGAATTCGTGAGGCTATCGAGGACATGGGGCAGCCACTTGCGATTTGGTTATAGAAAATTTCATTAAAAGGATATGGTCCTGTAAGCGTGGTCGTGGTGGTCATTTGCCTGATGTTATTTTCCACTGTTAACGTCATAGCTTCTTCTTTATAATGAAATAAACATCCGATCATTTAAATTGAAAAATAGCATTCTTCTTTGAATATCAAAATAACACCTCCTATTGGTGGAAAACCCTTTAGATTATTAGAGGGGGGTTATATTTCACTGTGACCTGTATGGTTGAAATGAAAGCTTTCAGTTGTATTGGAGGAAGTGATCGGTTCCACAAACACATCAAATATTCACTATTTTTCCACTATCTGATTTCACGAAAAGTACTGCTCATTATTAGTGAAACACAACGATTTAAAGTAAATTGAATATCAACAATATAGCATAGTAAAACACCCTTCTGTGAATTCGACTTAAAATTACCAATCACCGTGTAAGAATCCTCACTTGTTCTGGATTACTCTGTTAATGAAACGATCGACAAATAAGTGACGTTAGCCATTGTTTATTAAAGGGATCATCAGCTTTTGAGGGCGAGAGATAAGCCCGAAACGCTCGAGGAGACAATGGTGCTAAAGTGGAAAAGTGCAGAGCTCTGAGAGGAAGGCGCCTAGAGGTACGAGAGATCCTCGTATAATTGCGAGGGGTAATTTTTTCTTTTCCCGAATTGCCTGAGATATGTGCACTTCACGGAGATGAGATGGTGAGGAAATTGAATGAAATTAGCTAGCTGCAGTTTGCTGAAATTCTGTTTGTTTAGAATTTGGAGATCGCAGTGTTGAAGAATCTGTGGATGTGGTGAAAGAAAATTTGTGCTGGCTAATTTTTCCAGTTCAACGTCAATGAACTATCTCGACTGATTTTTAATGAGTCAAATTGGTCATTAGCTCTGCAGCTGCACATCTCGCGATTATTTTCAGAACTAAAGAACTAATCGGTTCAATTCTTGAGAGTTGCAGATCAAACAATACAACCGAGGTTTATCCAAATTCATTTGAAAAAAAAATCAAGAAAAGTCCTGAGCAGGAGCTTTTGAGCGATCGTTTTTCGTGAAGCATAAGACTTTGATCTCTACATTTGATATGAGTGTTGATATTGAAACCAATATAAAATGCAGAATCTCAGCACAATCGGAATTATATCTGCAAATTATTCCTAAATGAAAATTCCTAAAAATTCAAATATGAATTCCTCGTATTCGATAATGCGATTCTCTAAAAATTTTGCATGAATATTCACTTCATTCACAAAATGAATTTCACTCGAATCGGTTAGCCTGTTATAGAAATATAGAGATTCTTCTTTTTATTGTTTCAATTGGATTTTTTATGGTTTTGTTGACGCTATGCTCACAAAGTTTGGCATGAAAATCCAGCACAACAGTCTATAATCACAAAAAAAAAATCATTTTTCTCGGATATCCTGTTATGGAAATGTAAAGATTCTCCTTTTCAATATTCCAATTGAACTTTCTATGGTTCTGTTTACACTATGTCCTCAAAATTCTGCAGAAACATTCAGTGTATCAATCATTGTTCATAAAATAAATTTTATTCGAATCAGATATTATTTAGGACATTATATAAAATTCTTCTTTCCATATTCCAATTGAATTTTCTATGGTTCTGTTCAAATAAGGCACAAAATTTTGCATGAGGTTATTTCGAGTATCTTGCATAGGCCGCAAAGTTTCATTTCGATAGGTTTCATTTTGTCTGATTTGGCTAGTTAAGGAAGGTAACCGAGCTATTTGAGAACTGAACTCATCCTGAAAATTTCAAGTCTCTGGGACAATCTCTTCGAAAGTTATTGTGCCAACAGCCTGCACTTATTGGTTTCCAACCAATTGTAAGTGAATTAAATATCAACAGATAGCTTTTGATTTCACTTTTAGTACCTTATGTTAATAGCTATAGCATTGACTTCAAATATTCTGAAACTCAATGGTTACCTATAGGCCATTTGATTGAAGGATTCACTGAAAGAATTCCATCGTTTGTTAAGATTTCACAAATCGATATTCAGAAACTGACAATAATCTGTTTACTACCATGTGGCAAGAAACAGAGATGGGCCATAAGCTTCCACAGTCTGTCTGAACGATATAAAAAATCAAAAAAAGTTAAACTACCGGCAATCATTATTCTTTCAGCCATTTCCACTCATACCGTCCAACCATGAACGAAAACGGGAAGAAAGATATCCCTATTCTCAATCTGAAAAGAGTTATACACATTTCCCAAACTACCGAAATTTCAAAATGGCATTTCTAAATACTTCCCGAGTGTTGCAATCCACAAAAAAATCCAACAATAACAGTAATATAAAGAAATATCCAGATAACTAGTTGAAATAGTGTTTATCTCGTCTGGTTCACGTCATACTTCATTCGATAAAAACAAAATGGCGCCATTGAGAGAACGGCTCAACATTTAACCTGTTAGGGAGCTGAGCTGTTTTAGAAACGCCACATTAAATCTCTCAACTTTTTCTTCTTAAGCGGAGAGATATAATCTTTTAGCGGCACTTTTTACCGGAGTTCGGGGTTTTGTTTTCCGGCGTCAATCGTCAATTGTTTGGAACGGACATGGGTCGCGCTTTTCCGTTCCAACGATTGCATTTTTAATGTGTTTTCTTCCTATTCTCCCACCAGATTTATTTTGTTGGGGATTATTTGTTGGCCTTTGGTCTGTTGGCGAGCGTGTGAGGCGATGACTCATGGGGGGATTTCAGGTGATGAGTTTGGCCCTTTTCACTGATTCCGAAAACGCGAAAGTGGAATAAAGAAAAGGTTTTTCAATGAGAAATAATTTTGTATTTATAACTTTTTGATAATTTTTGGACTGAAGACAATTGATTGCTCTTAATAGCTTAGATACATAGAAAGTGTCGACAATCGTCAACCTGAATATGTCAACAAAACGTAAAAAGAAGCACAGATGTGAAGCCATATTCAAATAACGATTGTATGCATTCGCTGAATAAGCTCAAGTTGAGTCTCAGATGACGACCTATCAATATAAAAGCAAATTTTGGGCGTACCTATCGAGTATTTCTATTATTTTTATGACGCACAATCGTTCAATAATTTTTTACTCGAAAACGGTTAGAGATACGAAAAAATTACAAAAAAGTTTCTGAATTGAACGAAGATATCAAAGATTGAATTTACGCTGATCAGTGGCCTAACGCAAAAAAGTTTGAGAGGGAAAAAGGAGACGTGGCTCTAGAAAAGTAAACACCATGTAGATTCTAGTCAAGATTCAGGACTTACAATGATGGAAGCTGTTGAAAACAGCGCGCATTCCAACTTTGGACTGAATATATCAAAAACTGCAGGAGTTGTGAAGAAAAAACAAATTTTTTTGGAAATTTCAACACCCTGTAGTCCTGTAGCGAAGCTTTTGCGGACCCATTTTTATAGAAACTTTTTTCTTCAAATCATACTTAGATTCATTTCTTTAAGTTGTGACATACTATAATATAACACCCTGTATAATTCTCCTGTCCAAGACATTCTTTGCACAGGCTCGTCAGTTTATGTTGAGCCAATTTTCATCATAATGCCCCCCAAGGCAACAATGTTAGAAAGCCAGTGAGGAAAGTAACTTAAAGCCTCTCTTTCAGTGTCTTTCTTCTTCGAAAATACAGAAAGGTTCTGGGCCAGTAAGTGTCGTTTGTACCATCTTTCTGGCCAGTGTATAAGCCCCTTCGTTTCGTTTAATTCCTGAGTGACAAGGAATCCAGACTGAAGAGACCTTGTAATTCTGCCTATTTCATTTAATTTCTGGAAAGCTTACATGCAATTGTAAATTTTTTAATGAAAATGTAATGGTAAACAAAGTTTTTCCGTAAATCATATTTGAATATTAAAATTCATTTGGTTTAATTCCTACATTCTGAATGAAATCCTCGTTAAACGTATAAAAAATACAGTTTTTCAATTATACAACATATTAATGCAGTTTCCAAGTGGTCTTTAAACAGCGCATTTAAACTTTCAAACAACAGGGCAGTCATCCTAAAATTTAATAACTTTGCTATACATACGATATCTTGCTATATGGAGAAATAAATGGAAATATTGATCTGAATTTGAATTAGCTAGCAGAACAGACATTATAACACCATAACGTTTTCTCGAAACTTTGGTTTTCAAAGGAAAATGGTTGATACAATATCTGAAGAGAAAAAAAAACATTCGATGCATAAAGAACAAGCGGTACACATTGAATTCCCACTCCACGAATCACCCATAAGTCCTCGTATTTTTGGTCTTTCTTTCTGATCTCTCAATCAGAAGAAGTGCATAATTAGAAAACACATTTTGTCCCATCATCTGGTTACCCAAACACATCCCATCTACTCAGGAAATTGCACTTTGCCGGATTAGAACTTCATCTCCAATTTTTGCTGGTTTTCCTATTTATAAATGCGGCTTTTTCAGCTTCCTCGAGAGAAATATCCGATAGAGACGGAATAAATCTTCATGGAAGAATAATGGAACTAGATTCGTTTCAGTGTGTTGTTACATGTTGGAATCTGTCCGCAGCATAGAATGGAGGCATTAGCAGAAATTGGATAAAGGATTATCCAATAGGTTATTATGCTGGTAGAATCGAAGTTGCATGGTCCATTTTCATCGGGGAATTTTTTCGGAGATAAATCTCAATTTGATATATGGGGGGTACTTTTTTACCTATTCGTTTCTGATTAACTCGTATTTCTCTGTCTATTCAACGATTATGATTTTGGAAGGTAACGAAGGGAACTTTCTCGAACTTTTCGGAAAGCTTTGATAGGTCATTACAAAATATTTTGTATCTAATTGTGGAATTTATTTTGTGAAGTACTTGAGCCAAAATTTAGTGAAGCTCATGAAGTATATCAGAGGATTAAATGTTAAAATACTTATATTTGGTGATTATCAGTTTGTTTCTTTCATACCATAAATTTCTCATTCGGTAAATTTTTCTTCAAGAACCAAGCGAGGCAAATTTTTTATGAGAATAACAACTCCAAACAACTCTTGTGGATGGCTTAGAATTAAATAGATAAATAATTAATTTTTGCCATGTGCGAGCTATATGTGAAACAGCACACAAAGATCTCTACGTGTGACAAACTCAGGAAATTTACCGTTTTCGTATTTGAGTCTGCTCTCAGGAGTATGAAGCAAACAACCATAAATGAATTGGCTATAAAAGGTGACGACATTATATTTTATGATGTATTCTCAACATGGGACAATGTTGCTAACTCCAGCCGAAGTTCTTAGTACTCTATTCTGCTTCAGGAAATCTGAATTTATTACAGATGCATGCATCATAAAAAACAACGTTGTTTATACAGAGCACTTCCTATTTGACGAATTGCACAATAAAATGTTATTCTGATTTCAATTTCAGCAATTTCAATTTTTAAAAATCCCGAAACATTTCTGAAACGTACAATATTTGTATACATATATTCGTCTCAAATATCGCAGGGAGAGAATCAGTAAAAGCATCATCAATAATTTCTCATAGGATCGATAAAGGAATGAATGAGAATTCTCAGGATAACTACTCTGAAAAGAATTATGAAGAAGCTCACAGATGATTCTTGCTCAAGTGAGAGAAAGAATATTTCATAATTTATTATGCTTCATACTTCGCATATCGAAATTCTCTCTTCTTACGATGTAAAATAAAGGCTGTGTTTCTTCTAACGACCAAACTTAATGATGATGAAAAACAGCTACATGTTGGAATGAAAATGGCTCACTTCAGGACACCGTGATGTTTTCCTTGTATTTCCCTCATAACAGTAAGAGAGTCAATGGTGTAGAAACATCGAGCAAACGACACTGGATTGAAATGATCCCCACAACAAAAACGTATCAACGTATATCGCGTCGTAAACATCTATGCCCTGCAGGGAAAGGTGAATTTCTCGTGCATGTTTGTATTTGGCTTGATTTAGACAGATTAAATGCTTTTTTTCTACAGAGGCATGTCGAGGTTTGCTCCAGGTTGTTTTTGTTGGGGGTGCGATGATCAAAATGAAGTGATAGACTTTCGGGATATGACAGATTGTCAGATTCTCAATCCGATAGACTGAATACATCATTTATTTATTTATTCATCCTCCTAATAAATGAGGGAAGATAATTTTAACTTTTTGGTATAGGTAGGTGAAGTTCTCACGAATTTTTAGACTGAGTAAGTTCTGGGGTGTTTCTCAGATTATGTTATTCAACATAATCAGTGTAACCGATTGATTAATGGTGATTTTACGTAATGTAACGAGTAGATAACAATATAAGGAGCGTATAAAGAGATATCAATCATTTTCTAGCTCATATATTAGCCTCCTTATCAACTTTATAGCCAACTCCTTAAAAAGCTTCTCCTAACCGAACCATTTCTCATGTTTATTTTTGTGCTGTTTTTACTGACGCGCCATTAATTCTTTCAGATAGCCTGTAATTGAGCTTAGCAGATTCTCTAGACCCTTGTAATCCTCAGATTCACCTGTCAGTACAGTTTCTAGGCTAACTGGACGTGACGGTTTCTTCACTTTCTTACCGAATGGCAACTAATCTCATTAATCTTCTGCTTTCACTTTCTGGGAAAAATCACAGCGGTTTCCCGGAAGAATCGATTCTATTTTATGTGATTTCTATTATTTTTCTCATGATAATACTAAGAAAAGGATTTTGTTTGCATCTCCAGTCTGAGCACTTTAGTGAGGTTATTAAATATCCTTAAAATTTTAAACTCTGAAAATGTAACGAATATTCTGTCCAAGCTTTGGATGATAAAATATAGTATGATATTTATAGGAAACTTTTTTGAGTTTTTACTCCCAGTGTCTGAAAAAGAAACAATTAAAATATTTTCAATTAAGATGAAATGCTTCTTATTTGTCAGGAGCAAATTGGTTTTGAAAAATTGTCTCGCCTAACATGAAAACTAAAAAAGGGAAATGAACAAAAAGGATGACGTAACGTATATCAGACTCCTTCTTCAGACAAACTTGGAAAATCTTTGGAATTTTGTCTTTTTTCGTTTGTGGTCTAATTGACATTCTAGAAATGCAGAATCCTCCCAGATTATATTTCAATCGAAATATATATTTGTTTGATGAATCGTTCTTTCGATTTTAAAAACTCTTGGACTACAGTTATCCGAAATTTGTCCTATTTTTTTTTTGACACAACGCAACGTGTCTAGAATAACAATAAATATTCTGAGATAATTAGAATTATAGGAATATGAAATGTGTAATAGATATTCTGCAATTTTTGATGAGTAATTTTACGGAAGCATCATTACTGCCAATATTTTCGAACGTCAGCGAGTTATCAAAAAAATTTAAAATGCCCTGAATAAATGCTTTTGGGCCCTCGTAGATTGATGGAGCACTTGCTATCACCTCAAAATTTTGTATAAGACTTGAATTGAATTGAAGTCCTACTTATAGAAATGCAAAATTTCTGCACGATCGGAATGATACTCTGGAAACTATTAAAATCGCAAATTGGTAAAAAGTTGATACCGAAAAATATCAAACTATTGTGGTTCTGATTTCACAATCCCTTTGAAAATTTTCATGATCAGTCACTTCGTTAATTAACATCTTCAAACTCAATTTCTTTCCAGTCGAAAGTTTTTTCATGGAAATATCAAATAATTTTTTGAATATCAGGAAAGACTTTTTAATGGTTGTATTAACTTTCACTTGAATCAGTTTTTTTGTTATGGAAATATGAGGATTGTTTTTCAATGTTGCGATTAAATTTTCCTACGTTCTGTTGATATTATAATCACAAAATTTTCAATTCGGCTTGTCACGGGTTCTATCTTGAATGTAGCCGCGAAATTCCATTTCGATCAGTTTTGGAACGTCTGTACAATTTTTCTGGTAATAGAACCCTACCGCGGCATTTAGGAACCCAACCTACCCTAAAATTTCAAGTCTCTAGGATAATCCTTTCGATCAGTTCAACTCGATCCACATGGAATTATGGATAATTGGGAAAACCACCGCATGGTTTGATAATGATAGCATTCACCTAGTGAATGTCTGAATTATGTATTTCTAATGAATTTGGAGAAATCCTTGTGGTCTCAC
This sequence comes from Propylea japonica, assembly GCA_013421045.1. Lineage (NCBI taxonomy): Eukaryota > Metazoa > Arthropoda > Insecta > Coleoptera > Coccinellidae > Propylea > Propylea japonica. Next base: position 50,800,985 of record CM024242.1, read on the forward strand.
CACAAATATGCTCCTTTGAAATTGACAACTCCATCACGTATGCTATTAATTCAGGGAACTTTGCAAACACTAGCATTTTTTTATTAATCAATAGTCTTCACTGGTCTAACCACCTGTTCGAACTTTGCCCCATACTTTACGAACAGCCTGTACATAAATTCCGACGATATATACCGAACACGCAGGATAATAAGAATATCGAGGGGATGAACATATCATCTCATATTTATGTGAGCATTGTTTCTGTTTTCCCAAGTTCCACTTATTGCCCCTCGTGAATCTATCGATAATCCAATATAAGAGAGTGCACTCACTTCTCGAGAATCCATATAAACAATTAGAGTATGAATGTAATAAAATACCACATTCTCAGGAATAACTGAAATCTTCCAGAGGCAGCATAGGAACTGGGGTCGATGTAATTTAGTCCAACTCCTAGAGAACGAGATGTTTAATCAAAGAGAATTCGGAGGTAAAATAAATTCAAGTTGTCTCTTACTTCTCTCGTAGTTGGTAGTTTGTAGATATAGTCCGGGAGGTGGTGTCAAATATTACCGGACTATTTCAGCAAAGTTCATTTTTTTAATACAAATTATTATAGTACAGATTATCGAAGAATCTAGTGTCAGCTGGTCCAAAAGCGTGGCCTAAGCAGACGAGAGGCTGCGTACCTCGTAAGAAAAAATTGTTTTTCGTACTAATTCAGCAGAGCTAGAAATGTATAAATTGTTAGTTTATACTATGTCCATTATGAAAAAATGTGTCAGCTACATAGGGTAGGTGGAAAATCTTGTTAGCTGCCCACTTAAAGATGTAAGAAAAACATGAAAATTTTAGTGATTTCAGCAAAGCTAAAAATTTTTTATAGAATAGTTTATCAACTAAAAAGTCAGTTTATGACTGTCAGCTGGTATAAAAATGTAACTAAACCTGTTAGCTGGACTGATATAGTGTACCGTATAACTTTTACTCGCGCGCCATGCACAGTGCATTTAACGATTCAGCTAACATATTAATCCGCGTTTTCTTGACAGCTAACAACAATTTTATGTTTCTTCGAAACATACAGCATCAAATAGAATTTTTTTATACTTGCTAATATTACATTAATGACATAAATTCTCAAATTAGGAAGAAAATACGTTATTCAGGATAGAGTGATATTACATATGTACATTCACGAACAATAATTTCTCCAAAAAAATTGTCATGGTGAGTATTTAATTTATTAATGAAAAAAGAATATTTTTTGCTACAATCGCTATGAATAATTGATATTTTTCCTACTGCAGAATATTAAAAACCGATTAGGAAGATTCATCTGAATCGCTTTCAAGATCGGCATCACTGTCGTCTTCTTCTTCTGAACTAACGGTTTCTCGTTCATTATCAACCTCATTTCTGGTTTCCAAAATATCTGTTGAAGAAATGTAAATCATAATAGTTGAAAGAAAATGATCATTCAGTAAAAAGTAAAAATATTTGCGTATCGAATACCTATTATTCCTTCGGTATTATCCATAATGCTGTCTAATCTTGGACACTGTTCGCCTTCAAACCACTTGAAAACATATTTTCCGTCTTCTTCTGTCCATCCAAAATCAGTTGGCAAAGAGGAAGTTGGCGTGGAAAGATGGGCCTGATTCCACAATTGTGATATGTATGATGTTCGAAGAAAATGCTGTCGTAGTTCCGATTTACAAGGTGGTAGCATAGATCCTTCAAAATTCTGTTCGATTTTCAAGATCTCTTCCTTGGATTTATTTTTGTAAGCTTTCATGAATGTTGCTACTCGTACCTGGTCAATATCGTTGATTCTTTTCTGGCCATAAATACGACAAACGAATTCCTCCAAAACTGTGAAACTGTCTTCTAAGTTCTGAGGTGATAGTTTGGATACGTTGATCATGGCTTGCATATACTCCGGAGATTGACGTAATATCTTTAGCGGTTTTATCTTTCCTTTTCTATAGAAAGACGGAACCGGTTAAGGCATGAAAAGCTGGCAGTGCTGAACATAATTCTCTACCAAGCTTCTCAAACAATTCATTTACATCTACGTATCTTCGATTATTTCCAGTACCAGCAAGAATTCTTATTTTCAGTGTACTTTGAAGTGAAGGCATATTTCCAAGCATTATTACTAAAATATCAGTATCCGAACATCTAATCGTAATGCGAGCAACGTAATCTATTTTACAAACATGGAAAATTATCTTTGTGTCCGCTTCTTCGTGAGAAGGGCATGATAAATTTTCATCAACAGTTTTCAAAACTGTATCATCGATTAATTCAAACTTAAAGCACGAATCATAATTAATATAAATAGTTTTTCTTGAGAAAAAAGGTGCCATATGATTTTGTGCCTTTGAGATATTAGCAAATGTGACAGGAAGATCTTTTAGTTGATGAAAAATGAAGAATCTATCATAAATCATAACATCACAGCTGTCACATGTATCAGAATTCAGTTCATTATCATTTTCTTTCTCCAATATCTTGAATAGAACTGATTTATCAGTCTTACAAATGGCTCCTTCTATATGACATAAAGATAAAGGAATCGGTGTCAGCGGGTATGATAATACAGATTCGATATTCAGACTGTTTTCTAATGAAAGTCGTAATAATTTTCCAAACAAATCGCGCTGCATTCGAGCTTCTACAAGTTTCTCATTAACAGAGATTTTTTTTTACTACTGCATCAACGAATGATGAAACTTTGTTCCTCTTTATAGCCTTTTCATACCTTTTTCATCTTCGGAACTCTCTTTGATGAATGTCTCTCTCTGTTTATTGCCTAAATTTTGAGCATCAAGCAAATATTTCTCAATTGTTTCATCTACAGCTTGACCTGTGGAAATATTGTATAAGGACTCCTTATCAAGATTGGGCACAAAATCATATGGCACCTTTTTTCTCAAGAAAAACTATTTATATTAATTATGATTCGTGCTTTAAGTTTGAAGTAATCGATGATACAGTTTTGAAAACTGTTGATGAAAATTTATCATGTCCTTCTCACGAAGAAGCGGACACAAAGATAATTTTCCATGTTTGTAAAATAGATTACGTTGCTCGCATTACGATTAGATGTTCGGATACTGATATTTTAGTAATAATGCTTGGAAATATGCCTTCACTTCAAAGTACACTGAAAATAAGAATTCTTGCTGGTACTGGAAATAATCGAAGATACGTAGATGTAAATGAATTGTTTGAGAAGCTTGGTAGAGAATTATGTTCAGCACTGCCAGCTTTTCATGCCTTAACCGGTTCCGTCTTTCTATAGAAAAGGAAAGATAAAACCGCTAAAGATATTACGTCAATCTCCGGAGTATATGCAAGCCATGATCAACGTATCCAAACTATCACCTCAGAACTTAGAAGACAGTTTCACAGTTTTGGAGGAATTCGTTTGTCGTATTTATGGCCAGAAAAGAATCAACGATATTGACCAGGTACGAGTAGCAACATTCATGAAAGCTTACAAAAATAAATCCAAGGAAGAGATCTTGAAAATCGATCAGAATTTTGAAGGATCTATGCTACCACCTTGTAAATCGGAACTACGACAGCATTTTCTTCGAACATCATACATATCACAATTGTGGAATCAGGCCCATCTTTCCACGCCAACTTCCTCTTTGCCAACTGATTTTGGATGGACAGAAGAAGACGGAAAATATGTTTTCAAGTGGTTTGAAGGCGAACAGTGTCCAAGATTAGACAGCATTATGGATAATACCGAAGGAATAATAGGTATTCGATACGCAAATTTTTTTACTTTTTACTGAATGATCATTTTCTTTCAACTATTATGATTTACATTTCTTCAACAGATATTTTGGAAACCAGAAATGAGGTTGATAATGAACGAGAAACCGTTAGTTCAGAAGAAGAAGACGACAGTGATGCCGATCTTGAAAGCGATTCAGATGAATCTTCCTAATCGGTTTTTAATATTCTGCAGTAGGAAAAATATCAATTATTCATAGCGATTGTAGCAAAAAATATTCTTTTTTCATTAATAAATTAAATACTCACCATGACAATTTTTTTGGAGAAATTATTGTTCGTGAATGTACATATGTAATATCACTCTATCCTGAATAACGTATTTTCTTCCTAATTTGAGAATTTATGTCATTAATGTAATATTAGCAAGTATAAAAAAATTCTATTTGATGCTGTATGTTTCGAAGAAACATAAAATTGTTGTTAGCTGTCAAGAAAACGCGGATTAATATGTTAGCTGAATCGTTAAATGCACTGTGCATTGCGCGCGAGTAAAAGTTATACGGTACACTATATCAGTCCAGCTAACAGGTTTAGTTACATTTTTATACCAGCTGACAGTCATAAGCTGACTTTTTAGTTGATAAACTATTCTATAAAAAATTTTTAGCTTTGCTGAAATCACTAAAATTTTCATGTTTTTCACACATCTTTAAGTGGGCAGCTAACAAGATTTTCCACCTACCCTATATAGCTGACACATTTTTTCATAATGGACATCGAATAAACTAACAATTTATACATTTCTAGCTCTGCTGAATTAATACGAAAAACAATTGTTTTTCACGAGTTACGCAGCTCCTTACGCCCACTCGTCACAGGGTCGTGCCAGCTGACAATTCTTTGTGTTGTTTAACAAGTATAAACTACTATTTAAAGCACAGAATAATCATGCTGAAATCACCCATAAAATTTTGACACTACCTCCCGGACTAATAAGTTTCGATAGACCGTGGGTTCAAAATCTCATCCCAGGAACATTTATATAAGCTATCACCAGGAGAATGTGACAGTAAAAATTCAGGAACTTTTCGGACTTGTTCGTATCGTAAAAATGATGATAAGGCATCCAATTTTGAGCGCTCATCCTACTCAAATGAGTGGTCATTCTGCTAAATGCCAGTAATTTTCGAATTTTGAACCGAAAATGTTCTCAAACGATAGGATTAGACTCCCTGATGACGAATTCGTGGTCCAATTCAATTCTGTCCGTGGGCCGTACGACCGTCCGTTACCACAATAACTTTCGAAGGGATTACCTTAGAGACTTGACATTTTCAGGATGCGTTCGGGTCCCAAATGGCCTGGTTAAATTCGTTAACTAGCCAAATCGTACAAGGTGTTCTATAAAATATGGCCATTCAAAATTTTTGTTCCTCACTATCTCAGGCAAAACGAAACCAATGAAATGAAATGTTGCGGCCAAATGCAAGATGCTCATAACAAGCCTCATGCAAAATTTGGTGACTATAGTGTGAACAGAACCATAAAAATTCAATTGAAATATAAAAAAAATACATATTTCCATGAAAACATATCCGATTCGAGTGAGATTCATTTTGTGAATAGAGATCGATATACTGAATGTTCGTCAAAAATTTTGTGACCCTAGTATTAAGAGAACCATATAAAATTCAATTGGAATATTGAAAAGATGAATATTTATATTTCTTTAACAGAATATTCGATTCGAGTGAAATTTCTTTTGTTAATAAAAATTGATATACTTACTTGATCTGCATGCAAAACTTTGTGACCATAGTGTTAAGACAACCATAGAAAATTCAATTGGAATATTCTGAGAAGAATCTTTATATTTCCATAACTTATATACTGAATGTTCATGCAAAACTTCAATACGAGCGAATCATAAGAACCATCATATAGAAGACAATTTTTGGCTCAATATTCGAAAAGTTTGGTCGAAAAGATTTAGCACAAAATTGAATTTTTTTAATGTTATCAGCTTCAGCAATAATGAAATATTGTTTAAGAGTTTCAACTACGTCAACTGTCTCCAAGATATCAACTTTCAGCTTTTTGGAATTATATTTTTGATCGAAGCAATAAGTTAACGAAAATAACTGTTCGTTTTTTGTCGATATGATAAATTTTCTACACATTTCGATACAAAAGCCAATAAAGAAATTATATCTCCCAATTTCAAAAGATAACAAAGACAAATATACGAGTATATTTATGAAGTATCTTATTTTTCTGTGATAATATATATAAAAAATGCAGAGACGAAACGTTTGCTGAAAATAGTCTTCGATTTGAAAATTCTAAGTAGCTATTAGTTCTACTTTCATAAAAAAGTATGTTAGGTAATATGTATCTACATTGGAAGAATGTACCTACTTTGCTGTCTGTGATTTTCCTAAGGTAGGTTGACTGGCACTGGTTGAATAATATGCCAATATCTGCAGAACGAACCGACTTCTCATCAGTGACAAGTTTCCTAGAACAACACTTCTCTAGGTATAAATGTATTCTGTGAAAATAGTGAAAATTACTCACCCTGAATGAATGTGCATATTGTGTTCACTTCAAGTCACATAAATTCATGAAATTTGAATGGAATGAAGGTATATTTTATGGTAATGGGAAGTGGAATGATAATTCATGTATACGTTGCCAGGAGAGTGCAAAAAACTAGGAATTTCTGCAGCTTATTCTCCAATTGTAATAACAATTCCCACTCTGCTTCAAAAGGATTGTGAGAATAGAGAATTGATAAAATAATTTTTAATCTAAACAAATTTTGAACTATACTTTTTCTGATATCGACTTAAATATAATCAGGGAGGATTCTACATTTGTAGAAACTTCCAGTTTCTGACACAGGTACAATTAACAATTTTTCAATTAAGACGAAATGCTTTTGCTTAAATCCTTGCAGTAAATTGTCAGGAGCAGATTGTTTTTGAAAAAATTGTTGCCTAATAGTAAAACTAAAAATGAAATACCTGAAAAGTATAACGTAACGTTTCGGTGTCTATATCAGACTACTTCTTTCAACAAACTTGGAAAATCTTAAAAATTGTGACTTTTTTTCATTTGTAATCTAATTGGCCTGGATACAGGCAAAAGCATTTCATCCTTGTTAATTTTTTTCAATTGTTTTTCTTTCAGATACTGGAAGTGAAAACCTAAAAAAAGTTTTCTAGAAATATACCTTCTCTGATATTGATGGATCTAGTACACCAACATACTACGATATTGTGGAGATATTTCAGCGAATTTAAAACTAATTGCAGTATTTTCTGAATGTTTTATCCTTGACATTGTCGTTCTGAAATATTTTTTTTCGTAATGAATGTTCAATATTTTTTTTTCGAGAACCTTAGATAATATTTTTCAAAGGAATATTGCATTTCCAAATTGAACAACAAACAGTTTTCTGTGAATAAATGAGAAATTGTAACAGAGTAGGTTGACTTTGGATTATTTTCACTTTGCAGCTCCTTATGCAAATTCAATATATTCATCCAATCTTTCTCTATATTCGTCTCTATCTATCTTTGACATTGATAATTCCAGCCACATAATTTGACCGCCTTACCTGCGTAACAGTCTAATATAAATAAAACCAGTGGCTGCTGTGCAAAAGGCCGCAAGGAAAAGGGGAACCGAACTAACAATGACAGGAGTTCATTCAAAAGAATCTCCACGTCTAGTTCAGTTTGTTGAGCTCAATCACTCTGCTTCTGGAGCTTGAGTACAGTACAAATCCATTCGTGATTTTCGACCATTCAAAGATAAGAATATTCTTTGTTAGCTTGAGTTCACTTATCCTTTTTGTATTATGTTAGGAATATTCACATTATAGAGTCTACTTTCTTTTTATTCACAGTTCACTTGAAATTATTAATTTGATACTCTGAAGTTCATTCTTGTTCATTTTGTTTTACCAGCAATCAGTTCATTTAAGAAAGTTATTCACAAAAATTTGAAAATCGTCCGACTTCGCCCCACTTTACGGTATTGATCATTATTGAACTCCACAACAACGAGGTTTTTAACGAGTCTGCACATGGTAAAAATTGCAATTTCAAAAAACTCAGGTGGGGCTGCAGCTAAAGGGCTGAAGAAAAATATTTAATTTTATTGCCAAAAAAAAGTTTGATTCGAAAACAATTCATGTGTTCAAGCTTTTTTTCAAATGACTGTTTCAAAAAATAATAATTTTATTAGAGACTTTCGGCTAACCCTGTATGTATATTCATGATGAAGAGTATCAGGTAGTGGTAGATTATATCAGATCACGTAAAAGACCTCAACCTCCTCAATTGTTTGAAAATACAACCTCCCACTTACAGTACCACTCTTCTGATAACATTTTACGCTGATGCTAGTTCTATTTCTGCTTCTACTATGTAACTCAATACTGCCGCAATTGTACAGATACATCCATAACCGAATAGCAATTCTAAACCTCATTTCCTCCCCAGTTACGAACAAAGAATATGGGAGCCATTATCAGTTTCCACGGGATATTTATGAGGAGTTTTACGGAACCATTTACTTTAGGATAACCACTATTCTGAAATAGTTGGCTTCGTTGTTTCTGACTTAAATAGAGCAAAGGAAAGCAGAAACCTAGTTATCTATAGGATCAATATGAGTAGCAACGTGTTGTTACCTGTATTTTAGAGTAATTTTAATTTTGCCATATATGGATATGAATATTTCCGAAAACATTTGAAAAAGTTTCCTTGTTAAAAAGTGGAATGAGTCTTTCATATCAACTCTTTTTGGGGCACCCCTGCTTAGTTTTTATTAGGCTTTTTGTTGTGTACCTACCTGGTATCTTTTTTTTATTGTATTCAACTTCCGAAAAGTAAGAAATTGTTTCTCTTGATTATAGACGAAATGTTTCTTGCGGAAGAAGGACTAGAAATGACTTATTATTTTCCTTGAAATCATGAAGAAAGACTAAAAAAAACTTTTTGAATGCCCTTCTGCCCGCACAATATATCTTTTTGATGCATATTTTATTTGTTATACAGAAAGGCGCCTTAGGGGGCCTGGAGCAAGCATACGTATTTACGACATCAAATACTCGGGATCAATAACTATGAGGACAAGGCTTTAGCCAGAAAAAAATTTCGAGGGAGGTTACAGTATATCTGTATAGTACTTATGGCAATCCGTCAACCAACAGTACTCAAAAGAATGCTGTGTCTTGGTAGAGAAGAACACCCGTACCATAGTGGAACGCTTTGCTCCGGCTGATCCATTCGCGTCTACCACTCAAAGGGTAGTATCTATAACAATCCTGCTGACGAGTGAGCCCAATTGGGATGTGATGAAACGTGACAGCTCCAGTACTTCAAAAGTTGAAGACGCAAAGTGTTATACTGTCTGAAGACCCAAATTTCCCTCATTATGTCATCAAGTATCACCTGAAAACATTCCAGGTTCAGCATTTAACTGTAATCCTTCAACCAACAGTACTCAAAATAACACTGTGTCTTCCTAGAAGAGAACACCTATACCATAGTGTAACGTTTTGCTTCGGCTGATCTATTCGCGTCTACCACTCAAAGGGTAGTATCTATAACAACCCTGCTGACGAGTGAGCCCAATAGGGACCTAATGAAACGTGACACCCCCAGTACTTCAAAAGTTGCAGACGCAAAGCGTTTAACTGTCTGGAGACCAGAATTTCCCTCATTATGTCATCGGGTATCACCTGAAAACATTCCAGGCCGGATCGTGCGGCCGAATACAACGCACTCAATTAGTTCGCGATTAGATCCAGCCATCGATCTTCCGAACCATTCCTTTATTGGACTATCATCGGATTCAAAGATATATGGTTACTGTCGCCGGATAGTTTATAGTATATCTATATAGTACAAATAGCAATCTGTCAACCAACAGTAGGGGAGAGCGGGGCTGAACGTGCCGATTTTGACAAATTCTCATATGATTCGGATAAGAAAAGTACTATTTCTGAAAGAAGTAGTTCATCATAAGCCAAATTTAATCTACAATAAGAATTCACTCACAGATTTGACACAATTTCAATGGTTTTCAAGAAAAGGTCATTTTTTTAAGCAAAGTCGGGAAGGCACTACCAACCCCACTTTGGGGCGAGTTGTGCCGTAGCTGAGGTCGGTTGTGCCGTTGATAATTAAAGGTGTTTTACGTGAATGAAAATTAATTTAGGATTTAAAAACACAATTTTTTTCAACAATATATTTATTGCTTATACTTTTTACTAATCAACATAACTTAAAATTCAGTTATATATAACAATAAGCATAATAATAAAAAAAACATAATATCTTTACTTATTTAGCTATTGCAAATATAAAAACACATTTCAGTCAACAATTTGAACTTATTTTTGAACAAATGAGATCAATTATTGAATATATCACTCTCTCAGGACTACATTAAAAAAAATAAAGAAGATTTCTCCCGAATTGTAAATTAAAAAACTTATATTTGGTCTTTTAGAGAAAACAAAACCAGTTATTCTATAGATGACTGATCAGAATAGCAATTTGGACATACAAATGCTGGGCTTTCTTCATCGTCAATACATTGTGAATGGGCCCAATTCTTGCATTCTATGCATTGAATCCATTTTCTCTAGGGGCAGAATTAGAATATGCGTCACAACATATGATGCAATACCAATCTTGTTCCTCATCAGAAGTGTCATCATCTTGCAAGACTCTTCTCTTAGCGGGGTTCTTAGTCGTTCTTTTTGCTTGTTTACCTTGTCCCGTGCATTTTCCTTTACCCTTCTTTGTAGTTCCAATCTCTTTTTTCTTCTTTTTATTAGCATGTTCTTCGGCCAAAGCATCCTTCTCTGGAGTGTCCGTAAGAACAGCTGTCTTTCTTTTACGTCCTTTATTGCGTCCAACTAATCGAGGAGGTGCTTTAGGCAGTGGTCTTATGAGCTCTGGTGAGAAAATTATTGTATTTTCATCTCCCGCGTTGTTATCAGCTGATGATTGAGGAAGTTGGAAGCTGCAACAAGGGGTAGTCTCCTGAGAGCATTGACGTCCCACATGTTCTGGATTACCTGATGGTTCAACGCTGCAGTCGCTTTGCTGTAGAATTGATGGAGTAGTCTCAATCTCTATATTGCAGCCGACATTATTTGAGTCATTAAGATAATCAGCAGTCCTTTCTTGATTGTTTGGAGGGACAGGAAAGTGGTCTGTATCTTGTGAGGGTCGATTTTCTGGCATCGGGCGGTCAGTGACAGAAGACGGCGCATAATCTTTGTCTGTGAAGATGTTGGGTCATAGGGCCAAATGCCAGCCTTTTTAAATGCGTTGCTTATATTGATAGGAGTTGCTGCAAGCGGCAAAGCGTATTTTACAATACCTGGTATTTCATAAATGCTCATAGTTTTCCCGGGATTAGTTCTCAGCCAGTTGTTTTGAGCTTTAGAACAGTATGCTTTGAATGGGCCGTTGACACCAACATCCAGGGGTTGCAGACGGTGGGTGCAGTGTGGTGGGAATGATAATAATATAACAGAGTTTTTCTTGGCCTTTTCGATCACATCAATATCAATATGAGATGAATGATTGTCTAGTAGTAATAACACTGGTTCATCAGGACTAGGCTTAGTATGCTTTATGAAATGATCCATAAACACTAAGAACTCTTTGTTTGTCATCCAACCGGATTGATTACCAGCCCCAATACACTCAGGAGGACCACCGCGGATAAACAGGTCCTTAAATTTCAAACGCGGGAAAACAAACATCGGCGGAATCGAGTTTCCCAGAGCACTCACCGCTAGCTCAACAGTGACTAAAGTTCCACGTTCAGATGAAACAATTGCTCCTACTTGCTTTGTTCCTTTTTCAGCCAAAATTTTTTTCGGTTTCAACACAGTTGTGACACCAGTCTCGTCCAAATTCCATATACGTGAAGGAGTAAGATTATATTTTGTAATCAAGTCGCCAAGTTTTTCGAAAAATTGATTTACATTATATCTGTTGAACGAGCTCGCGCGTCCGGCACTGGTAGCTTCTGGTGTTCTTATTGCAAGAGTAGAGTTCCTCTTCAGGAAGTTTGTAAACCAATCCTTGCCAGCCTTACCATTGGTATGCCAAGATGGTGGGATGTGTTGAACATTAAACTTCATGGCACACTGGTAAGCAAGTTGTCGTACTTCTTCTGGTAGAAGACCAAAATAAATAGAGGCACTTTTCAAAATGTACTCAGACAGTTGTGCCTCTTGATCTTCACTAAACACCATTCTAGATTTAAAACCAACCGAAGGAGTAAGTCCACTTTTAATTTTTTTGACATACCGTTGAAGAGTTGTATGGCAAATTTCCAATTCACGTGCAACTGTTTTTAATTTACGTCCATCCTTGATGACTGCATCAGCCGCTCTTTTTAGAAGATCTTGGGATGTAGTTCCCCTTTGAGTTTTCCGCTTGTAATTCCTCATTCTGTCAAAGACAATAAATACAGGATGAAGTATCATGGCAAAAAGTATTTATATCTTCCACAAGTGCTCGCATAAACTTAAGTATTACAGAAACAATGAAGGTTGCCGTGGGGTTGGTTGTGCCGCGGCACAAGCAGCCCCCATGAACGGCACATTTTACCCCGTTTATGCAAGTGTGATATTTTGCCCTACATATAAATATCAAGGCGCTCTAAGCATTATAATCATACTGCATAACAAACTAGGATAAACGACAAACATTTTACTAAAACTTTCATATTAAAAGGACGAAAAATGCCAGCTTGTGACCAAAAAGTATTGAGACGAAAATATTTACTTACGTAGAGCTCGAATACACACACATGCACTGACACCCTGTCCCTTCGGCGGACGGAATTAAACTGGCATGCGCATGTCCCGGACTGTTAGGCATTACGTGAATAACTGCTATCTTATATCTATCTCTTTCTGTTTACGAGAAATTCGCGTCGGCACAATTTACCCGCGGCACTTTCAGCCCCGCTCTCCCCTACTCAAATAATGATGTGTCTTCCTAGAAAAGAACACCTGTACCATAGTGGAACGCTTTGCTCCGGCTGATCTATTCGCGTCTACCACTCAAAGGGTAGTATCTATAACAACCCTGCTGACGAGTGAGCCCAATAGGGACGTAATGAAACGTGACACCTCCAGTACTTCAAAAGTTGCAGACGCTCAGCATTTAACTGTCTGAAGACCAGAATTACCCCTCATTATGTCATCGGGTATCACCTGAAAACATTCCAGGCCGGATCGTGCGGCCGAATACAACGCACTCAATTAGTTTTCGATTAGATCCAGTATCATCGGATTCAAATATATATGGTTACTGTCGTCGAATAGTTTATAGTATATCTGTATAGTATATATAGCAATCCGTCAACCAACAGTACTCAAAAAAATGCTGTGTCTTCCTAGAAAATAACACCTGTACCATAGTGAAACGCTTTGCTCCGGCTGATCCATTCGCGTCTACCACTCAAAGGGAGCATACACTAAAACGCACAAAATTTTCGGAGCCGATCAATGATTCGGGTATATTCGTGAATCGCCTAGGTGGTTGCCTACTCCGAGTTTTGTAAAAACTGCAACTAAGATCATATCTCCCGCCTTTCCAGTTTCAAGTCGAAACATCTATAAGCAGGATCTATCGCCACACCATCCTTACGTTTTTCATATTTTTCAAGTGAAACGGCGTTAACACTGTTAACAGCAATTTTAATTGCTCAGTTTAGTGGTTTTAATAACAAATATAATATGGATAAGGAAGAACAAACGTAAGCATATAGCGATAAATTAATTTCAACGGAAAATATATAGATCGATTTTAATTATTTTAGTGAAGGAGCGCTAGGACAAGAGCTAGCAATGACTTTGGAAGAAAAAAGAGAATCCAAAACAAAACGAATTATTTGTCCTATATGCACGAGTAATGAAACTTATCAGACTTTCAAGAAACTAGTGAAGCATTTGACAGATCATCATGATATAAATATAGTGCAATCATCTCAAAATTTTGTTACTTTTAATGAGTTCTTGGAATGGAGGAGTTTGGAAAATCGAGATGTGGATTATATTAATCACAGCACATCGACTTATCGTGGAAAAAAATATATTTCATATAGATGCAACAGAAGCAATTCAGAAGGTATCTCTTTAATAGCTTTTTATATAAATTTGGAAGAAAATTAAGTTTTTCATATTTTCTAGGATTTGTCTCTACTGCCAAAGTAAGGAATTTAAAAACAGGAGGCAGCATCAAAATCAATGGAATGTGCCCATCAAAAATCGATTTAACAATTTTAGAAAATGGTACCTACCAATTGGAATTTGTAAAATTACGTTTTAATAATTTTTACTTTTAGGAAATGTAACTATGACCTTCATAGAAACTCATGTGGGACATGAAAATGAGCTACGTTCAAAAAGATTAACAGGGAAGGAAGAAAAACATATTGTTGATAAAATGTTAGCAGGAGTTAATTCTAAAAGAATTTTAAATGATGCGAGGAAAATTGAAGATGGTCAATTATCAAGGATGAACTTATTAAATGCTAAAGACTTATCCAACCTGAAAAGAAAACATAATATAGATAATAGACGACATGCTGATGATATGATGGCAACTGCATTAAAAATTGAAGAGTGGAATAAACTAGGCAGAAATTATGCATTTTTATTTAAAAAAATTGGTAAGTTTACTCTTCAGTTCATCTTCTGGGTATTTCGTGTATGAATATTTGGGTTTAATACTAATACAGTAGAATTCCCATTATCTGAACTAAATGTTGTCGTTAGGCATTCGGATAATCGAAATAATGGGATTATCTTATTGAAAAATTATGATTTATAATAATATATTTATTGGGAAAAACAAAAATAAGATGAAGCAACATTAATGAATATTCATTAAATAAATAAATTGACCTGTCCTTTTTTAAATATTTACATAATACATCTGTGTATATCGATTTCATTCTGTGATTTTCATTTAGTCGTGGACGTTTGGATAATCAGAATTCTGTATAACAGGGGTCCGGATAATGGAGTTTCTACTCTAATAATATTAACCAAGTTAGTAATTAATGGTTATAGTTGTACATATACTGGGTACTTGTATGTAGTAGATAGATGCATGCTATTGTAGGGGATAATTATCCTGGTTTGAAAGAAGAAGACTTTGCCGTGGGTTTTATGAATGGAATCATGGAAAAAAAAATGAGAGAGAATTTTAAAACAGTATGTGTAGATGGAACGCATGGTTCAAATCGAAGAAATTGGGAACTAACCATTATACTAGTTAAAGATGAGTCAGGTAGTGGTTTTCCTGTTGCTTTTTTGTTGAGCAATAGACACGATCAAATAATTCAAGAAATTTTCTTCATGGCTCTCAAATCAAGATTAGGAGAATCTGTGGAAGCTGAATTCATTATGAGCGACGATGATCCCAAATATTACAACGCTTGGGTGAAAGCTATGTCCCCGCAGAACAAGCCCAGAAGATTGCTCTGTTCTTGGCATGTGGTGAAAAATTGGACGATACAAGGCAGGACGAAAATAAAAAATGCCAATATTAAAGAAGGAATGAAACTGCAAATGAGAAAAATACACCAAGCCTTAAATGAAGAAGAATTTTTGGAAAACAAAGAGAGCTATTTTCAATATTTGGAACAAGAAAATGAAATTGATTTCCTGAATTACCTGAAAAAGTATGCAGAATTTTGCGAATTTCGTCTAACTAAATTAATTATATTATTTTCAAGGTATTACTTCAAAGACAAAGAGAGAATGATGATGTGGGCCTATTGCTATAGATTAGGAGCAGGTATTAATACGAATATGGCGATAGAGAGCTTGAATAAATACCTGAAATATGATAAAATGGAAGGACAAAAAAATATCAGGTATTAATGTGTATATAATTCTATTCTTGCTGTTATAAATTTGCAAATATTTAATATTGTTCTAGAGTTGAAAAGCTATTGGATTTGTTGGAAGAAATAGTTGATGAGAAGATGTGGATGAAAATTATTAGAAATGAAAGACCTAATGCCAACAACTACCAACACAAAATGACTGTAGAAGCTCATAAAAAAGCCGAATCAATGAAAGACTCAATAGAGAATGTGAACGGTCAAAATTTCATGGTGAAGTCTCTATATGATGATAAATATTATCAAGTACAATTTATATCATCCTGTGATCCCGATTGTAGATTCGGATATTGTAGTAATTGTAAAATTTGCTTGCACAAATATAAATGTAAGTGTTTCACTAACAGCATAAAAACTATAATGTGCAAGCATATACATGCTGTTAGTATGTTTGGGCAGAGAAGCGATCCTGTTTTATATGAAAACTCCGATGAAGACAATAATTTAGAAATTCACCAGCCATCAACAAGTAGAATAAACTATAATGATGATGTTAGACATTTTATGAATGAAACCGTTTCCAATACACGAAATTTAACATCTATTTGCAATGAGGAAGAAAATGTAAGTTAAAAGAATTTCAATTTAAAATTATGATTAATTCATTATTCCACGGTTTCAGGATGTTGAAGACCAACTTTCGGATAAATTAAAGACTCTTAATCTAGAAGGAAAGAAGAATTTATTGGCATATATATCATCAATGGGAAATGAAATGTTTCAAACACAGAGCCAATGCCAAGAACCAATATCTAAGAAGAGGAAAATTGAAAAACAAACCTATTTCCCTAGAAAAAAATGAATGAGAAGCGATTCTGTTTTATATGAAAACTCCGATGAAGACATAATTTAGAAATTCACCAGCCACCAACAAGTAGAATGAACTATATATAATGATGACATTTTATGGATGAAACCCTTTCCAATACACGAAATTTAACATCTATTTGCAATAAAGAAGGAAATGTAAGTTAAAAAAAGTTCAATTTAAATTTATGATCTATTAATTATTCCACGGTTTCAAGATGTTGAAGCCAAAATTTTGGATGAATTAAAGACTCCCAATCCAGAAGGAAAGAAGAATTTATTGGGATATATATCATCAATGGGAAATGAAATGTTTCAACACAGAGCCAATGCCAAGAACCAATATCTAAGAAGAGGAAAATTAAAGAACAAACCTATTTCCCGGGAAAAAAATGAAAGATATGTATCGACTTATTGTATTCAAAAAGTGATTTAGTTTTCTATAAATTAATATTGTCATTTTTTGCAGATTCATAAATCCGATCCTGATGATGCACAGAGTAAACGTTTTAGTGGGTATGCCAATCAGGAGGCTCCCACACTACCTCAACTTTTTTAGTTTTACTGTTAGGCAAAATTTTTTTCACAACCAATTTGCTCCTGACAAATTAGTGCAAGGATTTACGCAGGAGCATTTCATCTTAATTAAAAATTTTTAATTGTTTCTGTTTTAGAAACTGGAAGTGAAAACCTGAAAAAAGTTTTCTAGAAATGCAGAATCCTCCAAAATTATATTTCAATCGATATCAACTTGTTAAGGTGCTCTACTTTAACGTGCTGAGTTGTCCTCAACGAATTTCCGCGCCTCTCTAAACAAGAGATTCTAATTTCAGGAAACAAAACCGAAAATTGTAATTGTTGTGAAGAAACTTGCCAGCCATATCATGAATCAAAGTGAAAATTGAAAAAAAAATGGTACTGATACAGAAATTGAAATTTCAACTGTTAATTCATATTCTTCCATTTTCAACAGAATATAAAATAATTTAGAACATCATAATGGGTTTCTAAGAAGATGAGATCAAGAAATAGAAAGGAGATCGAGGAAGTTGGGCATCGTACGACAAAAGACTTAAAAACTGATATATATATATATATTTATAAATGAATATATTGTATATAACTTTGTAAGCCTTCTTACAATAAACTGCTTCCTGTATTGATTCATATATGTGATTTCATTTTCCATAGTTCTACCAAAGTATAATAATGTAGATAGAGACTAATTTTACAAGGCCAAATGTCAAACCTATGCTCATATGAAACAAGCTGATCCTACTTTTAAAGTCCATACCTAGATGTTTTCATTCAAGTTCAATCCCCTATTACAAAAAATAATTGAGACCCAAGCCAAGTTTTTTTTCTAAAAATGAGTTAACAGCAGGAACGGCCCACAAATAAATAAAATTTTCTGATGCAATGCTCGAATGCAAAAGTGATCCAAACACAAAATCTTATTAAAAAAACTGGTCGGAAATCAAAGTACTACATCCTAGTAGTTATCTACAGGAAACTAAATAAATCAAAATGTTTACAAAATCGCTTCTAAGGATTAGTGGTTAATCAACAAAAACGCATATTTTTCTTTCGCTATTTATTCTATGATGAATATTTCAGATTTGGGCCACTTTTGCTTCAAGAGTAAAGTTTGAAATTAAATAATTATTCATGGTAAGACCATACAATATAAGGTTGCCTTCAGTCCAATCTCTAGGTACAAAATTCTATATCATATTCACAAACCATTATTACTGTATTAATGTAGATGAAGGTCCCTCAATTAAATTTTGTCTTGATTTCTCTCATTCTTTATTGGCAATTGGAATAAAAGAATATATTTTTCAAAACAATTTCATGGCTCAAACAAGTTTCGAAGTACATCATTCCATTATTTTAAGTTTGTATTGATGGCACATTTTTCCTGGCATACTGGACAAATAAGATGAAATCTGAAAATTAAATCAATACTTGAAAAAATTATCAGTAATTGATATTAGGAATAAAGTTACCTTCGAACAGCAAAGTCATCATTGACTATTTTCAATATATTCATACCATTATCGAAAGCGAAATAATTCGAACTACGGCAAATATGTACAACGATCTCCTCTTACTTGTGTTTTAATTGAAAATCCCATAATTTCAACCTACGAATAACTACTGTAAAATGAGTAAAAACTCGAATGTCTCCAAATGAAAATCTGACATCTGGCGAAAATGTAAACAGATTCTGTCTGTCAAATTTAAGAATCCCTACTGCTCTCTGATTGGTTGAAGATGCGCTCCTTTTAATGTAGTCTGGGCGTACTGTAACATATCAGCTTCGGGTCCGAAAATTTTGTGCGTTTTAGTGTATGCACTCAAAGGGTAATATCTACAATAACCCTCATGACGAGTGAGCTCAATACGGACGTAATGAAACGTGGCACCTCCAGTACTTCAAAAGTTGCAGACGCAAAGCGTTAAACTGTCTGAAGACCAGAATTACCCCTCATTATGTCATCGGGTATCACCTGAAAACATTCCAGGCCGGATCGTGCGGCCGAATACAACGCACTCAATTAGTTCGCGATTAGATCCAGCCATCGATCTTCCGAACCATTCCGTTATTGCACTATCATCGGATTCAAAGATATATAGTTATTGTCGCCGGATAGTTTATAGCCCCAGATATCATTCAAGCAATTCAATCAGGAGCGAAAAAGTCTCAAGCGGCAATACACATTCATTACTCACTGAATAGAGATTTATCGGGCCGGATCCTCCCAGCGTTTTGTCGTCGCACCAAAAAGCGGGAAAATGTCATTAAATTTTCCATTCGGCTCCGGATTGAACACTCAACTATTCAGCTGCTATTCCGGGCTACATGGTGTTTCTGTAACCTATTACTGGTTGGAACTAGCGAGCCTGAATCTGGGTGAATTTCACTGAATTGTGTTATTTAATGTGTTCGCGAAACGCGGTTTTTCAGATGGAAAATGAAAATATGAACTGTGTTCTATGAAAAAATATGGGGTATTTGTTGTTTTTTTCGTTTGTGATACGGATAGATGGGCAGTATATACAAATTCTGTACTTGTTTTTGTGTTGGCATTGATCATTTCATTAATAGTTTTTTCGATATTATTCCGGAAATTGAGCTGACATTTAGAATTGAATACCACTGTTCAAACTTATAGGATATGCTTTCTTGGTACTATGGATCCGTAGACAAATCCTTTGCACATAAATTTTGAGGTTCTGCGAAATCATAACTTGAAGATGTACACCTGGTTTGATGAACCCAACTGTTCAAATCAAGAACACAAGTTTTCAATTCTTATTCCAATCTTTAGAATGATCACCTGGATAACCTGACCATGTTCGATGAACCCTTCTGCTGTGGAGCAACTTTGTCCCAATATCGAAGGGATTTCCAGGGCAATAAATTGAATTTCACTGAATATAGTTTGAGACACGGAATAAATATTTATAAACTTTGATTATTTTCTTGGTTTTTTCACCCTTGTTTTGTTTTTCAAATGCAATTCGAAGATTTTCTGCCAAACCAGATGGAAGGAAAAGAGAAAACTTATTTCAATGAAGCTTTTGAATTCAAATATTTTAGATTATTGTTCGAATTGTTCCGAAAAATTATCACTAGTTGTTGCACAGCTTCGATATTCATTATACTATTTACTTTCACTGAGTTTTTCTGTTTATGTTGCTTCGTTTTTTATATACAATTTCAGAATGATAAGTCAGATGAAAAGAAGAAAAGGAAATTTGTTTCAATGTAGAATTTGGATATCAATGTCACAGCTCATTCTTTAAACAATCTTTAGCATTCAATCGCTACACTTGTATAGATAGAGTCTATTACTGAGGTTTTTTCTCTGCACTCATATATCATATATTTACAAAAGTATGGTGCCCCGTTTGCATTTACCAATGTTTATACCGTGATATACACTCGCACTAATGTTTGATATAGACAATAGATAGAATAGTAGAAAACAAAACTATTTCTCCTATTTGGCCACGAATAAACTTTGATTAGAGATATTCTGATTATTTACTTATCCTGAAAACATCAGTCTCTAGCTCAGACACAATTGTTTTTGAGCTCGCATTCTTCATCGATGAGTTCAACCTAGTCGATTGAGACAACTTCCTGCTCAAAATATCTTACTTACATATCCCCAAGAAAAAGTACGCAAAAACTCACCTTCAAGTTAAAACATTGGAAAACCAACCCCAAGTAGGCTCCAGTAAAACAGTTACCTCAGTCTGAAATCAAAAGTTATCCACAAGAACACACATATGAGTCAAACAAGAAATGTAAACTCTATTCATTACTATTCGAGCCAAGGAAACCCCTCCTTGTTTAAGCATTCTCTCAGATTGATTCAGCAACAAAGAAACATAAACTCCATCTACATCCGGATAACGTTTCGATACAAACTCAAAGCTCTGCCTTTCAAATTTCTAATTAGCTGCTCCTTCGGAGCACCGACAGAGAAGGGGTGGAGATATTTACTTCTGCTTTATAGAATTCACTGCGAAGGTTTTAAAATTTTATACCTTAATGTAGAGCCAACTTCAAAGAGCAAAAAATTATAAAGATGGATTCTTATGAAAATTTAACATCACACGTACAACATTAAGCTTTGAAACACTCGCAAGATAAGTTATGTTTCATATTTTACTAAGAAGATCTTTCCAAGTGGTCGTATAAAATTATTCCATATTACGAGTTGGGTTTCGTGCGCTGCATATAATCCTTTCATTTCATTTCTCATTTGAATGCGGTCCGGAAATAAAAAGGAAATTACATTTAGGAGAGCTAGCGGGATCTATTATTGTATTTTTCATCTATACATGGCCTTAATTTCGGAAACAAAGGGACCCACAATTCGCGATTTTTGCGGGGAGGAATTGTCTCTGATATTAATGTGTTTTTACGCTTTTTCCTGGCCAAAAAACACGAATAAATATGGGACTTTTATTACTATAATTTTTTGTTTTTATTGTTGGTTTATATTATAATTTTTTGTGAGAGTGGCGAAACTGCACATCAGTGCCATTTGAGAATGGTTTAGTCGGGTTTAGTTGAATCATTTTGTGGAATAATGCTGTGAAAATGAAAGGATTGCTGTCGCCTAGTTTTCGTGAGGACTTTAATACAGTCTGTGATGTCGAGTAGACTGCTCCGGTAAAACAAAACGAATGGTAATTTCAGTTTTTTCCAGGAAGTATCATTTTAGAATAATGGACCCTTTGAAAATCGTAAAGGTTTTCTTGTTTTTTCGTAGTAAGGTTGTCGGGAGAAAATTACTGAATTCGCCGATATAATCTAGCCACTTCAATCAAGCTGAATTGCTGGCATTTATATCATTGGTTGAATATTGAATCACAGTTCACAAGGGTTTCAATTGACCACTCTGTTTTGAATCGTTATTTGCACACTAATTATGCTTGCTCGTACGTCATCTTGACACGACCTATGAACCTGAGAGTGTAGATATCGCATTTTCAGTATTTAATTGAATTATTTACATAAAATTTCGAGTGAATAATTGGGTAGATATATTTCTAATACTACTCTTATCTAAACGTAAGATGCTGTCACTTGACAACAACCTTTTGTTTTTACATAGTGAAAATGCTCAGTTTTTGTGGAAAAATTTTTATTGAGTTGTATTATAACTTTTAAAGATTATAAAAATTATTTATTGCGTTAAAGATCGGCCAAAGCGATAAGTACCAGCAGAAAAATTGGACAGTTGGATATTAACATTGTACAAAAACTCTGCATAAATTCTAAAGAAAGTTGCCCCAATTTCTTTATTTCTGTTGTATCGCAGACATTTAACAATATTCCCCACATACTGAACTTCTAATAGAACAAAATTCAAATGCGATTCCTTGAGCCGCTCAAAGTAGGGATATAAAAAACATATTATGTATTCTTATATCATGCTACTGCATGTCGGGAAACAGCCAAATTCGAAAAACAACCTGTTTATAGTCAGAATTAATGGGTAACTCAAGACACATATTGAAAATTCGGTAAAAGTGCAGGAAATACTGGCAGTCAGTTGAAATAAGAGAGCCTCCTATAATTAAAAATTCAAGTGATGACGAACTTTCAGAAATGATTTTACACGTTCCTCATGAGATTGATATACTTAAATTTCCCTGTCATACGCAAGTGGTTGAACGGCATATAAAGTTGGTTGTCGAAGCTTCTTCGTTAGTTTGTGTCACATCACGTGATGGATTGATAAGAGCTAGAATATCATATAGACAAAAATTGCCAAAAGTTGAAACCAAAAACATTTCTATGAGTAACTTCGGAATACTTATTTAAGGAACCTTTACGTTTAGTTTTGAACATAAATTTGGAGGGTAGAAATGAGTGGAACCCTTTTTGCACCCACCTCCCCGTGGTGGGTTCTGGGTTGGTCTTCTGCGAAGAATACCAAACCAAGAGCTGTAACTGTTAAAATAAACAAAATTATTCGGTTATTTATACATTTTTATTTAGGTATATTTTCGGGGTCATCCAGGAACCTGAAGACGTCACATTAAGGAACCCAGATTTTGCCATTTCATTAACCACATAAAAAGACACCAATCGATCACACAGGTCAAAAGAAAAATCATAGATAATTTTTTCTTGTATAAAATCGCTCCACCCTACTGTATAGTCCTGAGGAGGGTCACCTCAATTTCTTGATTTCTGTCATATTCCACAAGAAACCAGTGGCGGCTTGTCCTATGAGGCAGGTGAGGCAGTGCCTCACCAAATAAATTACGGAAATCACAAATATCAAGCGAATTAATCCAATATTTTATTAATCAATTTCATCATCCCATTATGTTCTTCAGTCTCAATTTTTTATACGATACTGCACTCGTCTTCCATAATATCCGAGCTCAATCTCAAGCCGGGTACAGACGTCTGTAACATTACACGTTACAGACGTTACGATGAATGCACAAAAATCGGACCGTAACGTTACACGTTACAGGCGTTAAGGTCCGATTTTTGTACATTCATCTCACTTCCTCTTCAAGGCGTAAACGGTGAGGCTTGCCTCACGCGCTTCCTTGTCTAGCGCGTTATTCACATCGACGTGACGAGATCATGAACCTCCCCTTCGTTGTTTATCTATTGCGGCTTCTAAGGTGAATTTGAGGCTAGCCTCTTAGTAACAACTTTTAGAACATTTGAAGCGTTTTATCTCAGAAACGGTGCCTCGTAGGAAAAAAAGTATCGATACATTTTTTGAAGATAATTTTAACATCTACATTTTTTGTCTGAATAACTTTTTGATGAAACTCACCGTTTTGCTGAATCGTGAAAAACTCATTTTTCGACCTTTGAACTTGAATAAATTTTTTTCCATCCACGGGGATGATTGGGAACTTTTAAATATTTTACCGATTTTCAGCTTGTTGGGATTTTATGTAACTTCACCCTCATTTTTTGGTCTGGATTGACCGGACTATCTACCCTTGATCCGCGATCGTTTCGTTTCATCGGCAAACTGCACATATTCGGGTTAATCGGGAAGCGGAAAATAGCGAAATTTCACTCTGGTTTGGGTTTATTGGGTTTGTGCCGTTCGTGGTACCACGTTTGCTGGTAGGTTTGTTTCCTTAGTAGTGTTGTGTGAATTCTTTCCACAAGAATTTTCATTTTGTTCATTGACTTCGGTTATGGCTACCAGAAGGCGAAATGCCTTCAGCAGAACAAGTGGTTCGTCTCAAATTCCCAAAATACTCGTGATATTACAGATTTTTCAATAAAACAGAAACAGGTTTTGAGTCATTCCTATGAGTATAAATTATGTACAATTCAAGAAGTTATACGACCTATTCCAAATCTTGTGACTATCGGTAGGAAATAGAATCGGAGGTTTTAAAATGAGAGTATTGGCCTACTGGCAGTGTAACTCTAATCAAATTATTTTTTGGCAGTGTTAATAATACATATTCCGATAGGAATTGGTGAAAAATTGATTAAAGCGACTACGATTACCAAACAATAAAATGCTAGAATCATTGCATTGAAGCATTAATACCGATGGATTTTGTAAGTGAAGATAAAAATAACATTGTCAGTATAATAGCCATAATAAGATGAAGATATGTATTGGATTCAAAAATCAAAATTATCAGTGATGATTTTTTCATAATGATGAGTATGCAGCTGACAAAAAAGAGTTTATAAGATTTTTTTTTTTGATGTGCCTCATCACTTTATTCTGTCTCAAGCCGCCACTGCAAGAAACCCAGACATTTCTCAATACTTCTTCCCCGCATACTGAACTTCTGCCAGAACATAATTCAAATACGATTCCTTGAGCCGCTCAGAGTAAAATTGGTATTCATTCGAGTTTGGACCGCTTCGAAATATAGTGAGGTATTTATTTTTATTTCATCTCTTTCCCCAAAGCTGGTTGCGGTGTTTCATACTTCTACGCACACTGAAGTGGTTATTAAAATGCTAAAACCTCACCACGCCCGCTCTTGTTATTTCGACGAATGCGATTGTTGGAAAAAGGACAATGAATTTCAAACTTCGAACATGAATCTAAGAATTGTTGAACCGGATTTTCTTTTGGATATTCTTTGAAATACGGCGACATTTATTCACAGCGGATGCAATATTATTGTAGGGTTTGGGAGATAGAGAGTGGAGAATACCGCGAGGTATCGATTTATAGAGTTTGAATAAGGATAGTGGTGAGATCCTGTTTACATCAATATTATGGGGCGTTCAGTCAATCATGCAATGAAAATAGGTGAAAACTGACTCGGAGTTTTGTTGGAATATGATCGATTTGTTGTTCCATGAATTTTGTCCAAAACTGGCTGAATTATATTTAGAATCATGAGGCCAGTGTGCAAATGAAAAATGAAAAGTGAACGCGAAAACATTAGAAATACCTGGATAATATTTTCTGTAACTTTTTGTAAGGTTTATCGCAATAATTCGGAAAAACGCGACGAAAGGATGGGTTAAAAACCATTATTATCTATAAGAACATTACCAATCTGCCAACCAACAATTTTTTTCTCAACTGCTTGGTCTATACAGAGTGTTTCAGAATAACGTCATAAATCGACAAACAAAAGAAAGATTCTGCTCAACAGAGGAGCTAGTTTCTATATTGAATAGCATGAATGATTAAGTTGACACCCCCAAATTCTAAGCTCTGACTCAAAAATCTTAATCGCTTATCCACTTTAATCCACTAGGTTATTAAAGACAGCGACAAATGGTCATAATATTTTAATAGTTCGAGACCATTAGTCGCTAGATCAATAACCGAGTTGATAACAAGATTTTTCCGACAACCTCAATATGAATTGTGTATAAATTCTTGATTGAAAACATTCTTATTTCGCACCAGACATACATTTGACATTGTTCCAGTATAGAGTTTTGACATTTCTCGTAGTGCTTCTGATGAATACTTTGTGTACGGTTGCCATTAGGTTTGCCCATTGAAATGGCATGAATTGAACATCAAAATGGGTCATTAATGTTCAATTTCGTACACATTAAAATCACCTTTTATTTTGAGGTGGGCAGAAAATAAAATTCTTGAAATTTGACATTCCGTATCTTGTTAACTTAATATTATCGGACGCACGATTATATGAATTTTTATTCTAAAAATAAGCTGAGAACTCTACCTTTGGCGATTGATGGCGTTAGTTTGTAACAGAATCATTGAGAGACTTGAAAATAATAACACGACCTCTTTGAATATATATATTTTTCTTCATTTAATTTCAAAAATTGTAGAACAACATCTTTTATATACTATTCGATGAAGTTTATAACTAATGATCTACTAGATATACTGTATTTTCATTCAGGCTAGTGCCATTCATTTCGATATAACTGACGTAGAGATTTTTTATTTTGTACTGTTTCTGACTTTAATGGAATCGAACATTAAATTGACAGATAATAAATGACTTAGTGTAACAACGACTAACCTATCGCCTCTTTTGTGGTGTCTCGTGGTTGACGAACTACTCAGAAGATTAGCCGAGCAAGGTTACAGCTGCTTTGGCTATGCAGATGACCTGGCTGTTATAGTTAGGGGAAAGTTCGAAGGTACTACTTCAGAGCTGACCCAAACGTCATTGATATCATCAATCGGTGTTGTCAGGAGGAGGGCTTTAACGTCAATCCAACCAAGACGGTTATTGTTCCATTCACACGTCGTAGGAAGCTAACACTTGTAGCACCGGTGTTGAAGGGAATAAAACTAGAGTTTTCCGATGAGGTAAAATATCTGGGGGTCACCTAGGAAAATAAACTCAATTGGAACTTTCACCTTAACAAAGTGATTGCCAAATCTACAACCGCGTTCTGGATATGCCGCAAGTTAATTGGCAAAACTTGGGGTCTGCAGCCTCGTATGATCCACTGGATCTATACGACGGTGGTAAGACCTGTTATCACATATGCCTCTTTAGTTTGGTGGACTAAAACTGAAGAAAAGACAAGCCAGCAGAGGCTGAATAAGCTTCAAAGACTGGCCTGTCTAGGCATTACAGGAGCTGCGTATACTACTCCTACAGCTGCAGTAGAGGTAATACTGGATCTCACCCAGCTGCACATTTATGTAAAGAAAGAAGGTCTCATGAGTGCCCTAAGAATGGACCAAATAGGGCCTGGCAAGGGACACGGAAATATTTTAAGATCACTCGGTGGTGAACTCCCTTTACTACCGAGGGATTCCATGCCAATCGAGTATGACCTTGACGCCAACTACGAAGTGATCATAGGTGATCGCCAAGAAAGTGTGGAAGGTTTGTCTCGACTTCGTAAAAACCATCTCATCTGGTACACAGATGGGTCCCTAAGGGAACGAGGAGCAGGCATAGGCATATACGGTCCCAAATACAGGGAATCGGAGCCTTTGGGAAAGCCAATAACAACGCTCCAAACTGAAATTCTGGCCATAGAAAGATGCGCCCAAGTCTGTCTGTCCAGACAGTACAAGGGAGCCAGAATTTGCATTGCCTCAGATAGTCAGATGGCACTGAGGCAGCTTATGGCCGTTGATTGTAGATCAAGTACCATTTGAGCTGCAAACAGTTCCTCAAAACACTGGCGGAGTACAACAAGCTAGTTTTAGCTTGGGTACCTGCCCACCAGAACATTGAGGGAAATGAAAGAGCTGATGCCCTTGCAAAAAGAGGAGCAAACACACCCTTCACCGGACCCGTGCCCTCCTGTTGGGTATCACCTACACTGATTAGGGCAGAGGTCGGCGTTTGGGAAAAAAGGGAGAAACACTCTTACTGGATAAACACATCCGGTCAAAGACAAGCAAAGAGACTAATCGAACCTTCCAAAGAGAAGGCTCAACAAGCTCTATCGTTGTCAAAAAACGAGTTAAGGCTGCTAATCGGCCTTCTCGCAGGGCATAGTCCCGTGAGATATCACCTACACAAGATCGGTAAAGAAAACTCCGACATTTGTAGGTTATGTGAATCGGCCACTGAAACCACCGAGCACATACTATGCCACTGCACTGCGCTGTCGCAAACCAGACTTACTCTACTAGGTGGCGCGTTATTAACGCCAGCCGACATAAGAGCGAAGTCTCCTAAGGAAGTAACCAGCTTTGCTAAGGAGGTTAGATTCCTGGGAAAAACGTAGTTTTAGCATGGTAACGCACAAAAGACCTTATTGGTCGCAGTGCAGAAGGGTCATCAACGTGCCGATCGACCACTATCTAATCTAACAACGACTAACAATGAAACATAACCATGAAAACTGTGTGAATTCGCTATATTTCCGCGAGATGCTGCATATTTACCATAAAGCTGAAAGAAAGTGATTTCCAACATAATCCCACTCATTTAAGCGTGGGATTCTCTTGAAAGTGAAAGAATATAAGGATTATAACAGAACATCATCAAACACGCCGAATAAATAGGGAACTCTCTTCGTGAAGTGAGGTAAAATTGCAGCTTGAAATATTAATGCGATTTGCAGAATCATCTGAGTGGAAAAATTTTAATATCCCAACATCCATTACTTCCTGACATTCCTCAACTTAGTTTCGTAATTCTATCAATTATACGGCATTACACTCGAGCTGAAACTCTGCCACGAAAAGCAGATTTAGTTAGGGAAGAAAAATTCAAAAATCTCACCGCTCTGTAATAAATGTCCAGGAGGAATGCAAATATAAGAAAGCTGGCAGAAGTGTAAAGTATCATCAGAATGATAAAAACCCGAATTAATTATAAAAGTTTCTCGAAGGAATATGAGAAAAGCTAAAATGGCCGATAAAAGAAATGGGTTGCCCTTTTCATTTTCGCCAGTTAATATTTGAGTGTCGTATCTCGAGAATAAAAAGTTTTAGAAGTCAGATGTACACAAGCCATTCCAAGAAAAATAGTTTCTTCACTAACAGCTTTATAACGGCGGAAAATTTCGAATGGACTTCGCAGCACGAGGGAAATGTCAGCCATCTGGTATGATGGATTATATTATTTCAAATATACGTCCGAATGGAATTTTGAGGGTGGGTAACACGAATGTACGACATCTGTCATGTAAAAGAAAACATAGTGGTGCGAGGCCAGAGTACAGAATTTCGTCTGATGGGAAAACTCTGGAGAACTGATTTTTCTTCAGAACGAGTAATTATTAGAAAGTCTATGAAAACTAATTGGTTTGAGTACTTCTCAAAAATTTACGATTATAGTACAATATATTTGTGCCTAAAAAATCCCCTAGCGGAAAAGTTTTGGGGTAGTTTTGATATCTTTATTTTTTTTGGGTGCTGAATTCAAATGTGAGGTGTGCTAACCAAATGTCGTGACGGAACATAGAACAAGATACAAAAAAAGAATAATTATCTCATTCATGGTCAGTTTTTTGCTTTTTACTCGGAAACTATCAACTTTTCGTGGAAAACCTTTCCGTACAAAATGGAAGTACATAAAATTCTCTAGAAATTGTAATAACACAGCTTGTTCTGCGACAACCTTTTCTGGCTCAAATTATAGTTTAAAATGAGGTATTTTCTATGAGTCAATAAATGAGAAAGAATTCAATTCTATGGTTCCGATGATGCGATCCTCTTGAAATTTTGTATGAACATCCAGTATATCAGTATCGATTAAAAAAAATTCACTCGAATCAGATGTCTTCCTATGGAAATATAAAGATTCTTCTTTTCAATATTCCAATTGAATTTTCTACGGTTCTGTTCACACTACGGTCACACAATTTTGCATAAGGCTTATGATGAGCATCTCGCATTTGGCCGTAACATTTCATTTCGATTGGCTCCGTATTTTTTGAGATATCGAGGAACAAAAATTTTGAGTGACCATGTTTCATGAAACATTCAAAATTTTTGTTCCTCAATATCTCAGACAAAACGAAACCAATCGAAATGAAATTCTGCAGCCAAATGCAAGATGTTCATAATAAGCCATATGCAAAGTTGTGTGACCATAAGGTGAACAGAACCATAAAAAATTCAATTGGAATGTTGATGAGAAGAATCTTTATATTTCCATAACAAGATATCCGATTCAAATGAAATATTTTTGAGAAACGAGACTTATATACTGAATGTTTATGCGAAGTTTCAAAAGGATCGCATAATTGGACCCATAGAATTTATTTTTTTTCATTTATGGAGTCATAGAAAATACCGCATTTCAAACTATAATTTGAGCCAGAACAGGTTGTCATAGAACAAGCTGTAGTAAAACAATCTGTGAAAAATTTCATATACTTTCATTTTGTGCGGAAATGTTCATCACGAAAAGTATAGATTGTTTCTGAGTAACAAGCAGAAAACTTATCAAAAATGAGATTTTTCATTTCTTTTTGTATTTTTTTTAAGTTTCGTAATGAAATTTCATTAGTAAACCTCACATTCGGATTCAGCACCCCAAAAAATATAAAAACAGAAAGAAACCAAAACTTTCCTGCTAAAAGCACAATTCGACTGGATTATTATTCATGAACTCATTTGAAGAATTATTAAGGGTGAATTTCTGAGATTGACAGGAGTGGCAAATCAGTGATCTGAAATTGAAACTGTTTTGCTCTGACAAACGCAAAAAAATTAATCATGATTTATGAGGTTTTTCTGAAAGAAATCAAAATTTCGTCAACTATGGTAGTCTATTCCTATTTATTTCCAAAACTCATATAACTATAGCAATTTCGACTATCACACATTTCTGCTGCGCTAAAAACATCAAACAGACAGCTGCAATTTGTGTTTATACTAACAGAATAATTTCACGATAACTATCGAGCTTTTGTTTCAGTGTCTTTCTTATACAAAAACTTTGTCTCACAGGTGCATTTGCCTATACCACAGATACAGAAGGATCCTGGGCCAGTTAGCGTTTGTGCTATACTTCTGGCTATTGTGAAGGGATCACTATGTCACAACCATGATAGTTTTCAGTCAGGTTTATATCATGCATCTTTCGATTGCAAGTATTTCTGCTTGAAAATACTGGAATAGGAATCTAACGATTGATTCTTGGCCCATATATTTTAGCGCTTACCTCTGAGGTGGTTTTAGGAACATTTTATGGTATTAACTTTGCAATTTTAGGAAGTGTTTTCATTTTTTAATACTCTCATAACATCGATTTCAAATTCTTCATTCAACATTTTCACTATTGGAAAACACGGTAGTAATCCTGAGAATTCTCCACACTGCACCGATGAAATCAATTCGGACATGTGACACAATTTCCTTAGATTCCTTTAAAAAATGACGCAGTGGAACACTTCAATAAAATCCGGAATACATATACATAATATGTATACCCAATAAAAATTTTGCCTTGAACTTGTTATTGTCTATCTACTAGGGCTAGAATTACGACCAAAAATTGAAGTTAACGTTGTTGATGTATCGCGCTCACTGACTTCGGATTTCGGTAGGAAATTTCAATAATTTTCGACGTTGATCGTTCATGTACTTTATCATGATGAAAATATTGAGGTCACTGAATACTTCGACAAAAATAGTTAGAATGGTTACAGAAAGAGTTCGTTTACAAATTGAATGGGAAAACCTGAGAGTCATCCTAAGAATGCTGCTCCAATGAAATTAATTCAAACGTGTGACACAATTTCCTTTGATTCCTTCAAAAAATGACGCTGTGAAACACTTCAATAAAATCCGATAGGAAGCGGCAGTCGCTGCTTCTGATATGTCGGCGCCAACTATTGAAAAGCCATTCCAGCGAGGAGTGAAGCAAAAAAAATATACAGATGTTTTCAGCAGATGTCTCTGAACATCAAGAGTTGTTTGTACTTGATATTGCGAGATGTCGGGTCAGAAAGGACCTAAAAATTACTTCACTTCAGCCGTGCATCGGCTCGGAAGATCCGGAATTATTAAATTCCTATTTTCCAGGTTCCCAAGTCTAAAGTTAGCGACGGACTTGCGGAGTATGAAAAACGCTTTAACATGTGTTGAAATTCCACTTTACATGATGTGGAAATTACGATGTTTTGCATCAGAATGAAAGCTGACTAAGTTTCATTACTAAAACCGCGAAACATGTGGACATTTATGCGAAGCACAAGCGCAATCCAATTATTGCGGACTTATTATGGGTGGCCGAACGGAATTGCAAGCTGTGACGTAAAGGTTTCGGTCCTTATAGTTCGGATTTCGCTATTTTCAACATGACGTGAAAATCTCTTGGAGTAAGAGGAGGGGATTTAAGGATGATTGATCGTTATTAGCTTACAAGATTAGTTCACTTAGGAAATCTGGTTAGTTTTTGGCCTGTTGTGGTCTCTGTGGAAGATATCTGTACCTACTAGCCCAAGTAGTATTTTAACGACGACAACCACATTATGCACCAAAATTAACGTTGTCAATGGTTTGGGGATTAGTCGTTCTTGAAACGTCGCACTGAAGACCACCTTAAAACGTAGTCGTGACGTTAAGCATGACTATAGTTGCACTATTCGTCTCGACAACGTTGCAGCAACTGCATACGGAGTACTTATTATTTTGGGATTAGAATCGACGTTCTTATAACGTTTTTTTGTCTCAATGCAGAGACGACGTTGTTGGATTCAACTTTAACCAATGGAGATTTTCTATTGAAGTAGAGAAGCAGTTCACTTGAAAACGTTGTCACGTAGTCATTTCAGCAACCTTCGAATACTACTGATTAGTCACTAATATGAAAACTGCATCTTAAAGGTTGAAATTCATCAGAACGGTTCAAGAAAGTTTTATAGCACATTACTTGATCAATACCAATGAGCTTCAAATTCCAAATAGAATGTAAACAAATCATATTGACGTTTTATAACCTCCATTCGACGCGGTAAACCAACCAGACAGCAGATGAGTTTTGGTCGTATTGGCAACTAGAGTCGCATCGACAATTCTTTTTTCGATTAAATTCTTTTTGAATTTTCAATTTTAAATTTTCCAGAAATATCCAATGGATTGCAGGCGCTTTTGTTTTTCAGCATGAATCGGTAGTATATTCAACAGTAAACTGGTTTTCGTTGTCGATTTTTGTTGCGAAACAATTGTTTTCAATCTTCAACAAGGGACTATTGGCCATGCGTAAGATTGAAAGTAAATCGATATTTACTATAGTCCGTTCACGAAAGTTTGAGCTGTCCGTTGGCCATGGAAATTTGGCATATTTCACTGTGTATTTTGGAACTTTAGGTTATGTTGTTTATTTTCTCGTCAGATTGATACGCAATGATGTCAATTTAACATAGAGTTCTCTGATAACTTGGAAGGTCGTCGGACGAGGCCGGGTACATTCGGCAACGTTGATTTTGTTTTACTTCATGACAACAAATACTGCCAACTTCAGATAAATTAAAAAACGATTGTTATGCACTCAAACCTTTGTGAACGGACGATATGTACGTAGGTTTGGCTCTCGATATATTTATCTAAGTTTTTTATTGTTAATGTTTGTGGTGTACAACGATGTGTTTTTGATATGTTGATACACCTACCATTGGTATTTGCTCTTAAGGTAGCTTGTCAGTTCTAGAACCGTCTTTTGGAATATAAAGAACTGAATTGGTTTTTGGCAAGAGGTGTTCATCGCTCCCTCCATTGAAATTGTCATTTTTTGACAAGATGTCTGAAACTTTTATCCTTCTACTCGAGATACTGCTGAAATATAAGCCTTCAAACAAAGACGTGCAAATATTCAATCAACAAAAAGGTCAGAATTTGCGATATCAAAATTTATCATTCCATAATTGCCGGCTCCCACTCAAAACAATTCTCTGTTTCTACTTCCCAACCACTGACATCATTCCAAAATGGAATCGCACTGTTGCGAGCCCGCAAAAAGGCCAATCATTTCTCATACGTCGGGAAATGAATACAATCTTTTCTATCATTTCGTCGGAAATAAAACCGTACTCGAGTTTTTTCGCTGCCACAACGAGTCTATAATTTCGCTAGGAAATTACGTTGCTCTTATCCAAACACTTAACAGATTGAACTGTCAGCGTTTGAGGGCCTTCGCCGGACAAATAGGGGACATCTTTTTTCCATCAAAACGGCAACGTTCTATCTGATGTATGATGTTTTACCCTCATCTGTCATCTGTCGTCCGGGAAAATATCAAGGCACTTTGTCAAATACTTCTGTCTCAGGTAACGTCATGTGTGCATTAACGGTGAGACAATGAGAAATATGGAAAACGTTGATGTTGGTATTTTTTGGAAAAGGTTGATCATGCAGTTGGGTTATGCGTATTGGCTGTGTTGCCAGAGTGATATGATTTTCTGTAGTAGTTTTCTTGTTCAAATCTATGACTTTGAAAATAGGAATATTTCTTCTTTCCACTAGAATTGCGTCAAATTATCTATAATTTTCTAATGGTTACATGAATTACCAAATCAACAGAACCTTTCGCCTGCTTCTGCTGTTTCATCAGCATGTCTCATCTGG
Organism: Propylea japonica; assembly: GCA_013421045.1. Lineage (NCBI taxonomy): Eukaryota > Metazoa > Arthropoda > Insecta > Coleoptera > Coccinellidae > Propylea > Propylea japonica. Next base: position 50,835,475 of record CM024242.1, read on the forward strand.
CATCCGGCCAAAAAGTCTATCAAGGTTATTCTTGAAAAATCATCATTCCATTCGGCTGAACGAGCCTGAATTTATTATTTACAAAATAAGAGTTGAGACTATTTTCAGGAAAATTTCTTTAGCTGTTCAACTGCTTTCTCAAGCTGAGTATGTAAAGGGTTTGCCAGTAAGAGGTGTTATTTTGCATAGCCCGCTACTTCTGTAGATTTCACATTTGAAGCTGTCATTTTTTTACATTCGACAAGTAGAAACCACCCCATTAATGAAAATGGAACGATACACGATTCAAGAACGCATTGAAATTATTAAAATTAACTATAAAAACGGTGAGCATTTTTGGGTCGTTGTGAAGCACCTTGTCGGACTGCAATAAGGAAATTGGTGAAAAAATTCGAGCTGTTGAGACGAGCTAGTGATGTGAAGAATAAAACCCGTGCACGTCGCTCAAGAACAACCGAGGATATTGGTGCTGTAGCCGAAAGTGTTGAAGAAAACCCCGGTTTCTCCACTCCTCGTCGTTCTTAGGAAATAGGCGTTCCAAAAACGTCATTACACCGTATTTTGCATGAAGATTTGGGTCTTAAGGCTTATAAAGTTCAGTTTACACAAAACTCAAGCCGGCCGATCATCAACAACTTCGTGCGTTTGCTGATTGGGTCGTTGAAATGCATGTAAATGATCCGGAATTCCATCGAATAATCATCTTGAGTGATGAGGCCCATATACACCTCGGTGGCTTCGTCAACAAGCACCTTGCGACTTCCGACCGTGTTATCTCTCGAAGAAGTGATTTAACACCTTGCGACTTCTTCCTTTGGAGCCACGTGAAAGAGGAGGTCTACGCTAATAGCCCAGCGTCGATTCAAGACCTCAAAGATGGAATTCGTGAGGCTATCGAGGACATAGGGCAGCCACTTTGCGATTTGGTATTGAAAAATTTCATTGAAAGGATATGGTCCTGTAAGCGTGGTCGTTGTGGTCATTTGCCTGATGTTATTTTTCACTATTAACGGCATAGCTTCATCTTTATAATGAAATAAACATCCTATCATTTATATTGAAAAATGGCATTTTTTTTAATATAAAAATAAAACCTCCTATTGGAAAACACTTCGGGGTGAAGTCTTTAAAGTCCACTCCAATATTCTGATGTGTTTTACCCCCAGATGATGTGAATTGCTGTTTCAGTGTCCCCATGAATCATCTTTGTTTCAACTTTCATTATGCTCCTTATAGTCAGATGGCACTGAGGCTGATTGTGCTGTTGATTGTGAATCAAGTACCATTTGGAGCAGTGAACAATTCCTCACAATACTAGCGAAGTACAAGAAGCTTGTTCTAGTTTGGGACCTGCCACCAACATTTAGGTGAATAAGAAATCTGATGCCCTAGCAATAAGAGGAGCAAAAACTACCTTCATTGAACCCTTGCACTCCTGTTGGGTATCACTCATACTCATTTGGAAGGAGTCAATAATGTAGGAAAAAGAGAAAACCAGGTCGAAGACAAGCGAAGAGAATTCTTCAACCTTCAAAAAAGAAGGCTCAACACAATCATTCTTTTTCTATAAAAAGGGTAAGGCTGCCTACTGGGCTCACAGGTCATTTTTTCGTGAAACATCACCTGCACAAGATCGGTGAGGAAAACTCCGATATCTTCAAGTTACGTGGTTACATATTGATCCAATGCTTGCGCTTCGGGTGACAGTACGACTGCTGAAGCGATACTGTCTCTACAAATAGCATTTGTACTTCCTGACAAAGTCAGCAGAATGATGTAATTTGCAGGCTCTGTGTACCAGAAGCAGAAACAGCTGCTCACATGGTATTCAAGTGTCTAGAGCTGGCTGTCCTAAGAACAAGTCATATGGAGAAAACGCTCTTGGATACCCATGATTAACGGACCAAGTCTCCTAAGGAGATTGTTTGTTTTAACAACACCATTGAAGACCTCCTTAGGTTTCAATGAATGGGTAGGGTAGAGAACGAAAGATCCACATGATTGCAGTTATCCGGAGGTTAACCTAACTATAACGACCCCCAGTTCCAATGATAATTATAACACATCTTTGGTTCGATTCTTCCCTCGCCCTCTGGGAAGTACACAATGAAGATTTTCCCAAGACAACTCCAAAAAATTCCATCGTTTTCCCCTCAATATTTCAAAAGGAGCGCTCATACGCGATAGGGAAATTTGACGAGGGTATAAAAAATTACTTCTTCCCCACGTGAGATGTAGGAAAGGTCCCAGTACGGAAATCCGCACGTAAGTAGGTTGGTCCTCGTCGCAAGAGATGCTGCGTGCTTCCCATCTCTCCCAAGAGGCGGCACTGCCATCGCGCGACAAATCCGTGCCGAGTTTTCCATGGAAATTCAGTCAGCATCCCGTTGCGTTTCCGATTGGGTCCGGACCGAGTGGCCTTTTCTGACGTCTCGAGCGCCGCACGTTCGTACGGGAATTTTCCGGAGGGCCTTCGCCGAATTTTCCGCGAGGAAAATCATTTTCGCGGATTTTTCCGACTTGAGGAATTGAAGTAGGATCGGATGCGATGCACGACCTCGTGATATAGGGGGATCAGTTGCCGACACTGACTTATTTTCCGGTTGTTATCTTGGATTGGTTAGTTGGAATTCGCGATTTGTCTCCTTCGTTTCCTGATCCTTATATTGGAAGTGATAAACGTGGTTCTTCTGAGATTGTTGAGTGGTGGAACTCTTCGATTTGTGTAGGACTAATATTGATTGGTGAGTGGTTTTCTTGCGAGTTATTTGCTTTTCGCTACGTGGGTAATTTGAGAAATTTTTTCTTTTTTCTTTATTTGAGGTTATTTCTTGAGATTTCATAATTTTTCAACTTATATCTCGAATAATGAAAAGTATGGGTACTCATAACATCAAGTCATATGAAAATACAAAATTGAAGTTTAGAATGAAAATGAAAGATGTGAAAATATATAACTTATTATTATTATTACAATTTCAATTGCATTGAGTAAATATTGAATTTTGTGAATGATGACATTTCGGTCATCATATTGAGAATAGCTGACGATCACTAAGTGAAAATCTAAATCTTAAGTGATAAAAAATGAGCTTTTATTGGTACATCAAATGTACGAATGTAATTTAAGCTCTATTGTATCAGTTATTAGTGGTTTGAAAGGATTCTTCATCATGTTCCATGTTGAGAATTGGCGATCTTTGCTTTGTGCTGTAATTTTGGTTGGTTAGTGGTTTTCTTTTGAGCTATTTGCTTTTCGCTCCTTGGAAAATTTAAGACGTTTTTTCTGGTTGTTGACTTAAAATTTTTACCGATGGAACTTTCATCTATAATTCATTTGGGACACTTCAATTAGATTTACTTCTTCTGTTCAACGTTTCGGCCAGAATTCGTCAGGAAAGTTCTTACGCCCTCTGAAATGAAATTTTGTCAGCCTTTAAAAATGTTCAATTATCACGAAAGTTGCTTTTCTGGAAGTTAGGGGTCTGAAGTGTTCTCCTGACGACGACTTTTGCTGGCCAAAACGTTGATCAGAAGAAATAAATATGATGGAATTAGCGCAAATTATAAATCAATATACACATTTTGTTTTAATTTTTTTATTCGACGTTATGTCATGAGATTTCAATTTGAATGAATTTCTTAGTACATATGTCTCAAAGAATGAAAAATATGATTTATTATGAAATCAAGTAATAAAGAAAATGAAAAACCGAAATATGAAATAGAAATAAAGTGTGAACACGCCTAAATAGTAATACAGTTTGAATGGCATATATACTGAGTTTTATGATTGATCATTTCGATTATCACATCGAGTATACCAGATGATCACCAAGTGAAAATGTGAATCTATAGTGAGGAAAAATAAGAGGATCAATAGGTACTTGGAAGAGTTGAAGTTGTTTGAACGAATGAATAGATTATTATATAAGCTCTATTCACTATTGGCGATTTCGATTGATTATTATTAATCATGTTTAATAGAACAGAATGTGTTCTGTTTATTAGCAGGTAGGGAGGCTTTTACAATTCTTATATAACCCAACTCCTTACTACGCCCTTGACTCTTCCGATAACGAAAATTATTCATGAAGGTTAATTAAGTGATTATTCGCTGAGTGAAGCAGCAAAAAGGTTTCCTATTTTCGATTTCCAGCCAATTCATTTTGGTGAAGTTGATTGAGACCTGTGATAAATTTTGGGAGGTTTCGGTTGATAGTATTTTTACGAAAGTAAAATTGGTTTCATTGAATTCATTAACTGGTTTTTACTGCTAGTATACTGCTATCTACTGTTAACTTGACGAATATTTGAGCAATTATAAGAACTCACACTGAATCATGATTTGAAAAATATTGAAGAATTGAAAGAATTAATCAAAAAATTTTATAAATAGGAGCTTTCAGCCTGGTGATAGATAAGCTTCTTACAAAAATGATTGAGTAAGCGCATTTCGATTCAATTAGTCGACTATGGTAATTTAGTTATTTTGCAATATTGTTTTTCCAGATACACAATGAATAACAAGAATAAAAAATGGACGTTGTTTACCTAGTTGGCTATGATACTTATTAACCATGTAGCGTAGGTATGTCTCCAGCAGGCGAATATAAATGAAATTAATTTAAGCATTTATACATAATTTCCCATTATTGCTTTGGTTGAACCGATTCATCGAGATATCCCAATTAACACAAGGCAATAGAACGAATGTTATCTTAAGACATTGTTAAAATAAATTAAATTTAAATTTTTTCAATTTTTTTTCAACACACTATTTTGAAATGTTTGTTCGATACCACTCCTGAGTAAAATTTTGAAACTAACAGATACTTCGGTGGAACAATCTCACGGTGTTTTTTGAAAGATCGAAATAATTTTGAAGGGGATTTTTCGGTATTCATATCATGGACAGTAGTGTAACCTATCCAATTGTTTACTCAAAATTTCAAGTAGATGATTTTTTTTATTAAATAATAAAAATGCAATTTCAATACTCGTTAGTTCAACCGTCGCGCAATGATGTTGTACGAGCAAGCATAAATTAGTGGCGATGATGTTAACAACAGAGTAGCCAGTTGGTATCGTTGTAAACTGTGATTTAACCAATGAAATTAATTCTGGCACTCAACTGCCAATTTTGAACATCTGAATTCGCTAGCTTTTTTCGGTTATTTAAATAATTTTTCCTTGAAAACCTGACTAGGAATTAAAAAAAAAACAGAAAATCCCGATGATATTCTGAGGATCCATTATTTTCAGATTTTCGAGTCATTCAAATATCCTCTATTTTACTCGTGATTCGTAAGCGGGCCTTGGTTCGAGAAGAAGAAAGGAAAATAGATCTGAATGACTCGAAAAAGTCTGTTGTATGCTTGGTTTTCCGGCCATATTTTTGATTACATGAAGGAATATTGACGTTGTACTTCTTTGGCTTAAGAAACAGGGAAGTTTTTTTAGACATTTTTATACCTAATTCATTATACTTTTTTTTTGAGTAATTCCCAATTTTTCCATCGAGATTTTATTATTAAAACAGGTGCAGCCATTTATGACCCTTTATATCTCGGGTTATCTGAATTTCTAGTGAATACTTTTGCGCAAGAAATGAGGGCTGTCTCCTCAGCTTTGAAAAAAATATTCGTTGAATATTCAGAGTCGAGTAGTTTTCAAATAATTAATTATTTTCGGTAACGAAGCATAAAATTTCAGAAAAGTTGAAGAATCGCCATATCTACCTAAACATAGATTTTCGGACCATGCTTCACTGGATGCAATTCACTGCAAATGGCGTCTAGTATATCCCTTTCGAAAGTTCATGTCGAATTACCAAACAGCCTGTGCATATACAGGGTGATTTTTTTAAGTGTTTCATTAGACGTTTTCGAGGAAGGAATTGTAATACAGATTCAAGATTTTGGATTTTCGTTTTAGAGTACATGAACTTTAATTGTAAAATATTTTCAAGAAGAATCTACTTCCGGTTTCACCGGAAACGAATGTAACTTCGTTATTTCAAATGCAACACCCTGTATATTTATACATATTCGAATTCTTCGTTCAATTCTACACTGATTTGATGTATGATATGTGCAACCACTCAAGCGGTTCTTGAATTATAGCCTGATTATCAAATTTTTTGAAAAAAAGGTTGTCACAAATTGGTGTCCATATCTTCAAAATCCCTTATTACAAGAATTTCTTTTTGCAAAAGTGGAACAAAAGAAAGTACGCTGATACTGTTTCTTGTATAACTTATGAGGAAATATTATACAGTGTGTCTGAAAAGGGCCCTAAAGTGAGCCTCAATAAAACTATGAAATCTCAATTTTTTCAAATGGCAGCCCTATAATTTTGTAATTCCAATCGATGGCTCGTCAAAAACCAGTTAGGGTGTCCCGTACATTTCATGCCTCTAAAATCAGTAGTTTTGCCGTTATTGAATAAAATTCGAATTTCAGGATTGAATCAAGGTTTCTTAGTCTAACCATAGATTTATTAGGAAAGAAGTTTTCAAGAAGGCTATGTCTGTTGATTTATAATGCATTTTAGAGAACTGTCATTCAAACTTTTTTGATAAATCGGGCACTATGCAAAATATGAATTACAGTGACAGTGATGTATTGAATATGTTCTTCATTTATGGTGAATGTTAGAAAATATTAGAAAGGGCAGTCAGAACTTTTAACGAAAGAAATCCACATTTAACACCTTTAATAAAAAAAGTCAGTAAATGTGAATTTCGTTCGTTGAATTTCTAATCACCTTTTCTAGGAATTTGTTACATTTGCCGCAAATAAAGAACATACCCTTGATATCATTCCAGTGAAATTATTATTGCATGTTTTGCTTAGTGCTTGATGTGTAAGATCAAGATGTATTCCCCCTTGGTTACAACTTACAGCAGTTTAAGACACGCACAAACCGATTTCTTCTAAATTCATCTCGGGGCGCTTGAAAGGGCGCTATAAGCTCAGTCTTTTCACGAGAGATGCGTATAAAAAAAGAAAAAGTAAGAATGACAGTTCCTGACATAGCATTCTTCAAAATGCAAGCTTACAAACTGTGCGAAACCTGTCTTTAATCGTGAAATTCGAATTTTATTGAATAACGGCAAAAATACTGATTTTAGAGGGATGAAATGTTCGGGACACCATAACTGATTTCTGACGAGCAATCGATTGGAATTACAAAATTATAGGGTTGCCATTTGAAAAAAGTGAGATTTCATAGTTTTATTGAGGCTCATTTTGGGGCCCTTTTTCAGACACACTGTATAATATTTCCTCATAAGTTATACAAGAAACAGTATCAGCGTACTTTCTTTGTTCCACTTTTGCAAAAAGAAATTCTTGTAATAAGGGATTTTGAAGATATGGACACTAATTTGTGACAACCTTTTTTCAAAAAATTTGATAATCAGGCTATAATTCAAGAACCGCTTGAGTGGTTGCACATATCATACATCAGATCAGTGTAGAATTGAACGAAGAATTCGAATATGTATAAATATACAGGGTGTTGCATTTGAAATAACGAAGTTACATTCGTTTCCGGTGAAACCGGAAGTAGATTCTTCTTGAAAATATTTTACAATTAAAGTTCATGTACTCTAAAACAAAAATCCAAAATCTCGAATCTGTATTACAATTCCTTCCTCGAAAACGTCTAATGAAACACTTAAAAAAATCACCCTGTATATTATTTTGTCTGGCTTACCCACATAAAGAGGGCACTTTTTCACTGTTCCAGAAAAAATTTTTCTGTTAATCACTGAAAATGCCCATTCCTGACAAAAACTAATGGTTAATACTGACACAACACAAAAAACACCCCCAGTAATTTCAAAATGATTTCACTCGAAGTTGTTGCGCCTTTACTTCTTTCAGAAGCAAACTGTCTAACAAAAGCTGTGAAAACTGGACTACAATTCGAATTCTGATGAAATTCCATGAACCAATACCTTCTCCAAACTCCAATTCTCCGGATAATCCAGGTCTTAAAATCTATAATCGAAAAACCGTCGACAAAAAATTCATGCAAGAAGAATTCTGTTCCATATGAGTCAAGTCTCACAAACCAGGAATCCAGATTCAATTCCCTCTATTTCGCGTGTATCTCTTATGAGACGTATCTTTTCAGTTTTCATGAATGGATTTCTGCGACAGAAACAAAGAATTCACACAATCCTTATCCAGTTATTTCCTTCAGTTTTAACAATCGCTATGATTTCCCCAGAGTCCATTATTTCTAAAATATTTTTTTCTGGAAATAACTGAAAACGTCCTCTGATAATCAAAACCAATAGTTGATACTAATTATACATTTGAAAGACTTAAAATGATTTCATCTGACACTACTGCATCAACACTTTCCTCACAATTTAACTTAATAACAAAAGCTGTAAGGATGGAACTACAATTCTAATCAATATGGAATTCCAGGGACTTAAACCTTCTCCAAACCCCAATTTTCCGGATAATCCTAGTCTTAAATTCTTTAATCGAAACTCCCCGACTAAAATTTCATGCAAGAAGAATTCTGACCCATATGAATCAAGTTTCACGAACTAGGACTCCAGATTCAATTTCCTCTATTTCGCGTGTATCTCTTGTGAGACGTATCTTTTCATAGATAGATTTCTTCTACAGGGACAAAGACACAAATCCCTGCAAAGTTATTCACTTCATTATAAACAATCGCTATGATTTTCTGAGGGTCATTATTTCTAAAGAGGTATTTCCAGGAAATCACTGGAAATTTCCATTGATGACCAAAAAAAAATTGGTGATACTTATATACAAATCAAAGGCTACTCAAAAACCCTAAAATATTTTAAATCGATGCTGCTTTAACAACAGTTTTCTGAGAATTTGACAAACTGACAGAATCTGTGAATACCCTACTGCAATTCTCATCGTGATGAAATTTCAGGGACTAAAACCTTCTCCAAACTCCAATTTTCCGGATAATCCGAGTCTTAAATCCTATAATCGAAACTCCCAGACTAAAATTTCATGCAAGAAGAATTCTGACCCATATGAATCAAGTCTCACGAACCAGGACTCCAGATTCAATGCCTTCCATTCCGCATCTATCCCTTGTGAGACGTATCTTTTCATAGATGGATTTCTGCGACAGGGACAAAGACTTCACACAAATCCCTGTCCAGTTATTCACTTCAATTTTCTGCTCACGTACGCTGCGCCAAACCTTCACTTGACGAAGTTCGAGTAACCTCTTTTCATCCACATTACATCGGTACTTGGGATCGAAGCCTTCGTTTGTATTTCACTCCAGAAATTAGACTGAAGAGGCCCCAAATCTGGGCTTTTTCGGGGTTCGCTGACTAATTCTCGTTCAGAGGTAACGTAATAAAAACGTTTACCTGCTATTGGTTGGATAAACTGGGCTATTCGGCCGGGAAAAATGTAGGTTGCTTTTTCAGCGAATTTAAAGCCAGAAAACCAATAGGTACTAAGTTGCTAGCAAATTGGGTTGATTCCTGAAGGAATCGAGGAAATACTTTATTATGCAGGGTCTCTATGAATGATTATAACAACGCAGTTGGCGTTGGACTATCATAAATATTTATATTCTGCTGTAAACTTTAATTTAAACCAACGTTAGTGGGAGTTTAGGTTGTTCATTCCGATAGAACTTGAAAAATATGACTGGAATTATAAATTTGTAGACTTTGCATGAGAAACGACAAGATCAAAAATTTTTAAAGCACCCTACGATGTTACAATCATTTATAAGGACCCCGTATCTTATCATCCGCATTATATCGGTACTTGGGATCGCGAAGCCTTCGTTTGTATTTCACTCCAGAAATTAGACTGAAGAGGCCCCAAATCTGGGCTTTTTCGGGGTTCGCTGACTAATTCTCGTTCAGAGGTAACGTAATAAAAACGTTTACCTGCTATTGGTTGGATAAACTGGGCTATTCGGCCGGGAAAAATGTAGGGTGCTTTTTCAGCGAATTTAAAGCCAGAAAACCAATAGGTACTAAGTTGCTAGCAAATTGGGTTGAGTCCTGAATTAATCGAGGAGATACTTTTATTATATCTTATCATCCGCATTATATCAGTTGTTGAGATAGAAGCATTCGTTTGTATTTCAGTCTTCAAATTAGACTGAAAAGGCCCCAAATCTAGGCTTTTTCGGGGTTCACTGACTAATTGTCGTTTAAAGGTAACGTAAAAAAACGTTTACCTGCTATTGGTTGGATAAACCGTGCTATTCGAACAGGAAAAATTTAGGTTGCTTTTTCAGCGAATTGAAAGCAAAAATACCAATAGGCACCAAGTTGCTAGCAGATTGGGTATATTTCTGAATTGATCAGGAAGAGACTTTTATTACTTGTATATCTGATCATCCGCATTATATCGGTATTTGGGATCGAAGCCTTCGTTTGTATTTCACTCCAGAAATTAGACTTAAGAGGGCCAACTCTGGGCTTTTTCGGGGTTCGCTGGCTAATTCTCGTTCAGTGGTAACGTAATAAAAACGTTTACCTGCTATTGGTTGGATAAACTGGACTATTCGGCCGGGAAAAATGTAGGTTGCTTTTTCAGCGAATTTAAAGCTGAAAAACCAATAGGTAGTAAGTTGCTAGCAAATTGTGTTGATTCCTGAATGAATCGAGAAAATACTTTTGTTATATCTTATCATCCGCATTTTATCTGTACTTTGGATCGAACGAAGCCTTCGTTTTTATATCACTCCAGAAATTAGACTGAACAGGCTTCTCGGGGTACGCTGACTAATTCTCGTTCAGAAGTAACTTAATAAAAACGTTTACCTGTTATTAGTTGAATAAACTGGGCTATTCACAGCAAAAAAAACGTAGTCTGCTTTTTCAGCGAATTTGAAGTAAGAAGACTATACGAATAGTTTCGAAGTTGTTAGAAAATAAGGGTGGATTCCTAAATGAGTTGAGGAAATATTTTCATCTTATGATCTTTATATCGATTCTCGGGATCGAAGCTGAAGACTGAAGATGCCCAAAATCTGGTGTTATTCGGAATTCGCTGACTTATTCTTGTTCGAATGTGAATTAATGAAACGTTCACGTGCTATTGGTCGGGAAAAATTGTGCTTTTCAAACAGAAAAAATGTAGGTTGCTTTTCCAGGGAATTCGAAGTAAGAATACATTATTAGCAAATAAATTGATCTCTGAATGAATTAGGGAGATATTTCCATCTTAACATCATCCACATTATATCGGGATCGAAGCCTTCGTTTGTATTTCACTGCATAAATTAGACTGAAGAGGCCCAAAATCTAGGCTTCTGACTCATTCTTGTTCAGAGGTGAAGTTTACCTGCTGTTGATTGGATAAATGCATAAAATATGTGGGTTGCTTTTTCAGCGAAACTAAAGAGGAAATACAAATAGTTGCAAGTTGCAAAGTTGGCTTATCCTGATTCCCAAATGAATTGAGGAGATATCTGTATCTCCTCCTCCACATGATATCGATTCTCGGATCAAAGACTTCGTTTTATTTCACTTAAGAAATTAGACTGAAGAAGCCAATAATACAGGCTCTTTCGTGATTCACTGATCAATTGTTTAGTGGTAACGTATTGAAAACGTTTGACTGCTATTGGTTGAATAAACTGGCTTTTCTAACTGCAGACAGAACTGGAAATAACTCAACTTCTCCAGTATCGAATATCGCAGAAAGTTCTACTTATGTTTTGATTTTTGAATATCCTAGGTGCCTATTTGCCGTGAAACATTTCTTCAAATCACAGTAATAGTGTTTGATGACCTGATTTTCTTCCTGCGAACGATCAAACAGCAATATTTTCCTAAACGTGGCTCCAATTCACCTCATCAATTGGTTTGCCTTCGTACTTTTCCTGTTGAATGGTTCTGTTAACTCAAATTGAATTATAACAGCCATTAGATGCTGTCATATTCAATTATATTCAATTCTCAGTTGTGAATTCATAACAGACGACGAAATGTTAATGTTCCTAAGTCATGTTCTGAAATATCATTTTGATATCAGTTCTGTTTGTGCGATATTCGTGACGTTTTCAGCGAAAATGGAAATGATATATTGAGATAGAACGCTCCCTCGAGTTTTATCGCGTCAAGAACAAGACTCGGTAAAATGAATTCATCATGTGTTTCATGTTAATTGGACATAGGACATAATTATTTGTTTGGGTACATGTGGAAAACATCGTTTATATGTTAGTAATTTTATGAGGCGGGTTATTTAAGGTGAGTTTTTACTGACAGCAAGTGACATTGAAATTAATCAATTTATATCTATATTATACCTAAATAAGAGAAGTCAGTTTTGTATGTGTATCGACAGAATTAGAGGATTCACTCCGAAATGAGCTGTTAAATAAATAATAATAGTATTGAGCATGTCACAATTTTTTTTTTCGAAAACCAGGAAATTCTGAATACCTACTACATGTCCCAAGACAGTCAGACATATTTCCATTGGTGTCCAATGCTTCTGCGATATAAGAGACATGCTGTCGAAAAAAACACGTCTTCAGGTAATTTTTTTCATTTCTGAAATGTTGTAGTTATTTCTCTTGCCATTATAAGTTCTAGGAAATTTGTGGTAATAAACAAAAAAGAACGAAGATTTTTGCGAATAATAACCTAAGTGAAAGACAATTCTGATGACGAATTCGAGTACTTCATTAAAAAAAATTCAGTATATCAATCTTCATCCACAAAATAAATTTCATTCGAATCGAATATCTTGTTATGAAAAAATAATTAATCTTCTTTTCAATATTCCAATTGAATTTTCTATGGTTGTGTTTACACTAAGGCCACAAAATTTTGCAGGAGGGTCCATACGAGTATCTTGTGTGTGACCGCAAAATTTCATTCTGATCCGTTTCGTTCGTAATATTGAGGAACGAAATTCGGAATGACCATATTTAATGGTCACCTTGTACGATTTTGCTGGTTAACGTAATTAATCCGGCATTCAGGAATCGAACCTATAGTCCGTTCACGAAAGTTTGAGCCGTCCGGTGGACATGGAAATTTGACATATTCCACTGTGTTCATTGAAATTTTAGGTTATGTTGTTTATTTTCTTGTCAGATTGATACGCAATGTTGTCAATACTGCACAAAGTTCTCTGATAACTCGCAAGCTCGTCGAACGAGGCCGAATACATTCGGCAATGTTGACTTTATTTTACGTTATGACAGCAAATAATGCCAAATTCAGATAAAAAAGCCTACTATGCGCTCAAACTTTCGTGAATGGATTCTATACCCTTAAGATCTCAAGTCTCTAAAACAATATTTCCGAAAATTATTGTGTTTATGTACGGATGGTTTTACAGACAGAAATGAATTCGACCACCATCAGTGAATGAAACCTTATTGTTTGAGATCATTTTCGGCTCAAAATTCGGAAATTACAGAGATTTGGGCCAATCGATATAGCACTCGTAAAACGAATGCTCAAAATAAAATTTCGATATGTCAACAGTTCATAGTCAACTAATCATTCACTTCTGGCAAGGGCGTACCCATATTTTCAAGGGGGGGGGGCAGCTGCTCCTACCTGGGTACGTCCATGATTTCTGGGCTGAGTGTCCGTGGGTTTCACAAAGCTTGATTGGGCAAACAAATCGTTTATTTTGAATTAAATCGATGGTTTGTGTCAAAAATGAACTGAAAATTGCACAGAAATTATGACATTTCAATAATCAAGATGAATGGAGTTTTGTAAAACCCAGCTTGAGTTCAATAAAACGCAAACGACGTTTCATCGGCAGAAAAATCTTTCATGCATCATGAAAAATATCAGTCCCTTAATTTTTGCCTGGGAAATAGAATCACCCTTCATAATGCATTATCAAAAAATTCAATATACTGACTTTCCCCTCAAAAATCCCCCAATCCTGATTGAAATTTTGGACGCACCGTCCATTTCTGCGTCACAAAGACCATAGTTACGAAAATAATTCTTCTAGTGCTTTGAAAGCCTTTTCGGGTTGTAGGAGAGAATCAATCTGTATTATGAAGTGGGTTTTCCATTAAAATGTCAAATTCATCGTAATGAATCGCTATCATTAGAATGCACGGACCATGACTAGCATTTCCAGGATCTCGGTTAGAACAATGATTCCTTTCTCAATTTTTCCATCGCGAAAACCCGCAATTAGATGGGATCCTGTTTGTCTATGAAATAATTAAACATGAAAGTGAGCTCTGATGAAGATGATTTATGTTGTCTGGGGAACAGGAGATGCTTAGTTTCATCTCATATTGCCACTTGGTTTTCACCACGGGAACTACGGAAGTTCATATAATTAATATCGATATTGATTTTGTGGGGAGATAAACATTTCGAAAAACTAGGATATGGATAAATTTGGGAAAATCACTCGTTTTATGTTTTGAGGGGCCATATCAGTATTTATATTCACACACATATAATTCGTTCACGAAAGTTTGAGCGCTTAATAGATGTTGTTATTTTATCTGACGTTGGCAGTATTTGCTGTCGTAACGTAAAATAAAGTCAACGTTGCCGAATGTACCCGGCCTCGTCCGACGAGCTCCCGAGTTATCAGAGAACTCTTTGCAATATTGACAATATTGCGTCCCAATCTGACAGAAAATGAACAACATCACCTAAAATTTTCATATACACAGTGGAATATGCCAAATTTCCGTGGCCAACCGACGGTTTAAACTTTCGTGAACGGACTATATACTTGGTGTTGAAAAAACAACGTTTCAATTTTTTGGGAACTCAAAAAAATTTAAAAGTTTGGTTACTCAAATGAGCCATTTCGGAGATATTGGCGATTTTCAGTTTCCAAAATAAAGGCTACCAGTGCAACTGAATAATGATAAATGAAACATAAATAGACAACATAAGAACCATACTTATCATCCATTTCAATATTATGATGATTACGATGAAGTAAAAGGAAGTAAACAACTCTAATTGGATGCAAAATTCTGTTATGTAAGTACGTGAATGTCATATTATGAAAATGCAATATCTGATACGAATTGTACTCGTAGTATTGAAAGCACAAAGTCGAATTTTTTTTTTAATATTCCGACAATTACCAGGGTAAATTTGGTCATTTGATTTTGTACGGCATCTGTGTCATACTATTTCAATACTGCTTCTAATCCATTATTCTGCAACGGCGTACAAAAATCTTGCGACAAGGGGAAAAATCTAGGGTTGCAAACCCCCCACATTCCGTAGTCCTGGGGGTGATTTAACACAACATGAAATAAATTCATTTTGAAAGTATTTTATGCAAAGATGATATTTTTTCATGTGCCGTACATTTTCGTTGGTCCAAAGGGGAAAAAAAGTAAAAATCCATTTATTTGTACTAATTTTCATAGTCTTTTCGTGAATCTAGGTTCCTAGTTAGAAACTATGTTGTATATGGGCTCGTATACTATCGATTTATACCAAATATAGACATATTGTCACTGATAATTCCAAAATACAACATATTTTTGAGAAGTACTCATGACACTGAAGTTTGCAGTACAAAATCATGCAACAAGGGGTTCTGCTAACTTCAGTGTCATGAGTACTTCTCAAAAATATGTTGTATTTTGGAATTATCAGTCACAATATGTCTATATTTTGGTATAAATCGATAGTATACGAGCCCATATACAACATAGTTTCTAACTAGGAACCTAGATTCACGAAAAGACTATGAAAATTAGTACAAATAAATGGATTTTTTGTTTTTTCCCTTTTTAACCAACGAAAATGTACGGCATATGAAAAATATTATCTTTGCATAAAATACTATCAAAATAAGTTTATTTCATGTTGTGTCAAATCACCCCCTGTGGACTACGGAAAGACGGGGGATTGCAACCCTAGATTTTTCCCCTTGTCGGATGATTTTTGTACGGCGTTGCGGAATAATGGATTAGAAGCATTATTGAAATAGTATGACACAGATGCCGTACAAAGTCAAATGACCAAATTTACCCTGGTAATTGTCGGAAAATAAAAAAAATCGACATTGTGGCTCTCCATTTTTTTACGGCGCTACGCGTTTTCTTATCATTTTTCACGAATCTATCGATGGTAAGAATGCCGTACCAAAATATGTGACCAAAATGTACCCACTCTACCTGTACTTTCGAATTCTCACCTGCACTCAGTTGGACAGCTTACAAATGACGGCAAATAGAAAGATAATTGCATAATCGAAACCACATAATTCAATGCCTTTTTGAATTGTCCATTTTTTCGAATAATGCCGAACTTGTCAATTCGATCGAGCTCAAATTTTGCTGTGAAATGTTCAATGCCAATTCAAAGCATTTCGCAAAAATTTATGTGTGTTCCGTTTATACAGATTGCAATATTGAGAAAAAATCTAATAGTTCCATGAAAAAACTTTCGATTGGAACGAAATCGAGTTCGAGGATGTTAATTGGCGAACGAACGAGCCCTCAATGAACGATCGCTCAAAAAGGACCTCCTCAGGGTTTTCCTCTCAAAATTTGTTCAGGAATGTAAAAATTTTCCAGTGATATCAGAAAAAAATATTTAATATTCCATTTTTTCCACTAGGTACGAAAAAAAACACACATGAAAATTATTGTGAACAAAGTATCATTACTAAACCTGACATTAATACCATTCCGCATATTATGGGGATCAGTAGCATGGTGATAATCGTGATATATTTGCATTGTACGAAACTTTAATGAGGACACTCTGCCACATATTCCCAACATTTCCAAGGGCAGTATTATTTTGTGACAACTGTCATGTAGAATTCATGAAAATTGGTATACAGTCGATCAGAATTACGCGAATGCAAACGCAAATATCCAAAACGTGGTACATATGTAACGATTTCTCTTTACCAACTAATTATCGAATCCTTTCAAACAAAACGATAACGTATTTTCTGCAGCACGCGCAATATGGTTCCCTCTCAATTTTCGAATGAATACTACTTTTCAATAAAATTTTCGCGTTTATAGTTCCAATGAAGATATGCGTAACACTGAAGTCTATCCTGAACCCCATAGTTTTTGCTAAAATTTATAATGATTGTTGTTGAACAGTGAAATTTCCACTCATTCCCCGAAAAATTTAATTGAGTGCATGCTCACACTGCTGACCTCTTCAAAGGTTCACTTTCAGATCATCTTGAATATTTCAATTCTTGTTGCATTAAATTTATCGATTGATTAGTTATAGTCTAAGAGCCCGTGAACCCCAGACCTTCGTTATTTTATAAAAGCTGAAAACTTGTCTATGCATGCTCCCAACACAGGTAAGAACGATGAACCATTGAGAAGTTTGGGTTACCCTGGCTTTGGCAGGTAAACGGTATTAAAGGGGTGTAAAATACTGATCTCAATTAGTCAAATAATAAAGTGTGATTTTTGGTATTAACTTCTGAATATCATTAAAATCAAGTCATTAATTGCCAGCCACTTAATATAGTGGCAACCTCTTGCCAGACACCCTTGATGTTCATTAAACAAGGGCGTAGCCAGGGAGGGGGTTCAAACCCCCCGAAATGTTTCAGAGTTATTTTGTGTTGCAAAAATAATCTTTTATTTTGCACTTAACCAACTTATCTGCGAAAAGCTAGTAGGAAAGGATTATTGAATTCTTAAAAACAACAAATACTTGCTACAGAAAGCGACCCTCACAATTTCCGGCACCTACAAAGTCAATTGCCAAAATGTCAAAAACCCCCACGAAATTAATTCCTGGCTACGCTCTTGTCATTGAATTATATGTAACTCTACTTACGTTATAGTATAAAAGCTGATTTCTATATATTTTTATATATTAATAAAATAAATTAAAATTTTCAACAATTTCATTTAGTTGTACCATCAAATGTCTTTTCTTCAGATGTTTTTGAGATTCACTCAAATGATTAGTTATATAAATCTGTACCAAAAAAATTATTTGCATAATTAATTAAAATCATGCCGTCTCACTCGCACCCACTCATATATACTGTCTCGCGCTCGCACCTGCAGCTAAACTACATGCTTGTCTGGCAAAGGGTTGGCACTATCAAAAATGTCTGGCTTATGAGTAAACATCATCTAATTATCACAAAAGTATTATATATAAAAATCAGCTTTTATACTAGGACGTTAGTAGAATTACATATAATTTAATGAACATTAAGGGTGTCTGGCAAGGCGTTGCCACTATATTAATGCTCAGTTGCAGGAACGTCCATTAAAATTTAAAGGTCCATTAAACCCTTAATCCTCCATTAGTTCCTTGTAATAATGGAGGATTAAGAGTTTAATGGACTTTTAAATTTTAATGGACGTTCCTGCAACTGACACTAAGTGTCTGGCAATTAATGACGTGATTTTTGATGATATTCAGAAGGTAATACCAAAAAATCACACTTTATTATTTGACGAATTTAGATCAGTATTTTACACCCCTTCAATACCGTTTACCTGCCAAAGTCAGGGTAATCCAAACTTCATAATGGTCCATCGTTCTACCTGTGTTAGGAGCATGCGTAGACAAGTTTTCAGCTTTTATAAAATAACGAAGGTCTGGGGTTCACGAGCTCTTGCTCTATTAGCAAACACTGATGACTTTCAAAGTTAAAAACGAACAATGTTCTATGTTACATACGATTCATTTGTTTTATATACTTTTCTTTTAATTTCTTGTTGAGAGAATTTGTTAAAGTAACGAACGAATATTTTATAAATATTCAAGCAATTTCTTGAATTAAAAAAATTTTCTGATGAGAATATTAGGCCACTAGTTCTTGCTGAATTGAAGTCACATCCCTTCGAAGTTTTGCGGAGGATAAAGTCTCAATCAGCTCCACATACTACTCCAACTTGTGGGTAGTAGTTTCAATGATTTCGAAAACTGTAGAATTCATGAAAATTGGTATCCAGTCGATCAAATGACACAAAAGCAAAAGCAAATATTCGAAACGTAGTACATATGTAACGTTTTTTGGTTATGTACTAATCATCGAATCCTTTCAGAAAAAAAATGATAACGTATTTTCTGCAGCACGCACCATATATGAATATCTCTTCAATTTTCGAATGAATACTACTGTTCATTGGATTTTTGCGTTCATAGTTTCAATGAAGATGAGCGTAACAACTGAAATCTATCCTGAGCTCCATAAGCCAGATTATACTGCTTGCTAACATCAAACGTTACGTATGAATTGAAAAATGGGCTGTGCAGTGAAACATTTGATAAAAAGTTGAATCGAAATCATTTCGCTCGCCTTTAATCTTTTCTGATGAAAATTGGAAAACTTTTCGGGGATGAAATGCAATACGATATTCGAGAATTAATTTGGACTGAGTTATAGAAACCTATCAACGATTTCTTCGACAGTCAAAAACATATAAGTTCACAGGTTTTTTTCGTTTACCTTACCACAAAGTGAAATGGTAGCAGGAATTAGTCGAACAATTCCACAAATGATTGAGTTTGAATTGGATTTTTCTTCACATCTGAAAAGTTGAAATAATTCATTCGCGAGGAAAATTAAATTGGAAGGTGAAATTAACAGGTGAAATATCAGGAAAAGCTTTTTCTTTCAAGTTGCAAACTTTAGGGTGCCTAAACTCATATTTGAGTGTTTTTACAGATAAGAAACAAGTGTGACAAAAAACGAATAAATATTGATTGATTCAGTATATTGTGGTCGATAGGCACCATGACTACTTTTTTTTACTACGACCTATGAGGTCTTTTGTGCGTTACAATATTAGATCTACATTTTGCTCGTGAATGTTACCTCTTTTTTGAAGTTGTTTATTTTTTCAGGAGCCCTTGCTCCTATGTTAAGGTCGCGCCACACAGTAGACTAAGTCTGATTTGCGCCAATACATATTGCATTGAAATAATATCTGCTCGGTGGTTTCTGCGGTCAATCCACAGAACCTACAGATATTGTGCTGGTGATCTCTCACAAAACAGTGACATGTGAGAAGCCCAGTAGGTAGCCTCAAGTCGTTTTTTTACCACGACAAAGATTGCTGAGCCTCATCTTTTGGAAGTGCAATCAGCTTTCCATTTCTCCCAATATTTTGGTGTGCAGGTACCCTAATGGAAACTAGCTTGTTGTAATTCGACAGTGTGGAGAGAGATTGCTGTCAGCTGGAAACAATGGTCCTATATTTTCAATCAACGGCAATCTTTTGCTTCTCAGAGGCAATGCAAATTCTTTCACTTATATTGATAACCTAATTTTTCTCGGAATGGGATGAATATTTTTTTATTCTGTTGAGGGTATTTGGTACAAGTTGATGTTGACTTGTGATTGGAGAAAAGAATGAAGACGCCAGGCGTCGCGGCACTATTACTTTTTTTTCTGGGGAAAATAGCTTTTTTATTGTGTCATTCGAAGGGTAATTTATTTTTGAATGTTTTTCTGTTAACCATTTTTTTCTATTTCTTACCGTCAGCAACCTGCAGCGTGATATATGTTAATTCTATTCCATCTATTTTTTTCTGATTTGTATATCTGATCTTCAAATTTTTTATATTGCTATCGCACTTGCGGTCTATCTATGATATTTATTGATCTGAGACCACATAACAGATAATTATGGAATAAAATCCTGAAAACTCTGTGCGGAGATGAAATATTACAGCACTACTTTGCTGCAAGATATATGGAATAATGAAATAATTCATCACAAAATAAAATGAAATCGATAAACAACAGAAATGTCAAAGATTTCATTAATTTTGTTCATTTGCATGTTTTATAATACCAGAAGGGACGTCGTCGCTATAATATTGAAATTGAAATGTGGTAAATATTCACCGCTAGGTATATTTAATTGATTAATGAAGGCATATCATGTTCATACCTATGTCCAATCCCGCAAAGAATTTTGACGAATCTAAATTGATTAATTAGAATTTTACTGATACCAACACGGGGATTATAACAATCTGAACATTGTTAAAATATAGTTGAAATATGTATGTATGTGTATTAATATCAATCATGGTCAAATTACAAAACGAATTAGCTTGCGCAAATCCAGGATTTTCATTCGAATTTCACCACTGGAATCAATTATTTGTTATCACTAAAATCAATTTAATATTGTCGTTAGGTCTACCTAACGAATTCATATTATTCAAAATAGGAAATGATATCGAACAACTAAATGAATGGTTCGGACAACATACGGACTAATATAATGTATATGTATATGTGACATTACATGACTGACAATGGAACTGAATTTATACAGCATTGCAGCAGTTTTCACCTTCAATCAAAACTGTCGAAACTAACTGTTGTTCAGAAAACCTATAACAGTGCTCCAAACTGAAATTCGAGCTATAGAGAGATGCGCCCAAGTCTGTCTGTCGAGACCATACAGGGTGATTCTCTTATCTTGGTAACCTAATTTTTCTCGAAATAGATTAATATTTGTTATTCTGTTGACGGTATTGGTACAAGTCAATGTTGACCTGATATGTGCATAAAAGTCGGACAAAGGAATAAAGACGCCAGGCGTCGCGGCGCCATAAAAATTTTTTTCTTCAGGAACATAACTTTTTTATTAGGTCATCTGAAAGATAATTTAATTTTGAATGTTTCTTCTGAATAATATCTACCTAAATATAGGTTCATAAAATAAAGCAAACATAATCAAATTATTATCTGCTACTCATAATATTTTAAATGTCTTGTAAATAATATAGTAATTCGGTATTTTTCTGAGGTGAACGAACTTCAATGTCACTGCCTAGTTCACTGAAAACTAGGGCAACTACCTTGAAAATCATAAGAAAAACCAAAGTAGGGTTGCATGTTTCTAAACAGCAGGGAAGGGAATATAAAATATACAGAAATATTTTCCTAATTTTGCCGCTGTTTATATCTGATAGGTCTAGTCAGAAATAAATGCCAATTCAGAAGAATTTTCAGATGGAAAATCACTACATAATATGCGGAAAATATTCATTAAATTTCGAAAAAAAATTATCTTATACTTACCTCATGTTGTGGAATAAGGATCGAGAAAATTAAGGTATCTACCTGACAACCATCTCGTCATAAAATAAAAAAGGGAAAAAACTCGAAGTTTCGAGGAATGAACTATATTTCTTATTCTTTCATTTGAGCACTGACCAAAAAGGACCAATAACAATAAAGTTTTGGATAAACTACTTGTTCGAACTATTTATTAATATAGAATCAAAATAGCAATTGCAACTCAATCAAACTTTTAAAGTGTATAATTATTCATTTGTTTCCAAACGAAATTATTGAAAATGAGTTGAATTGAATTGACTATGATTAAAATCATGAATCTTCTCTTATCTGAATTACATAGTTAAAAAACTTTCTGTTGGAATAATCATCTTCAATAACACTTCAATGACATTCCTGCAGGTGAATTCATATTCTATTCAATTGATTTCCAATTCACTCGATATTTTGTCCAAAGTACAAATACCTTCACAAAACTGTGAAAACACAAACTAGAATACCACAACCGGGTAGTTTTTTCGACCGAAAAAAGCCCAGTGTGGAACATGGAATTCATTACACAAAGATGCTCCGGTATTTCCTATTCGAAAGGGATATCGGTTTTTTGCGAACGTAACAATTTGCATATTCGCTTTATGAAATTCCGTATTTGGTTTTTCAGACTGTCAGGCGTCTGTAGCTCAATCACATTAGTTCGGTGGATTCAAGGGATCTTTCGAGAAACTCAAACCGACATCTGAGGAAGCAAAGGGATCATCCCCATTGGAACGGGTGTGACATGGTGGATTACATTACGAGATAAAAATACGCTGAAATTCGAATGCTTTTTCGGAAGAAAACACCTCTGATTTGGAACAAAGGATTTTTTAACGAAATGTTCCTCTTTCATTTTCGTGGGATTCATTTCTTATCCATGAATTATTCAGAAAAGTTAACTGATAATGTACCAATCGTTCAAGTGAGCATTTTGCTCAAATATAGAGAAAATAATGTTTATGTGAATAGTTTAGAAGTTTTGTTTTGAAACTGACTGAAAAGAGTGGTAAACCAATGACATATCTTCAAGTCAAATTCTGCATTCAATTCATGAAAAAAAAATCTATTTTGCCATTTTCTGTGTGGGGCGCCGTTTTTGAGCGCTCGTTCTACCGAGTGCTATATCGTTTTGCCAAATGTCTGTGATTTTCGAACTTCGAGCCGAAAGTGGTTTCAAACGATAAGGTTCGACTCCCTGATGACGAATCCGTGGTAAAATTCAATTCTGTCCGTGGGGCCGTCCTGCCGTCTGTCCGTCCGTTAGCACAATAACTTTCGAAGGGATCGTCCTAGAGACTTGAAATTGTCAGGGTGAGCTCGGTTCCCAAATGGCTCGGTTGAGTTCGTTAACCAGCCAAATCGTACAGGGTTTTCCATAAAATATGCTAATTCGAAATTTTTGTTCCCCAATATCACGGACAAAACAAAACTAATCGAAATGAAATGTTGCGGCCAGATACAGTTTGCTTACAATAAGCCTCATTCAAAATTTTGTGGCCGTAGTGTAAACAGAATTATAGAAAATTTTTTTGGAATATTGAAAAAGGAGAAACCTCATATTTTCATATAAAGGTACCTGATTCGAATAAAATTCATTTCATGAATGGAGATTGATACAGTGAGTGCTCATGCAAAGCCATAGTGTTAACAGAACCATAGGAAATTCAATAGGAATATTGAAAAGAAGAAATGTCCATAAAAGGCAACCAATTCTAGTGAAATTTATTTTGTGGATTAATATTAACATACTGAATGTTTATGAAGAAGATTTCAAGAAGATCGCATCATCAGACCCATAAAATTTAGTTTTTTTGATTATTTATTCTTTACATATTTCATTTTTTATAATTACCACAATAAAGTTCCTGCATTTATATATTTGGTATCAATCTAAAAAGCGATATAAAATTTTGAGGTACTAGTCTCATTGCTCAAAGGCTCCTACTCAGGGCTTTTCTCAAATTTTTATGTGAGGAAATAAAACATCTTAACGCGTATTTGTCCCTACTTCAATACACTATGTAGTAGAGACGCTACGTAAGATTTGTGTACATAAAATGGCGCTTAACGCGAAAAAAGAAAGAAGAGATGTTTGGTCTCGATTGAACGAAAAATTCATAAATAATTGGAAAATATCTCAGTGCGCACCACATTTTTAGATAATTTTTAAGTAAAACTCAAACACTGTATTTCGGAAGCCATGTATTGCCAAACCAACATTCATAAACAACTTTTCATAAAATGATCCGAAGAATCACCCCCTTAAATTTTTCGCATCGATTCAGAAACACCCTGTAGGTTTATGTTCAAGGAAAATATCTAGAAGTCAGAAAATTAATTCTCACCTGCACTCAGTGGACAGCTTACAAGTGACGGCATTGTGCTGAATCTTATATCTCTTATATCGTTTTAGATAGGTCACCTGGTGGTTCAAATGACCATAATTAGGGTCAATATAAGGATTTTTTTATATTCCGATTGCATTTTTTATGATTTTTTTGAGCATATGGCCACATCGTTTTGTCTTAGATATTCAGGAACAGAAATTTGTATGGCATTATTTAATGGAACACCCTGTACAATTTTTTCGTGTTTACGGACGGCCGGCCCCACAGACGGAATTGTAATAATTTGTTTTCCGCCGACCTCGAAATAAAAGGTGATATGCTCATTTTTTGCTATATTTTTATGTGGAATCCTCATGGCAACCATACAAAGTATTCAGAAGCACTACGAGAAATGTCAAGACTCTACTGGAACATAGAAATATAGAGTGTCAAGTGTACGTCTTGTGTAAAATGATATATTTTCAATCAAGAATTTATACACAATTCATGTTGAGATCGTTCCAAAAATCTTGTGATCAACTCGGTTTTTAATCAAGCGACTAATGGTTTCGAACTTAACGCGTTCGCTCCGCTCAAGCGTAGTTTTAGCATGGAACGCACAAAAGACCTTATTGGTCGCAGTGAAGAAGGGTAATCAACGTGCCGATCGACCACTATCTAATCTAATCTAATCTAATCCGCTCAAGCGTTAAAATATCTTGACCATTAGTCGCTGTCTTTAATAACCTAGTTGATTAAAAAAACTATTACTGAGTACTTGAGATACATTCACCAATACTTTCTGCTGAAGGCATCGCTATATGTCAAATATGTTGGGAAGCGGACGTCATTTTGGTAACTTGTTGAAAATAAAAAATAAACAACTACGCCTATGGATCTCTTTCCCCATTTCTTCTCAAAAAGTGCGGTACAATTAAAAGATAAAGCTGAACCATTTCCTCTAGTGAAGCTTCACAGTATCACATTAGAATGAAAATTTCCTTCTATACCATTCTTGTCTCCGTTTTTCTCACATTTATATTCGGTGGTCGTTTCTGATTAAGGTCTTAAAGATCCGTTTCGAACTCTATTTTGTCAAGTCCTCTTTCTTACTTACTTCGATGAATTGGATATTTCTTCAGTATCTATCTGCACGTGTTAGGTCCTCTGGGGAATTTCAAAGTTTGTTGGCGCTTTTTGAGAGTCGTAAGAAAAAAGAATTCAAGAGAAAGGACATGTGCCTATTACTATCCTTTACCTATCCCGTAAATGGTATGGTACATATCCTGGTACGTGATCAGTAACGTGGGGTCAGTCAGACCCCAAACTTTTTTCATGAAATATATGTGTTCGCATTAAACTATTGAGTTTTCATAGGTACTGTATTAATCTGTTGGTATTCCTGAACGTACAGTGTGAATAATATAAATTGAACACTGCGAAAACTACTATTTTATTCAAAATGAATGAATATGGATGAGGAAAGTCCTGAAAAATGTCATATGCCAGAATTCATATAATTCGAGAAATTCAAATGATAATATATATGTTTTTGATTCAAAACATAAAATTCTAATCTCAATAAACAACTGTAAAAAAAAACTACGAGCGTTTTCCTGAGCAGGCACTTGTTGTCAAGTCTTTTTGTCTCGCTCGTGTGAACACCTCATCAGACTCGCTTTTATAATGTATTGGATCTAATTCGCTCAGCTTCTGAGAATTGAACGAAGGTTCTGTTTCAGAACCTTGGTAAGATACTTATTTTCTATTATCATTTTTATATTGGGGGAAGAAACACTTTCCGGCATCCAAGTTTTGATGTGCTCATTCTTCAAAACCGTGGATCATCCGTTTGCATTCGCTTCCGTGCAGAACTTGATATCGCAACATCCAAACCGTTATTACTTTTAGGCAGAATAATAACACTATTGTTAAGGTGGGGTCTGGCATACCCCAAGCACAAAATTGCCAACATAATCTTGCTGGATCGTAATATAACAAATTTGTAACAATGAACTTCGCAAGAAACATTAATGAAAGGTACTGTAGTGGATGGCATCATAAATTGAAAATTACTTGAACTATCGGGAAAATAAACTCATAGGGGTTTGATAGACCAAATTAAAATTATTCATCGCACTTACTTAATTTGAATTGTTTTTCTGAAATTTCGTTCCGCAGCATTTATAGGAAATCTATGATAATGATAAGAATAAGTTTTGGAAGAGACCAGCTTTTGTAATAGGTGGTTATTAGTTGCTGCTAAAGCTTCAAGGGGTGGTATGTTATATATATATATATATTATGTAAATTGCCTACATATTAAGAATATAATTATTTTATTTAAAATATTAACTACCAGTACATAAATTGTTCTGTTGCGCACGTATGCTTGTCTGCATGTGCCACATATGTAAATGACCATTCACAGTTCAGTCTTGATAAAAACTTCATGCGAGCATTATTATTATTGTTATTTCTCCAAGTTATAAAAATTATACATCGAGAAATCTAACAAATTGGCGACGAGTTGTGAGTTAATTTTGCGTAATTAGTTGTGGCGATCAATTGATCAAGAATATGCCTGAAACGGACGCAAAGAACCCACGAATGACCACGTTGATCGGACATCTGCGAGAATTCGACGTTCACAACAACGAATGGTCCATTTTCAAGCCACGTCTGAATAATTTTTTCGAGGCAAACACAATTGTGGACGAAGGAATGAAGAGGTCAGTTTTCCTGAACATATTATCAGAAGATTCATACAGACTTCTCTTCAACCTGTGCCTACCAAAAAAACCAGAATCCCTTTCATTCAAGGATCTGATTGAGATTTTCAACAAACATTTTGGAGGTCAAATCTGTGTATTCGCAGAAAGATTTAAATTTTACAATGCTGTGAAATCACCGCAAGAAAGTTTGAAGGATTGGGCAGCTCGCATTCGCAGTTTAGCCGTCCATTGCAATTTCTCCGAGGAACTTCAAATGGTACTACGAGATCGATTTATTATGGGTTTAGAAAAAGGACCTGTTCGAGATCGTCTCTTCGAGGAAGCAGAATCGATAACTTTCGAAGATGCCATTAGGATTGCTGTCAGTAAGGAAGCTTCAAATATGAAGAAACAAGGTTCAAGTCCGCCATTTTCAACCAAGCAGGAAGGTCAGATTTTCCAACTGCGCAAAGGAAAAGGACAGAAATTTCCGCCAACGTCATCGAAGAAGTCGACGTCACGAGAACAGCGTATTTCCTGTGAAGTATGTGGAAGGAAGAACCATTCAACTGCGCAATGCCGCTACAGTAACTGTAATTGTCACGTATGTAATAAAAAGGGCCATATAGCACCAATGTGTCCATCAAAAAAGAGCAAAAATAGTGAGAAAAATCATCAACAAAATTTTCTTGATGACAATTTTGATACAATTTTTGCACTTAATGAATATTCTAACATTAAACCATTTACAGTTGATATTTGCATTGAAGGCAAACATTTTTCATTTATATTAGATACTGGTGCAAGTATTTCAGCAATTTCAAAAATTTATTACGAAAAATATTTTTCAGATTATGAATTGTTCAATTATGACATAATTTTGCATGTTTATAATGGTGATCAGGTGAAACCGATAGGTTATATTGAACCTGTAATTTTTTTCAAAAATTTGAAGAAAAAAGTTAAAATAGCAGTGATTGATAACGGTGGTCCTCCTATTTTGGGAAGAAATTTTCTCTCAATTTTCGATATTGATATAAGTAACTTTATTTTTAACGTTGAAAATATTGAATCTCATCTAAGTGAAGTGTATCCAAAATTATTCGAACCAGGTTTAGGAACTTTCAATAAGTCTAAGGCAAAGCTCACCTTGAAAGATCCAGAAAATGTACAACCTAAATATTTCAGACCATGGCCAGTGCCATATGCACTCAGAGAAAAAGTTGAATTTGAATTAGAGCGTTTACAAAATCTAGGTATAATTGCTCCTATTGATTATTCTGACTGGGCAACTCCTATTGTTCCAATCATAAAAAAAGATGGAAATGTAAGGTTATGTGGAAATTTCAAAATAACAATTAATCCATTTTTAGAAAAGGACGAATATCCTTTACCAATTGCACAAGAACTTTTCGATAAGCTCGGTGGAGGTCAGGAATTTTCGAAAATTGATCTCTCTAATGCATACTTGCAACTTTTATTAGATGAAGAATCAACTAAGCTCGTAGTAGTTTCCACTCATAAAGGTTTATTTAAATTTCTCAGGTTACCATTTGGTGTTTCACCAGCATCTAAAATTTTTCAGAGAAAGATTGAATCTTTATTGACCGGTATTGCAGGTGTTGCAGTTCTCCAGGATGATATAGCGATTACGGGTAAAAATAAAAACGAACACTTAGAACGATTAAAGCAAGTTCTTTCCATTCTTGAAGATTCAGGATTGAAAATTGCCAGAGAAAAATGTAAGTTTTTTGAAAAATCGATCGAATACCTAGGTCATATTATTGACTGTAACGGAATTCGACCATGTCGTTCGAAAATTGAAGCAATTGAAAGATTTACAATTCCAAATAACATAACTAAACTCAAATCATTTTTGGGATTGGTGAATTATTATTGTAGATTCGTACAAAATTTATCTTCAATTTTATATCCCTTATATTCACTATTAAAAAAAAATGTTAAGTTTAAATGGAGCAAGGAATGTCAGATCGCATTTGACAAAGTAAAAACACTTCTCACAACCGATGGAGTATTAATTGCATTATAATCCATCATTACCACTTAAATTAGTCGTTGATTCGTCAGATTACGGAATCGGTGCTGTTTTGAGTCACGTTATGGATGACAAAAGTGAAAGACCTTTAGCATACGCTTCACGTTTACTGAATCAATCAGAAAGAAAATATTCTCAATTTGAAAAAGAAGGTTTGGCCATAATTTTTGGACTCAACAAATTTAATCAATACCTCAATGGAAATAAATTTACGTTAGTTAGTGATCATAAGCCACTTGTTCACATTTTCAGTCCGCAAAAAAATTTACCTCAATATTCTGCAAATCGAATACGCAGATGGGCAGCTATTTTGTCGAATTACGATTATCAAATCGAGTATGTTAAAACTAATAGAAATCCAGCTGATTGTTTGTCACGTTTACCAGTACCAGATGAATTAAATTTCATAACTACTGAGTTTAACTTTGTTGGTTATATCGAAAATTCAAATTCATGTATAAATTTCGATCAAATTAGAAAATCAATGAAACGCGATAAGTTTCTGCAAGAAATAAAAAAATTTGTCGAAACCAATCATTGGCCAGCAAAAGCTTATGAAGATAAACGATACAAACCGTTTTTATGCAAAAGATTTGAATTGTCTATTGAGTCAGAGTGTTTATTGTGGAATAATCGTATTATCATTCCTGAAGAGTTGCAACAAGAAATTTTAAATCAAATACATTCAACTCATTTAGGAATAGTCAAACTGAAAGGAATTGCGAGATCCTATTTTTGGTTTCCGAATATTGACAAAAAAATAGAAAATTTAGTCAAATCGTGCGAAATTTGTAAAATGAAAAGTCAAAATCCTCAAAAATCAGAGTTGAACCCATGGCCTTACCCAGAAAAAGCATGGGAACGTTTACATCTGGATTTTTTCGGTCCATTCAAAAATAAATATTTTTGATAATTGTTGACGCATATACAAAGTGGTTAGAAGTATTTCCAATTAATAATATTACGACAGAAACAACAATTAAAATTTTGAGATCAACATTTGCAAGATTTGGATTACCAAAATTCATTGTAACAGATCAAGGTAGACAATTAGAATCTGCCAAATTTAAAGAATTCATGTTCAATAATAATATAATACATGTAGATTCTCCAGCATATCATCAATCTTCAAATGGACAAGCAGAGTCATCAGTCAAAATTGTAAAAAATTATTTGAAAAAAGTTTTAGATTCGCCCAATAATGATGATTCAGAAACACTATTGTTAAAATTTTTATTTGATTATAGAAATTCTATTCATACAACAACAGGTATGAAACCATCAGAATTAATGTTCAGACATAAAATTAATGATAGATTTAGTTCAATACTACCACCTTCTACTAATCTATATAATAAAGTTTCAAGAAATCAAGCTAAACAAATAAAATATTATAAAGGTAATAGAAAATTAGCATTTTCCAATGGTGATAATGTATTAGTTAGGTCTTATGTAAATAATAAAGAATACTGGGAAAAAGGTGTAATTAAAAAGAAATTGGGTAAAGTTGTTTATTTAGTTTACTTAAATAGAAAGAAATGTCATGTAAAAAAACATTTGGATCAATTAAAATTGGATCACTTATCAAATTTTTCAATACCTTTATCAGATGAAATAGAACATTCGTCAGACAAACCTAAGCGATTAAGTTTACCTTTAGCTTTAAGGAAAGAGAAAAGATATGTGAAACCCATTGTTAGACTAACTTATGAATGAAATGTG
Source organism: Propylea japonica (assembly GCA_013421045.1). Taxonomy (NCBI): domain Eukaryota; kingdom Metazoa; phylum Arthropoda; class Insecta; order Coleoptera; family Coccinellidae; genus Propylea; species Propylea japonica. The sequence goes on from CM024242.1 coordinate 50,866,343, forward strand.
TACAATAATTTTTAGTTTTATCTGATGTATATTGCATTGTAAATTTCGTAAATTGTATATAGATGAATAATCATGTAACAAATTTTAAGGGTGAAGATGTTATATATATATATATTATGTAAATTGCTACATATTAAGAATATAATTATTTTATTTAAATATTAACTACCAGTACATAAATTGTTCTGTTGCGCACGTATGCTTGTCTGCATGTGCCACATATGTAAATGACCATTCACAGTTCAGTCTTGAATAAAACTTCAATGCGAGCATTATTATT
>CM024242.1:50866722-50931082 GCA_013421045.1 Propylea japonica
TTCTGTAGATCTCGTCTACAACTCTGTGGTGGGTTAGTTCCCAAAATAAATCCGTCTTTGACGATAACGAACCTTTATATTCATTCTTCACCAATTCAAATAGAATATTCTTCATACATAAATATACCTCGATATGTTGCATGAAAAAATGAAGTAAATATTGTACGTTGGTCACAGTGAGAAGGAAAACCGATACAAACATACAAAGAGAATCTCGTCATCTCACGCCCGGCCGGTGTAGAACCATTTATCAATAACTTTCATAAAATAATCACACTGGGAATCTTGTATATGACACCTGTCATTCCTTATACTACTTTTGACTTATGGACCTCGCTTTATGAAGACTGAGGAGAAATACCATCAGCCACTGGTACCTAATATTCGAGGCATATAGTATTTCGAAGTGAATGCCACATCGTACGTGGCGAACAGAATTAAATTTGGATAAGCTGCGAAATTCCTGGAAGTGCTGGTCGGCAGATATTAAAGTTTGATTGATTGATTTTTTATTTCTGTGAGATTTCTTTGAAATGGCAATGAAACGAAAATATTACCTACCGGTTCTAAGGGAAGAACATGCTTCATTTTGTTCAAGTGTCTGTGTCTGCAGAATTAAAATTTGAGGCGACAGTATACTAAACAATTTGGTTGGGTATACTTCTGAAGAATCAAGAATCTGTGGTCAGAAGTAATTCTGCCCGGTCGTCTCGCCCAAATGATGCTTCAACCGAATTTTTGATTACTTCGTACTTCTTGTTTCCGTAAACGTCAGCCATAGAACTAACTAAACGGAGAAGTTTTTGTCTATGACGTCAGCGATGTGGCTGTAGTAGAATTGGTTGTGCCGTTTCATTTATTAAAAACTTAAGAAAACCCTGAGCAGGTGCGTCTGAGCGCTCGTTCAAATGGTGGAGCAATGAAGCTATTACCTCAAAATTTGGTATAGGTCTTGAGATTGATACTAAATATATAAATTCTGGAATTATTCAAAAAACTGTATTATGTAAAAACTTGACAATTGAAATAATTAATTATATGTTTCAGATGATGCGATCTTCTTGAATTTTGCATGAACGTTCATAAATAAATATTAATTCACGAAATGAGTTTCACCTCCAATCGGACCTTTTCTCATGGAAATATGAGGGTTCTTCTTTTCAATATTCGAATGAATATTCTATGGTTCTGTTGACACTATGACCACCAAATTTGCCCAAGGCTTACTATGAGCACCTTGCATGTGGCCGCCAAATTTCATTTCGACTGGTTCGTTTTTTGTATGATATTTGAGGAACAAAAATTTTGAATGGCCATATTTATGGAATATCCTGTACGATATGGCTGGTTAACGAACTAAAACGAGGCATTTCGGACCCGAACTCACCCTGAAAATTTCATTCTCTAGGACAATCCCTTCGAAAGTTATTGTGCTAACGGTCGAACGACGGCCCATTCACGACAGGAAAATATGGATTGTGACATATCAAATGAAATGAGTAGGTAATCATTTCATTTGATGTATATCACATCCTATTTGAAAAAAAAAGTTGTGGGGTGTGTGGCGTAAAAATTTCAAATCCAAAAAGCATTGCCTATAATGGTGCTTGAAAAAGTTTAAGCGGAACAAATTGGAACCAATTTTGGGCCTGATTTCGGAATAATTTTCGCTAACTTCACACTTCAACGAGCGTATGTGGAACACTGAATATGTTAATATTTCAAAATTACTGATGATGAATCGAACTCGCTTCAACAGAACAAATTGGAACTAATTGGGTACTAATAATTGGTGCTTAAAAAGAATAGAAGAAAACGAAACTTTCCTCTAAATTTTCACTTCAACGAATCAACGATCTAGTGTGTGAAACACTAAATGTTAATTTTCCAGAAATTACTGATGATATAGGATTCATTTCAACGGAACTAATTGGGTACTTATTTATTGGCATCAATTTTTTTTCGAAATTTGAAAATGTTGGTGGCGTTGGTGCTGAGTGTAAAGTTGGCACAAAAAGAAATGATGCAAATAACTCAAAAGACTAAAATAATATTGAGATTTTTTCAACAGAACAAATTGGGTACAAATTATTTGCATCTATTTTTTTCGAAATTTGAAAATGTTGGTACTGAGTGTGAAGTCATCACCACCAATAATAGAAGAACTCCTTAATTCGTACAAGAATTATTGATGAGTTACCTTAGTTTTTTTGCACACGGTATAATTTCACTTACATACATTATTCATAAAATACGCAGACGGGTAAATGATTCTTATCAATTATTATCAAAATGCAGTCAACGGCGAAATAATTGATCCACTCAAAAAATGATGAAGTTTATCAATTTTTAAATATCTTTATTCAAGTCCGAATCGAATGAATTTTTTTTCAATTGTAGGTATGTTCATCCTTAATCAATCACCAGTTTTGAATTTCAAGAAAACTTGGCCTACGTCATTTTATACACAGCGTCAAACAAAATCTATTTTATTACCCTGATTTTAGAACCAGCCCTGGTGTGTTTCAGTTGTTGCACCGTGTAATTTCTTATTCCAGCATCAAGACAAATTTTCTCTTGAAAATTTATTCTTCGTTTACAAAATTTTTTTTTCTGTTAAAGATAAGGGTTTTCAGTGAAACATTAAATTTCGCTAAGGCTACAATAGTACTTCAACAAATTCAACCTTAAATTCTGACCTTATGAAAATAAACTGAAAACTAAGTCAAAAACATAACGTGTTTTCCGTCAAGACGCGAAAAAAGTGCAATTCGTCCGGCATGAATCGGTTTTGAATCAATTGGGGCATCATTGAGCTGCTGCAAATTTTTCAGGAGTTGGTATGCGAGAAATTTTTTTCCTCCCAAAAGCATCCAAAACATGCCCAATTGTGTTCAAATCTGGGCTTAGAACAGGAAAGTTGAATTATTGGATATCAACCTCTGCTAAATACTTCCTGGCACTCCTGTCCACATGCGGTAAATGCGGTCGGGCATTATAAAGCATTAGCACGAAATCGTCTTCAATAAACGGTGCATACGGAACAACATGTCGCTCTAAAACTTCTCTTGTTTTATGTTTTCATTCAGTTTTCAGTTTATTTTCATAAGGTCCGAATTTAAGATTGTATCTGTGAAAGTACCTTAATAGCCATACCGAAATTGTAGAGTTAATGTTGCTCTGAAAACCCTGTATCTTTAACATTGAGCTATTGTTTTGTTATAAATGAATATTGAATTGTCAAGAGAAGATCTGTCCTAATAATGAAATAAGAAATCACATGGTGGAAAAACTGAAACACACCAGAGTTGGCAAAAAACAGATTTTGTTTCACCCTGTATAAAATGATGTTTAGCCACATTGTCTTGAAATTCAAAACTGGTGATTGATCAACGATGAACATACCTACAATTGAAAAAAAATTTAATCGAATCAGACTCGGAAATCATATTTATGTACGAAATCACTAAGAAGATATTTACGAGATGATACTGTATCGTTAAATTTAAGCGCAGAATTTATTATCAGCAATGTTAGAAGACGTCATATTCCACACACTGGGTTATTGATATATCACCCAAAAATTTCTTCAGTCCACGTATTTACCAAAATTGAAACGAATCCTTTCCATTTATCGCGTTAAAACCTTTCCAAAAATGCATGTGAAACCCTTCTGAACCACATTCTTGAAGTAAATGAAACTATCAAACCTCTTAAACCCGAATAGCGCCCACATAAAAGAAGGAAAGATTCAACAATTGGTTCAACCTTCCCGAAATAACAGAAACCAAATCTTGACAACCAAGAATATATTATGAGTTTCGAAAATACAAGAATGAAGAGAAAACACAATAAAAGCTATCGAACACAAAGCAACAATGGGCCAAAGCCTCTCGAAATACAAATGTCGGTTATTTTTCACAAATTCACAAGGTTTGGGGACACGCTTCATGGTTTCCGTAAAAGGTGCTAGGCGTGAAAGCCGATTGTCGACTGTTTGTTCTTTTGTTATGCTCGTGCCTTCTGGATTGTTGTAATAATATTTTAAGTGGCTTCCATGCCTTATGTTAGAGATCTTGGGAGTTAATCTGCTTTTTTTCGGATTTTCGAATATCGATTACGACCTTTAAGGGAATTTTATAGGCTGGGGGTCTACCGACAAAATAGCTGCAGGCCGCAGGGATCGTGTTAGGGAGGGGAAGATCTGCATTATCAGATTTATCAGGGTGTTCGAGTTGTTTTTGTGCGCTCGTTTTACTTAAACGAGTGCTATAATCGTTTTGCCCAAATGTCTGTAATTTTCGAATTTTGAGCCGAAATGGTCTCAAACGATAGGGTTATACTCCTTGATGAATTCGTGGTAAAAATTCATTTTCTGTCCGTGGGGCCGTCCGGCCGTCCTTTAGCACAACAATTTCTTCGAAGGGATTGTCCTAGAGACTTGACATTTTCAGGATGAGTTCAAGTCCCAAGCGTGTTGAGTTCGTTAACCAGCCAAATCCTGCAGGGAGTTCCTTAAAATAGGCCATCCATTCAAAATTTTGTTCCTCAATATCTGAGAAAAAACAAATCGATCCAAAATAAAATGTAAGGGCCAAATACAAGATAATTTTGTGGCAACAGTGTGAACAGAACCATAGAAAATGCAATTGGGATATTGAAAAGAAGAAACTTCATATTTCCATAAGAAGATATTCGATTCGAGTGAAATTTATTTTGTGAATGGAGATCGGTTAGCTGAATGTTCATTCAAAATTTCGTGGCCATAGTGTGAACAGAACCATAAAAAATTCAATTGGAATATTGAAAAGAAGAATTTTTATATTTCCATATCAGGATATCCGATTCGAGTGAAATTTTTCTGTGAATGTAAACTGATATACTGGATTTTCATGCAAAATTTTGTGGCCATAATGTTAACAGAACCATAGAAAATTCACTTGGAACATTGCAAGAAGAATCTTTATAATTCCATAAAAGAATATACGATTCGGGTAAAACTCATTTTTTGAATGAAAACTGATATACTGAATGTTTATGCAGAATTTCAAGAGGATCGCATCATCAGAACCACAGAATTTAATTTATAGTTTTTACATATTCCATTTCAGATTCTGCATTTATATATAAGGTATCAATCTCAAGTCCCATATTAAATTTTGAGGTAATAGTCTTATTGCCTCACCAATGAACGAGCGCTTGAAAGCTCCTGGCTCCTGCTCAGTGGGCTTTTCTCAAATTTTCAATTCGAGATTTGTTTTCAACGATTTGAATAATAATCAGCAATCTTTATTATTAATGTTGCTCTTTCAAATTAACTTGTAAAATAAGCCTTTTATCGAGCAAGTACGAATTCTCAAGAAAGATTTTTCGAACCCTAACTAGTAAATAGAATGTATACGATCGCACAGCTGATGTGAAAAAGTTATCACTAAAATGATCACTATCATTTCATAATTCTTTCATTGAACTGTTTTCTTTTTATAGAGTAGTGTAAGTATCATTTAATAGTATATTACGCAACTAGCGTAAAATGATAGCTATCAAGGAGTGAATAAGTTTTTAACATTTGGCGATGGTGACAGGACCCTTCTATTAGAAGTGTGGAAAAAGTTCACATAGGGAAAATTTTTTGGAGAACTTGTCGTTGTACCTAGGTTGATTTAATTGTCGTAATAGAAGTTGATTTAATTGATCTAATAAAAGTTGATGAGTCCCTCGATTGAAGAGGTATACCTTTATTTTTTAGTTGGGGAACTTTAGAATACTGAAAAATATCAATTTTAACCATATCATATGAAAGCTAAATCAAGAAGGATATTGCAGCAGTTACATTCTAAGAAATTTTCATCATTCATGTATCCAAAACAAATTTTCAATTTTCACGCATTTCACTTTCTCATTTCATTAATTTTATACTATCGTTTCATTATACAAAGACACATACAAGAAACAGAGAGATGATAAAGGTGAAACCATTCACAAGTCCTGTTTTGACTCTTTGTAGAGCCGCCAAGAATTGAAACTATTGCTATTCACATTGTTGCCAAAGTTATTCGATTGGAATAATCAGTTCATCAGACACCATGGTTCTAATTGTGTGACTGCTTATAATTTGGCAATATCTGACAACCATGTAAAAATACTAAAGACAAACTAAAGCACACCTATGGGATCTTCATATTTTTGGTGGGTATTTTAATTCAGTTGGTGTGAATTCTGAAACTGGATTTGGCCGAAAAACACTTTCAGGTGCTTTTTTCGTTTCTTCTTAAGCTCCAGAAGTAACACCTGATCATTTCTGTGAAATTATCATTTGAAACTTCAAACATACAGTGTATATTTTCACCCAAGAGATCATATTTTGATTTAGGGAGCAATTTGTTAGTTAGATTGGTGTTATAGCTTGATAAATACAGTGTGTTTTCAAATATTTTTCTATTTATTTTTGATTTTGTTAATGTTTGTGATAATGTGTTTCATGAATCACACCACTCAACACTTTATTCTCATAATTTCGATAAAATGATAAAATTGTGACATAAAAAGGGAAAATACATCGATAATATTCTTGATAGTTCAGTATTAGCATTTACACCGGTATTTTTTTTGAGTGTAGTAATGACTCATTGTTTACTACGGATTAATGGGTATTACCATGGCTGAGCGAACAGAAGTATAATTGCTAGATTTAAAAAAAATCAAATATCAATTTGAATTAATTCTATCTATTTCAATGAATGAGTGTTCTCTATATGTGTACTGTCAGTATGTAATTTTGAGCATATGTAAGTCACTCTATATCAGTAGTAGTACAGATACTAGAACTGGTGCTTCCGAAATGAAAATGTTATGCTGGATTCACAATGGACGTAACCATAAAACTGCCGAAACGTAAACGAAAAACGCAAAGTTGAACCAATGCAAATCATATGGAACTGTTCACAATAGGCTCTGTAATTTTGACGTTTACGTTGAGCTTATGGTAGTCCGTAATTCTAACGTTTAATATAGAAATTTGGTCTAACCCCACCAACATCGTTTTTTTCTTCTTTTAGAATTTTGCTCTTCATTTCTTTTCTTTTTTTCAAACATATTCTCCATAAAAGCAGACTTAATTCTTCATACATTTTTAATTAATGACACTTCACATAATCAATTGTCAAAAAATTCATAGAACAGTTATTATAAGGTACAGAAACATCTTCTTACTCTACAAAAAACGTGTATAATTTGCTGCTGCGCCCAAAGTCCATTCTGAACACCATTACGTTCACGGACAAAGTACGTTTACGTGTTCGTTATGGTTACGTCCATTGTGAATCAGCACTTACAGAGGAATATGACAAAAATTTAGGAATATTGGGTTCGTCATATTGTATTCGAAAGTTTGTAACTATCAATTTGAAGAACTAGATAGGTATATTATAGGCTACAAGTACCAATAGTCATATTAACCTAACATATGGATCGTTCTCCATTCAGTGACGGAAAGAATATTATTATCATTAATTAATGTCGACAGTACTAAGTCTGTCATCACGGATTTTCACATAATATATGATGAAATCAATGAAGCATTGGCTTGACGCTAATCACGCGAAACCATTGCTTAGCGACTGCGAAACGCCAAAGAAATGAATAGCGGTCAAATTGAATCAAATGAGGAGCTCAATGTAGGAAATAATGTCGTTTTGAAGTATACGAAATAGGTTATCTGTATTGGCATATCGTTGGACAATGAATGGTTTAACGTGAAATATTTATGCAACAATATTTTGTTTTCTAACCTAGGGTATTTTGGTAGAATATCAGAAGATAAGTAATAATATAATATGTATATTGTTATGAAATGACATGCCACATAAACAGTTAAATTGATGATAATTTGTAACTCCAGTTGGTATTGAATAAGTTTCCGAAAATGCTTTTTGTAACACAATTCAGCTTTGATTGAGTTTTTAGATAATAAACTTTTGTTGGTGTTTTCCAAGACAATAAAAAATGTTCTATGTAAACGGAAAATTATGATGAGAAAATGCTTTTGGCATTAATAATCACAAACTGATTCGTATACATTTTTTTTATAATATAATAATGACTGGATTTATAGAGTACGCAAAGAATAGAATGAACTTTCGGCATTTTGTAATTTCCAGGTGACAGTTGGAAGTAGAATTCTATGAATTGAAGAAGAGAACTGATTAAAAACTATTTTTATAATCATGAAATAAGAGATTAATATAATACTGAAATCAGATTGAATGAACTGAGAAGAAGTAACGAAAGAAAAAATATCTTTGTGCGTTATTTATGCCATTTTTATAATAATGAAATAAAGAGGGTGATAATAATATGGTTGAGAATGAAATGAAAAGAAAACTTGTAAGTCATTCATTATTTTTTCTTGTATTCCATTTGTTTATTGATGATAATTAATTTATTTGAATCGATTCTTAGTCCAATAATTTGATTGAATATTTTGTAATTAATAGTTTATTATTATCAATTTCTGAATTAGTATTTTCCTTCACGTTTATACCTTACTCTGGAAACACTCTTGATTTCTTTGGAGATAGTTGGGATTCGCGGATGCTAATATTATTAGAGAGGTGAATTTTTTCTTCCGTGAAATTAACATAAAATGCAGTTGTTATCAGCCAAAATGAATTTGAAACTAAAAAAAATCAGGAGCAATAGGTATCCCTTCATTATTTAGTATGAATACAGCTATATATATTTAGGAAATATGCGTAGGGGAAAACCCGGATAGATGCCCCACTTTTTGAAATTGCCTCATATTTTTGAAATATTGATTTTATATATGAGTAAATTCTATGAATTTAGGTAGCACCATTATTTGATTTTTGAATACTGAGACTTCTCTGACATAGCAATCCCAAATTTCCTAAAAGTTTTATTTTTGTAGAACCCTTTGTTTGGGGTAAATGCCTACAAGTATGGATAGTTACCCTCACACCACCTCACTTTCAATACCCTTACAAACTAAGGGCCAGGGTGACTGTACCATCTACTTATAAAATTAATTTTTTGTTACGTGTTTCCGAAGTTAGGTATTTTGAAAATGGGACATCTGTTCGGGTTTTCCCCTTGATAATGATTGGTATTCTTTAAGTTAGTGTGATTTCCTCAAAATTTGGCCTTTAACACGTTGAAGGTTCAGTTTAAGGAATGAAATAACGAAATATTGAACTGACTCGCACATCGTTATTCAAAGTATCAAATTGCTATAGGGTAAAACCCGGATAGATGTCCCAGTTGGATAGATGCCCCATTTTCAAATACCTAACTTCCAAAACATGTAAGAAATAATTATTTTATAAGTAGCTGCCACGGTCACCCTGGACCTTAGTTTTGTAAGGGTTATTGTAAAGCAAGCCGTTTTTCGCTAATGTGTGCGATCATCTCAGCAGCGAATTTCACAAACATGCCAAAGTTTAAGAGGTAGGTATTTGCCGCTGTATAACTTTTGAAGTGGTAATAATTCAGTAATTTTTTTTATTACGTCAATACAGTGTTTCATTGAGTGTACATCTGAGTACAAATATTTTTTGTTTTCTTCTTAATTTATTAAAAAAAATCATGGGCATCTATCTCTATCGAAAAGGATAGTTGCCCTGATTTTTTGAGGTATAGGTGCCCCATAGGACGTCTAAACTAAAACCTTATCTTCTTAGCAGATTTTCGATTGAATTTCAATTAAAAATGCACATTTGTTGTTAATTCGATCCATGTTGCGTAGATAAAGTTGCTGTTTTAAGCATAGAAAATCTCATTGTATTTAGTTGGGTTTTTGGTTTACACCAGTATGAAGGTCATCTATCCCTCCCAGTATTTTCATGGTGGGGCAACTATCCATACTTGTAGGCACTATCCCCAAAAAAAAGATTTTTCAAAAATCAAATTATTGTGTAATTTGGGATTGCTATGTAGGAGAAAAGTCTCAGTATTCCACATCAAATAATGGGTCTTCCTACACCCATAGAAATTAAACAAATGAAATCAATATTTTCAGAAATATGAGGCAAATTCAAAAAGTGGGGCATCTATCCGGGTTTTCCCCTAACCATTTTACCAGCACCTTCGCCATTTTGCCTCTAATATCAAAAGATCACCTATAATTATACATTGATAAAATTTGTATATTCATTAGACGCGACGGTTTGAAGTAGTTTTACTCGTTTTTTCAGATTATCAATATGGAATATAACACATTTTATATAATAAGAAAGAATATTTTCCTCCTGGAAGATCTAGATCAAGTTAATGTATCGATTTTAATGATAAGAGGTATATTCACTTTAACGATATCTGCTAGATTGCTATCAGCAACTCATCGGCAAGTGGTGAAACAGGCACTTATGGTGGTAATCTGCTTTTCATCAAGTTACGTTAGTGTAGCTTACGATTGATCTGTAAATGGCCGACTTACAGATTCGTAAATAAAGCAATTCTGGAAATGTTCCTCTAACTTTCTTATTTACATAACCTTCAATCGTGAGATTTGATCATGGAACTTTATGTATCATGAGTGAATGGTTTAGATTTGAATTTGAAAATACATTTATCTGAATGTAGTTTGCGTTTGTTTCTTTCATCTAATAATTTGAAAACAGGAAAAAAAATGTAAATGTAATGTATATTATTGAACATATTTTACCTGTTATGATTTTCTTCCGATAACAATCCAATTAACAAAGTTATATTATTTTTATTCATCATGGATTTCTTATATTAAAACGTTGGTGTTTGTCATAAAATAAACAAACCATTCAACGTAACCTCACAATATGTCATTCGATAATGCTTCCGATCATCTGTCGAGTACTCGTAAATTTTACCGATTTCTGTAAGCTACAGATCCCTTAAAGAGGCCCAGAATTGCATTTTTCTGTAAGCTTATGAAAAGTTACATATTGGCCTACAGATGAAAGCAGAATATAACCATTAGTCTCTAGCCTTTTTCAATGGAAAGTATTCGCAAGCAGCACAGCCGTTCCAGACAAGAGTCTAGGGCAAACACCCAAACTCAACAATCTATACGATGTTTTCCACAGAAAAAGTGAATAATCGATAGATACCAAATTTGCGTTTTTTTCAAAGTCATATCAAGGTACCTACCTAAATCAAAACCAAGTCTACCCCATACCAAAAATATGTATCAGAGCAACGGGTTGCAATCAGCTCTGACGCCATCAACCCCAGTGGCGTCCTCAGCGACACATCCGTATTTACATATGTCACGTTGGCAGTATGCATATCACCCGAATATTGATTGATACCGCATCCACATCTGTTCCTGCCCTTTGTACCAGACGGATCTACGCTGTTTATTGACGGGGTGTGGCCTGGGTATTTATCCCCTGGCCTGGCTCTGTTAACTATTCAACCCCCGTAGCTCTGGGGTCAGATTTCAATTTGTCACAGTGGTCGGGATTTCTGACTGATCGCGACAAAAAGAGGTGATCTATCACTGGAAAAGTGATAAGCGTGCTAAGCGACGAACCGTTAGGATGGGATCGTGTTAGGAAAGTTTCTTAATTTCAAACAGCTTGTGGTTATAGAATGAAGATTGATATACAGGGTATCTACTTTTAAAGTGGACAAACTTCGAGGGGTGATTATACAAGTGATTTGCAACAACAAATGTCATATAACACATGGTCGAAATATTGACGGTTATTCTTCAATTTAACATTGAATTGAATTTCAAGTTTTCCCTCTTAAAAGATCATTATTCAGTTCTCCTTTAGTCTCATCAATTCGAACACATATCCCGGAAAGGCCAATAAATTGCTGCGGGTCTATGTGCAGAAACCACTCTTATTGTAGGCGTGGTAAGGAAAAGAATATCACGATTATGAAGTTAACAAAATCAGTCCTATTTTTCCAATGGGTTTTCGATGAAATATTGATAATTATGCACACGCCTTCTTTTCAGTAAAAAAAACCTCATTTAGTGTACTTTCGAATGACATATCAACTTAGCTGCTCATTCTCTGCTTTAATATCATGGCTAATATGATAACAACGAAAAGTCTAAAAATTAACCTAAATTTGCTCTATTTTGAAGCTCTTCGTGATTGAATTTAGTGTAATATTATGGAAATCCTCAATTCATATGTTATCTGAGACCAGACTTACATTTTGTAGTTGGTACAAAAATATTTCACACCCATATTTATAACGCTAAGGCGAAGAACTGACTTGAAATCAATTGAATCAGAATAACAACAAAAAATAATCAAAAACAAATAACATAATTAGGTTGTACTGCAGTATCGATAAATAATGACTTCATTCATTTCAAAAAACTTCTTCCTAATTTCCCAATCATCATTATATCAATTTCAAAGGGTATAGCCGGGTTTCAATGGTAAATCTGCCCCCGCGGCCTTTTCGATTCATATTGGGGGGATCGATTAGGCATTGAATGAAAAAATTCAGCCAACTTTTCAGCTTTTTATCTCTAGCCATTTTTGAGATTTCTGTGAAAAACGCTTTTTTCGTTTTTATTTTTTTTCTCTTGTGATATCCAAAATTTTCGAATGGTGATTTTTTCTGTTGATTCTTTGCTATTGAAGGAATAGACGTATATTTTTTTCACGAATTTCAGCTAAAAAATCTATTTTTAGAAAAAAAAATAAAGTTATTGTCATTTGTTTTTCGGTGTTCTTAAAAAGTGTCCACCGCCATTTTTTGACATGAAATGTCTTCTTTGGCCCTTTATACCCTGGAATTTTTTCACATTTTTAAAATTGGTGGAACATTTTGAAAAAAAATTAAAACTGTTTTAATTTTAGGATTCAATAGATATCCATCAAATTTTGGTGCCGTTGTATTCATATTTGCTCCCTGAACAATATTAGTGAAAAAAACAATTGGCGATCTGTTTTAGTTTGGGAGTTATGGGCCCCCAAAATCTGAAAAATATTTCACCTCAAAGTCACTTTCCTCACTACAGAAACACTGAATTATCGCTTCATTGAGTTTAAAAACCTCTCTGAACATTTTAACATTAAGATTTGATTCATTTTATTTCAGATATATTCAATAATTGTTGCAAAAACATCGAAAAAAGTCGAGGCAAAGCCCGCCGTTTCTTATGGTAAGTTTGGCACTACCGCATCTTTCAGCGAGTGCCATTAGGAAATGATAGCGGGAATTATCGGTATGTATCGTGTCATATTCGCGCGGAATAATTCGCGGTAGTGCCAAACTTACCATAAGAAACGGCGGGCTTTCCCAAGAATTTTTTCGATGTTTTGCAACATTATTGAATATATCTGAAATAAAATGAATCAAATCTTAATGCTAAAATGTTCGGAGAGGTTTTAAACTCAATGAAGCGATAATTCAGTATTTCTGTAGTGAGAAAAGTGACTTTGAGGTGAAATATTTTTCAGACTTGGGGCCCATAACTCCCAAACTAAAACCGATTGCCAATTGTTTTTTTCACTAATATTGTTCAGGGAGCAATATGAATACAACGGCACCAAAATTTGATGGATATCTGTTGAATCCTAAAATTAAAACAGTTTTAATTTTTTTTCAAAATGTTCCACCATTTTAAAAATGTGAAAAAATTCCAGGGTATAAAGGGCCAAAGAAGACATTTCATGTCAAAAAATGGCGGTGGACACTTTTTAAGAACACCGAAAAACAAATGACAATAACTTTATTTTTTTTCTAAAAATAGATTTTTTAGCTGAAATTCGTAAAAAAATATACGTCTATTCCTTAAATAGCAAAGAATCAACAGAAAAAATCACCATTCGAAAATTTTGGATATAACAAGAGAAAAAAATAAAATCGAAAAAAGTGTTTTTTACAGAAATCTCAAAAATGGCTGGAGATAAAAAGCTGAAAAGTTGGCTGAATTATTTTCATTCAATGCTAATCGATCCCCTCAATATGAATCGAAAAGGCCGCGGGGGCAGATTTACCATTGAAACCCGGCTATACCCTTTGAGACAATAACTGCCTAATGATCATTTGTTGTCAGAAGTCATTATGGCTCTATCTTATTTTTGAAATTCTAGATGTTAATTTTTCTGAGATGCTATAAATGTACAGTGGAATTTCCCTATAAAGTGCTAAAACGGCAAAAGAAAATTATAAAGAAATTTCGTTATACAGAAAATTTGTTTCTATAGTCGGCAATTCGCGGTCGAATTCACTGATATGAATTATCATTCGAACTTAAGCACTTTCTTTCAGACATTTTCGCATAACTTTCACACTAGCGTACTAGTTAGATTGCAACCAAACAGCCAGGGGTGTATTTAAAACTGTTTCAGAACGATCTCTCTGCCCGCCGTAATGATTCAGTTTGAGGTCGGGATTTATTACGTACGTCCGGCAAAAATTCGGGGAAAACCCCACCCTTACCTTCTTACCAATACCATTCAAAGAGTGATGTTATTTGAATATTTCGTTATAGAGAAAATTAACTACGTTTAAGAGGGTGTTTTTAACATGGAATTTGGATTCAAGGTGCAATGTCTTGTACGAAATTCGTAATACAGACGTTCGTTATAGGAAAGTTCCACTGTATTTCATCCCTGAAAACTTACAATTCAGCGTCTGGCAAGACGTTGCAAATGAATCACTTATGTGAAATAGAGGGTTCACCAAAACCAATAGATCAGACTTTTGGTTAAATTACTCTCTATATACCGTCAGGTGAATAAGCAGCATATTTTTCTATGATGGAAACGAAATCAAAAATAATATCTCGGAATACATTTCATCCCAAAACAATAAAAATCCAGCTATGGACAAGACGAAATTCGTTATACAGAGAAATTCGTTATATAGACGTTCGTTACAGAGAAGTTCAACTGTATGTATTTGGTTGAACTCGGAAAAATATAAAAACAAAGATTCTTTTCAAAACTGTTGAATTTATAGTGCACTTTATCTGTACTTCCTTGGTGGAAAATTATTTATAATAACCGAGGAAAAGCACTTTTACTGCACTAGATTATGTTCATTGTATTCAATTTATTGCAGCTGAACCTAAAAATGTTGAAGGACTCAATGGAAGAATTCTGAAACCAAGAAAGACTTTTTTGAATGTAACTGATTTACTGGTGTCTACAAATATATTAAAAAACTGCTCATGTACCTATACCTAAGTATGATATAACCGTCGCTTCTTCAAAATTATCACGAATTTACACGACCTATGCAGATCAACTGATACATGCTGATTTTCAAGCAGCAAACTGTATTGTATTGCAATTTTCACACCCCTTACAGAAGAAAAAATCACATTACATCGAATGGAGTGTGTTTCAAAGGTTTGTTCCCCCGAAAACTAGAATATTTTTTGAATATTTGACATTTACATGAATAAGTAGCGTAATCAGCGCAGTCATACACCCCTCAGCCAATCCCATAATAGGCTTTACCGTCTATTTAGCATATATGCATAAAAATGACGCTTTCCATTCATCATAAACAAGAGAAAGACAGCTTCAAAGTGGTAGTAGCTTTCGGTGGAGCGGGAAGGTGACAAACGATCAGCTTGTATCTAGTAAATCTACAACATCAAAGTGTGAAGTGACAGTCAGCTGGTTGTCCCTTCGACTCCAGATTGGCCGCAGGACTCCCCTTTGTATGTTAACTGCAGGGGCCGAGCCCTCTAGGGCGGGACGCTATCATACCTATGTACATATGTTAGCTGTTCTATTGCACCATGAATCATTTTAACGTTTTGTGTATTGAGAGGAGGCTTTCCACTTGACATTAGATATTATTTTTCATTTTGTTGTTACGAAACAGGCTTTGTTTGAGGCGTGTTTGGGGTAGAAATGTGGAGACTCGCAAACAATGATTGAATTAGGGGGAAGATTCGGTAGTTTCATACCACCTACCGATTACTTTTTCGGGATGATGCATTGATATTGACCACATATACCACCCATGATGGACCGATCAAGCTTTGTGAAACTCATATTCTATATGAGAAATAAAGAAAAAAAAATGGTTTGCCACTTTCATAGTTTATTAGACTTGAAATTTACTTTGGTGTGATATTATCATTCTTTATGAGCATTAGTTTGAAGTTATCGCATCACTAGAATTAGAAATTCTACTAGTAATCAATGATTATTTCCTGATATCGAAATGTTTCATCAATATAAAAGATTCAAGTCTTCTTTACCATTTCGACTTGA
Source organism: Propylea japonica (assembly GCA_013421045.1). Classification (NCBI taxonomy): domain Eukaryota; kingdom Metazoa; phylum Arthropoda; class Insecta; order Coleoptera; family Coccinellidae; genus Propylea; species Propylea japonica. The sequence continues at coordinate 50,882,928 of CM024242.1, forward strand.
ATGTATACGTTGCCTTCCCAAAACACAGCTTCAAACTTGAATTTCAAAAGTTAGACTTGAGATTTGAACAGAAAAGTTCATTCATAATCGAACCAAATAAAAGTTTCTGACTTGTATGGTATTTATATTTTTTTTTCCGTCGATCTCAAACAAAGGATGATTTTAATGTGTACGAAATTGATCATTAATGACCCATTTCAATGCTCAATTTCTGCTATTTTAATGTGCAATCCTCATTGCAACCATTCACAAAGTATTCAGAAGCACTACGAGAAATGTCAAAACTCTACTGGATCATAGATACATAGAAATTTTATTATGTCAAATGTAAGCCTTGTGCAGAATGAGAATGTATCTTGAAATACATTTCCTCCCGAAATAAAAAGAATCCAGTGTCGGACAAGGCATTGAAAATGAATTGATACCTTAAAATAAAGAATTCAGCAATAGATCGAACTCTTAGTTAAACTACTCTCCATACCACCAGGGCACCAGGTGAAAAAAAATTTCCTGGTGATGGAAATTGAATGAAAGATGATTATCTTGGAATCATAAAATTCATCCCTAAAAATTAAAATTCAGCGTCAGGCAATACATTGCAAATACAGTTGAACTTCCCTATAGCGAACGTCTGCATAACGAATTTCTCTATATAACGAATTTCGTTCAAGACATCGCACCTTGAATCCAAATTCCTTGTTGAAAACACCATCTAAAACGAAGTAAATTCTCTCTATAACGAAATATTCCAAGAACAAGAACATCACTCTTTGAATGGGCATTGGCAAAAAGGTATAAAGGTGGGGTTTTTCCATAATTATGCCGGACGTAGGTAAACTCCTGACCATTAACTAAATCATTACGGCGGCGGATAGATCCATCCGAAACTTTGGATTCAGCTGGAAATGTTGATAATGACGGTTACTTTAAATGATTCCGTTAATGTGATGTTAATATTGTAAAAAATGAACTTCGAACTGAGAAGGACATGTTAAACAGTGTCAAATGCGGTGTTCGACATTACTACGATAGCAGTGATGATACCGGGCAACCGGCTGAAAAACCCAAATCGCCAAGCCTTTAAAACGTGTCGTCTTGCTTTCCGGTCCATTGAAGGGTTACGGAAATTATTTTTGAATCTTTGAGAAAATGCGAATAAAATGTTTTTTTATTGTACCGCACTCCGACAGAAATTACGAATTATTTGCCCAAAAAATCGTGAATAACTATGTATTGTATACGTACCTACATAAAATGCCTATAAGCTATTAGAAATGCACTTACACACCTTTTGGAGTATGTATATGAATTCACAATAAAAAATGCAATTGCTTGTTTCGATACTTGACACTATAAAAAAAACTTCTGTATAACGAAATTTTTTTGCGGATTTAGCGATTTCGTTATAGGGAAGTTCCACTGTAAATCAATTCTGTGAAATCAAAGCTTAACCAATAGATCGGACTGTTAGTTTTACTACTCCCTACACCAGCCAGTGAAAAAACAGCATATTTTCTGGTGATGGAGATGAAAAAAATGAATACCTTGGAATACATTTCGTCCCTGAAAAGCCAGCGTCGGACAAGATAATGCAAATGAATTACTACTAAGGGTTAAAAATAGACCGGACTACCGGACTGTTAATTGAACTACTTTCTACAATAGCTGAAAAAATCATATTTTCTGGTGATGAACTTTAACTTAAAGATAAATATCTTGGAATATACAGTGGAACTTCCCTATAACGAAAGCGCTAAATCCGCAAAAAAATTCGTTATAAAGAAATTTCGTTATACAGAAAATTTGTTTCTACGTTGGCCTTATCGCGGTCGACTTCACTGATTAATTCGAGTTTATCATTCAAACTTAAGCTCTTCCTTTTCGATAATTTTGCACAACTTTCACACCAGCGTAATGATTAGATTGAAACCAAACAGCCAGGAGTGTATTTAAAACTGTTTCAGAAGGATCAGAAGGTATATACGTACGTATACCTTCTTAACAATAGGTACCTATTCAAAAAGTGATGTTCTTTGAATATTTCGTTATGGAGAGAATTTGCTTCGTTTAAGAGGGTGTTTTTAACATGGAATTTGGATTCAAGGTGCAATGTCTTGTACGAAATTCGTAATACAGACGTTCGTTATAGGAAAGTTCCACTGTATTTCATCCCTGAAAACTTAATATTCAGCGTCTGGCAAGACATTGCAAATGAATCACTTCTGTGAAATAGAGGGTTAACCAATAGATCGGACTTTTGGTTAAACTACTCTCTATATACCGTCAGGTGAATAAGCAGCATATTTTTCTGTGATGGAAACGAAATCAAAAATAAATATCTCGAAATACATTTCATCCCTAAACAATAAAAATCCACCTATGGACAAGACAATGCACCGTCCATCATAACCATAGCCTATCCTAACAATGCAAGCATCGCACGTGCTAACTGCTCCTCGGGAATACCCAAGAATGGGCATTCCAGCCTTCTTCAAACGGTGGGCGTAATAAGGCATTACGAGGGTGAACAAATGGCCTAGAACACAATGGTGACCGGACTCGTGTCCAGCTGAATTTATAGGTCTGGAGGACATCAGTCAGGGACAGGCTGCCACTAAAGGTGCTTTATCGACCGCTTTCGCTGTCTCGGATCTGTTGATACTCTTATAAATCCGCAGATTATCGTGCCTTGTCGCAATCTTAATGTGTTTTTATATCGTCCGCTGTCTGCGGAACGCGCAATACTTTTGCGGTAATCGGGCGTCGAGTGAGCCGCCCGATGGCTGTACAAGTAAAGGAATGTCCAAGGATTTCGTAGGTAGTTTTGAGTAATCGTTGAAGTTTTTGGTTTTTTAAAAACTGAGTGTAGGCGAAAACCTGGATAGTTGCCCAAAATACCTAACTTCGGAAACACGTAAAAAAAATTTATTTATTTATTTTTCTCCAACCATCAAAAAATGTTGAAATTTTTGTACTATTTTCAGGTGCAAAAGTCATAAATTTCCTTACCGTACAAAAATTCACTTGTTACTTAGCAACACTTTTAATCCTTGGATTAAAAGTAATGCATTTGAAGTCTACTTGACAATCACTGTCATGATTCTGTGTTCAAATTCATAACCAAATTATGAACGATTTTTCACTAAAACCAATTTTATTGTAATTTTGACTTGGTTGGAGAAAAAATATATATTATTCGGATTAAAAGTGCCTATTTTAACTAGCAATTTTGCATTCGCTCGGCTGCGCCTAGCAACTGCAAATATTGCTCGTAAAAAAAAGATGCACTTTCAATCCTTATAATATAATATACTATTTCTCCAACATCAAAAAAATGTTGACATTTTTGTACTATTTTCAGGTGCAAAAGTCATAAATTTCCTTACCGTACCAAAATTCACTCGTTACTTAGCAAACACTTTTAATCCTAGGATTAAAAACGCTACTTTTAATCCTTGGATTAAAGTAAATGCATTTGAAGTCTACTTGACAATCACTGTCATGATTCTGTGTTCAAATTCATAACCAAATTATGAACGATTTTTCACTAAAACCAATTTATTGTAATTTTGACTTGGTTGGAGAAAAAATAGTATATATACTGATGGACAAAATTAGCGCACCACCTAAAATTTCGTTAAATTTTAACAATTGATATCTTTCCAATCTTTAGTCGGATTTCATCGTTTTTTTCTTTCAATAGTAGCTCTGTTTATTGTGGAATTTCCTTTATTGAACAGAAGTCCAAAAAATAAAATCTTCATGTTGTACAGAGCGTTTAAATAATGTCATGTTTTATAGTCAAATTTTAACGTCTTCTGTGGACAATGCCAGGTTGCTGAGGCAAATAAAAACAATAAGGCTTTGTAGCCCAGTATCTCTTGGGTATTTTGTTTTTTTAAAAACCAATTTATCTTGAAGTCGTCCAGAGATATTCAACTTTTTATCAACTCTTGTATTTATGCATTAGCCATGAATATCTTCGCAACCATTTGTCCGATTTGAATGGTTTTTTTTTAGTTGTAGGTAGCTCTTTTATTGGCGAATATCATACTACAATGAGATGTTCAAAAAAAGAAATGCATCATGCTGTACAGGCGTTTAAATTTTCGGTTTTTTTTTCATTACAGTTTAACGCCTTCTGTGGGCAATGCCAGATATGTGAGGCTTCTAAAACTATACAGTGATGCAGCCTGATGTTTCCTGAGTATTTTGCTTTTTCAAAAAGCAATTTCACTTGTACCCTTCCAGAGATATTCACATTTTTATAACATCTTGCATTTCATACAATATATTGACAATGAATATTTTCAGTCGAGTGATACTGGGGTTTACAGTTGTCATAATTTTTTCTAATTCATAAAATTCATTCGAAATTAATAATTGTGTTAATTTCTAAAGTTTTCTTTACTTTGCATAAGTCTACGGAGACAACGACCAAAGAAAAATAAATAAGAATTTACTTTCAACACAAAAATGAACGAAAAGAAATTAAGAAAAACAGAAAAATGTATGATGTTATAAAAATGTGAGTATCTCTGGAAGGGTACAAGTGAAATTGCTTCTTAAAAATGCAAATACTCAGGAAACATCAGGTTGCATCACTGTATAGTTTTTAGAAGCCTCATATATCTGGTATTGCCCACAGAAGGCGCTAAACTGTAATGAAAAAAACCCGAAAAGTTAAACGCCCTGTACAGCATGATGCATTTATTTTTTTTGAACATATCATTGTGGTATGATATTCGCCAATAAAGAGCTACAACAACAAAAAAATTCAAATCGGACAAATGGTTGCTAAGATATTCATGGCTAATGCATAAAAATACAAGAGTTGATAAAAAGTTGAATATCGCCTGGACGACTTCAAGATAAATTGGTTTTTGAAAAAACAAAATACTCAAGAGATACTAGGCTACAGAGCTTTATTGTTTTTATTTGCCTCAGCAACCTGGCATTGTCCACAGAAGACGTTAAAATTTTACTATAAAACATGACATTATTTAAACGCCCTGTACAACATGAAGATTTTATTTTTTGGGCTTCTGTTCAATAGAGAGAATTCGACAATAACACAGCTACTATTGAAAGAAAAAAACGTTGAAATCCGACTGAAGATTGGGAAGATATCAATGGTTAAAATTTAACGAAATTTTAGGTGGTGCGCTAATTTTGTCCATCAGTATATTATTCGGATTAAAAGTGCCTATTTCAACTCGCAATTCTGCATTCGCTCGGCTGCGCCTCGCAACTGCAATATTGCTCGTAAAAAAAATATGCACTTTTAATCCTTATAATATAATATACTATATTTCATAAGTAGATGCTACAGTCACCGTGGACCTTAATTTTGTAAGGGTTATTGTAAAATGGGGTCGTTTTTCGCTATTGTGTGCGATCATCTCCGCAGCGAACTTCACAAACACGCCAAAGTTTTAGAGGTGAGAATTTGCCGCTGTATTACTTTTGAAGTGGTAAAAATTCAGTTATTTTTTTATTACGTCAAAACCGTGTTTCATTGAGTGTATATCTGAGTATAAATAGTTGCTGTTTTCTTCCTAATTTATTCAAAAAAGTCATAGGCATCTATCCCTATCGAAAAGGATAGTTGCCCTGATTTTTCGAGGTATAGGTGCCCCTTAGGGCATCTAAACTAAAACCTTATCTTCTCAGCTGATTCACAATTCATTGTGTTATTTTGATTTTGAACTTGTGTCTCGATTATTTTTTTTGATTCTTAATATTGTATTTATTTATCATGAATGTGGGGAGTAATGCTCTATGTTAATAAGAAGAATTCACCTTTTCGTTCAATATATGCTTTTGAAATTCAATTGAAAAGCACAATTGTTGTTTATTCGATTCATGTTGCGTAGATAATATTGCTGTTTAGGCATGAAAAATCTCAATGTAAGGGTTTTTCAATAAGGGCGGGTAGATTTTGAAACGAAATTAAACAAGCTGCGTATGAGGTATCAACCAATTTTTTTTAATTCATTTAAAAGGCCCATATATGCCATTAAGTATGAAAGATGACATCATTCAAATGCCCGCCTCGGCTTCTCACAGTGGCACGGATCCGAGTGGTCCAATTTTCAATGACTCTTCCGCATAGATCCGCCTGAATTTGAGCGATGGCCAAAATCCACACCAAACCGTAACTTTTTGAGGATGCATTACCACCTGGTGAACCTCGTGTGGGTTTGTGTCGTCCCATATACGGCAATTTTGTAGGTTAACAAAGCCATTCATCCAAAAATCGCCTCGTCGCTAAAGATAATTTTTCGCCCGAAATTGGGATCCTCTCCCAAACGATTCGATGCCCAGGCAGCGAACAAACGACGATGTCTATGGTCATAAACTTTGAGCCCCTGGGTCAGTTGAATCTTATACGGGTGTAACCCTAAGTCCCGTCGCAAAATTCGCCAAGTTGAAGTTTGCGAAAGACCGAGTTCTTGTGCACGGCGAGGAATCGACTGCCTCGGGTTCTGCTGTACACTTTGACGTACCGCCGCGATGTTCTCGGCTGATCTTGCGTTTTCTTGAACGTATAGGTGTAGGTTGATCGATTAACGAACCGGTTGTTTCAAATTTTGCCACCAACGCTGAAGAGTTGACTGTGAAGGGCCACCACGTCTACCTTAAAATGGGCGCAATGCACGCAACGTTTGCACTAACGAACACTCATTTTGATAATAAGTTTTATCATTTGTACGCGCTTTTCAATCGTGTAACCTGCCATGGTGATTTGGCATAAGCAACTGAATAATAAGCAAAAGATTTGACAATTGTCACCAAAACAAAATGGCCACCACGGGCCGCCAAAATCTACCCGCGCCAATTGAAAAACCCTTTATTTAGTTGGGTTTTTGGTTCACATAGTATGAAGGGCATCTATTCTTCCCCATATTTTCATGGTGAGGCAACTATCCATACTTGTAGGCATCTATCCCCAAAGAAAGGGTTCCACAAAAATCAAATTTTTGGGAAATTTGGGATTGCTATGTCAGAGAAAAGTCTCAGTATTTCAAATCAAATAATGGGGCTACCTACTTTCATAGAAATTACTCATATAAAATCAATATTTTCAAAAATATGAGGCAATTTCAAAAAGTGGGGCATCTATCCGGGTTTTTCCCTATGCACCATATTCCAAGAACACAAGTGCGAATGTCAATGAGGGCTTCAAGTTATACAAAGAAGAATATCGACCATCTCTGTGAAAGTAACATTTTCCGGCCTAGCCGCAGAGTACGTACTTCTTGGACTATTCCGTTTCAGTTGATCATTACTATAGCAACGAAATAACGGCTCATATTTCATATGAAATTATTTGTGAAAAAGTTTCCTGTTTTCTTATCGCAATTCGCAAAAAATATCGAAAACCGCAACGATAGTGCCGATAGTGCATCTTTTCATTACCTACAACTCTTTCATTCAACTTTTTCCATAGGACTTGTAGTATTGCCTGAAATAGAAGTAGGTCATTCTTACCCTTCAAAATTCGCCCTCTACGACTTCCCGACCTCAGAGAATGCTTTCAAATTATTTTTCATTTTTTCGTCTTTCTTTTGCAATCGATTCCATTATAATATATATTTTTTTCACTTGTACCATTTTTAGAAGATTGATTCAGCAATGGTCAATAGATCCGTTTGATATACGACTGGCCTCATTAATACTTTCAAATAATATTTGTATTAATTTCATAGTCTTGGAAATCGTTTCTGTATGGTTCCATAGGCTTTCGGGAGTGGTTCAATTATATTTATTTGAATGGAATAATTTTGTTATGATTCTGAGGAATTTCGAATGCAGCATTCAGATAATAAACGAATGGCGCATCTCATGATTCTTAATCATAGAAATTTCACATAAAGGGTTTCGCAATGAGAGGTGTTATTTTGATATTCAAAGAAAAATGCCATTTTTCATTATAACTGATCGGATGTTTATTTCATTATAAAGAAGAAGACTATGCCGTTAATAGAGGAAAATAACATCAGGCAAATGACCACTACGACCACGCTTACAGGACCATATCCTTTCAATGAAATTTTCCATAATCAAATCGCAAAGTGGCTGCCCTATGTCCTCGATAGCCTCACGAGTTCCATCTTTGAAATCTTGAATCGACGCTGGCTATTGGCGTAGACTTCTCTTTCACGTGACCCCAAAGGAAGAAGTTGCAAGGCCAATTGTGATCACCTCTTCGAGAGATAACACGGTCTGGAAACTTTTCCATCAAAAGATCAATGGTTTCGTTGCATGTGTGGCACGTAGCGTAGCACTGAACTTAATACCCAATCTTTATGCAAAATACGGTGTAATGACGTTTGTGGAATGCCTTATTCCAAAGACCGACGAGGAATGGACAAACCTGGGTTTCCTTCAATAGTTTCGACTATAGCAGCAATATTTTCGGCTGTTCTTGAGTGACGTGCACGGGTTTTATTTTCCACATCATTAACTTGACCCAACAGCTCGAATTTTTCCGCCAATTTCTTTATTGCGGTCCGACAAGGTGCTTCACGACGACTCAAAAATATTAGAGTCTCTGCCATATTTTCACCCTTTTTATAGCGAATTTTAATTTCAATGCGTTCTTGAAGAGTGTATCGTTACATTTTTATTAATGGCGTAGTTTCTACTTGTCAAATGTCAAAAATGACATCTCTAAACGTGACATCTACCGAAATAGCGGGCTATTCAAATAACACCTCTTATTGGAAAACCCCTTTATATTCGAAAATTTCAGAACCTTTCTCGCCCTGAACAGTGAACAAACTATTAAATGATTCAATCAACTTTTATGAATCTCACTATCCCCATCGCATCAACAGCATGCATATCACACAACGATTTCCATCTAACACATCGTAATACTTTATCTCGCATACACAATTAGCTTTACCTTTTGTTTTACTTAATCGGTAACCCACACTCGGCGAATACAGCAGGATGTCCGATATTACCGCTACGAAGAGATAAAAGCGGCACACATGTATCTCCCCGAGAAATATTGATTCGTTCTTCCAACTCGTAGAAAAAAAGTAAATCTGTTTAAGTCCGGCATTATTCCTCGCTACGGTGTCTGATTAGGCGGAGGAACCTCCGGCTTGCACGCTGTAGAAGTGATCGAAAAGAATCGATTTGTTTTTATGCCGAAGATTGATCTTCAGATGCTTTCGAGCTGCGACGTACATCATCGAATATCTACTATGCGTAAAGTTTCCCAGAAAGTGCACCAAAAGCCACTTTGTAGTTTGTCTGTTGTCCCCCCATCAAATGGGTTTTCGCAACTGCACTACAGCACAGCTCAACCTCCAGTTTCAGAGCCCAAAGAAATCAAGTAGGTATCTGGGAGGACTTCAAGGAGACTATTAGAATTCCCCTCTTCCTATAATTTTTCCTGTCCAAGAGAATATTTGAGTAGGCTCGCAATGGCGAGGCATTGTGCAACTAAGTGAAAAGAAGTTTCCTCCTCCTCCTCCCCAGAAGCTACAATTGTCAATTTATGTTCTGTTATGTTAAGCCAATTCTCATCATATGCTCACCAAGGCGACTATGTCTTGTGAGAAAAACAGTGAGGAAACGTGACTTGTTCTAGCTGAGATCCAAATACTACCTAAAGTTTCAAAGTTCTAAAGAACTTTTTGGAATGATTCATTCCCATAAGATTCCTTTGGAGTGCTTTTCTTTAAGGTTCTTCATCCTTCAAAAACTCTTTCTTATTGGTGCATTCTCCTATACCGCAAAAGGGTTCTAGGCCAGTAAGTGGCGTTTGTGCTCCCTTCCTAGCTAGTGTGCTAGCCTCTTAATTTCCTTTAGATGCCAGAATGATACTTTGTTGTTCTTGCCTGCTTCATTTCAGTTCTCTTCGACACTCCCACATTATAGTTTTGATTGGATTACATGGGAGTTCAGTACGCAGTACGCAGCAGCTTCACTATCAGAATGCATCATTATGTCATGCCCTTGATAGTTTCTTTCCAGGTTTCTATCTATCACCTTTCGATTGCAAGTATCTATTTCTGGCTGTAAAGCGCTCTGGCTATCTTGCTCACAAAAGGCGCTTTTCTTCACCATTCACATGTAAGTTTTACTCTGAGAATTAATGTGAACAACAAAAATTTGGTCACAGTTGCTACAAAGCTGCCACAGTCTTGAAAAAATCCCAAAACATAACGAAAATGTGGAAATTTCGAAAAATGCTAGAGGAAAAATTCGTTCAGAATACCAATCTTTTTTGGAAATTCTTCAAAGTTCAACAAGTTTGCGTCGAACTGGTCTCTTATCGCATACTGCATTTAGAGATTGGAAAAAATTGAGTTAGAGGATAATGAATAATTGAACCAAAATGAACTGATTCTACAGCACATTTGATAAGAATTATTTCAAAGAAGTTTTAGATGACCAATGTCAAGAAAAATTAAAATATCTTGGAGGAAGGTTGATATTTAAATGACCTAAATTCGATCTGAAATTTTGCATATCGACTACAAATGTGATTCTGATGAACGAAATATCTTTTTCAGCATCTTTCGAAATTTCTACATTTTCAATATGTTTAAGGTTGTTTATACAGAACTATCAAGTTAAGCCGCTTCAAACTAACTTCTGGTGACCAAATTTTGCACACATTAAAATCACCTTTTTTACTGAGATCGACGGAATAGTTATTTAATCAACTAGTTATTAAAGACAGCGACTAATGGTCAAGATATTTTAAAGCGTGAGCGGAGCGAACGCTTTAATAGTTCGAGACCATTAGTCGCTCGATTAATAACCGAGTTGATTACAAGATTTTTCCGACGATCTGAATATGAATTGTGTATGAATTCTTGATTGAATACATTTTCATTCTGTACAAGACATACATTTGTCATAATGAAACTTCTATGTATCTATGTTCCAGTAGAGTTTTGACATTTCTCGTAGTGCTTCTGAATACTTTGTGAACGGTTGCAATGAGGATTGCACATTAAAATAGCCCAAAAAATTGAGCATTAAAACGGGTCATTAATGATCAATTTCGTACACATTAAAATCACCTTTTATTTCGAGGTCGGCGGAAAAATATATTTTCCGTCGATTCCAAAATAAGGTGTGATTATAATGTTACGAAATTGATAATTAATGACCAATTTTAATGCTCAATTTCTGCTATTTTATTGTGCAATCCTCATGGCAACCGTTCACAAAGTATTCAGAAGCATAACGAAAAATGTTAAAACTCAACTGTAACATAGATACCTATAGTCCGTTCACGAAAGGTTGAGCCGTCGGTTGGCCATGATAATTTGACATATTCCACTGTGTATATTAAAATTTTAGGTTATGATGTTTATTTTTTTGTCAGATTGATACGCAATGTTGTCATTATTGCATATAGAGTTGTCTGATAACTCGTAAGCTCGTCGGACGAGGCCGGGTACATTGAATTTATTTTACGTTATGACAGCAAATACTGCCAACTTCAGATAAATAAAGAAACGCCTACTATGTGCTCAACCTTTCGTGAACGGACTATACATTGAAATTTTATTATGTCAAATGTAAGTCTTGTGCAAAATGAGATTGTATTTCAATTGAGAATTCACATACAATTTATATTGAGATCGTCGGAAAAATCTTGTAATCAACTTGGTTTAAAATCAAATGACTAATGGTCTCGAACTATTGCGATTTGGAATTGATTGATGATATGAGAATTGACGTAATTATAACACTTTTTTTAGGTTAAACTTCTTCAAAGAGGTATGGTTGATCTTATGAGGAACCTAAGTTAAAATAGTTTATCGTTTTCCTTTCAATTCACTGCAACTTTCTACAAGAATTATCATTATTATTCCAGGACATTCTCTGCGAATATTGACGAACGTCCTTCGAAATCCCCTGAATCATTCAAAAAGAAACCATAACTTGATCAATGAATATTCCGGCAGACCAGGTCAAGGTGCCAATTCATAAATCACTAAAAACGACAGAAATAATGCTTTACGTCGGCACAAATAAACAATAAATATATTTATAAACAGTAATGCTAACATATTTAATGCGGATAATCCTCTTAGTGTTCCATACGAATTTGACGGAAAGAAAAAGACGCGAGAAGAAGAAAAGAAGGCAGTACATTAAAGGGAAAATGTGAGATGCATTTGCTCTTTATTGAATGATGCTTAAATCTTTACAAATTATATGCTAGTACCCTGTTTAGAGGGGGCATTGAACGATGAACAACTATAAGTTTTCTACGATTTGGAGTTTTAGAAGGATCAGAATTGACGTAATTATAACACTTTTAACTAGTAATCTTGCATATTTCGACAATAGCGTTTTAGCCGATTCGAAAATCCAATGTAAAACTTCTTCAAAAAGGTATGGTTGCTCTTATGAGGAACCTTAGTATTATAGTTTATCGTTTTCTTTTCTCTTCACTGCTACTTTCTTCAAATAAAGAATTATCATTATTATTCCAGTACATTCCCTGCGAATATTGACGAACGTCTTTCGAAATCCCCTAAATCATTCAAAAAGAAACCGATAACATGATCAATGAATATTCCGGCAGACCAGGTCAAGGTGCCAATTCATAAATCACTAAAAACGACAGAAATAATGCTTTACGTCGGCACAATAAACAATAAATATATTTATAAACAGTAATGCTAACATATTTAATGCGGATAATCCTCTTAGTGTTCCATACGAATTTGACGGAAAGAAAAAGACGCGAGAAGAAGAAGAAAAGAAGGCAGTACATTAAAGGGGATAAGCTACGATCTGCCGACACATTTTTCACGCTTTCCGCTGTCCCGCGGCCAGTAAGTGTAATAATTTATTGAGAGTGAGAGGCGACCTGCAGGGGGGCGTCACCTCGGGGGGTCAGGCCAGATAGAGTAGCTTCGGATGACCCCCAGGGGCATATGGCGATTATAGCCATATTACATCTTGTTTCAACACTTTATCCACAAACTACTTAAACAATTTATGCGAAACCGAAAAAATTAACGACCAGTTTGAAATGAAGGATTGGTACCGCCGGTGAGTGAAGTCAACAAGCCGTGGATCTCTTTCCAGGTACATCTAGGATTTGGTGAACGCAGATCTTAAAGAAAATATGATACCTTCTTAAAGTACTATTCCCGATATTTCTACAATTGTAACTCTGGTGGAGATGAAATTCATCATTTGCCTAAAAATGTATGGGAAAATCTACCGACAGAGCTTTTCTCAATTTTTTGTGAACCATTGTTGCATATTACACACCAAAATTTAAAAATGGGGGCTCTGAAATATAATGAGTTTTGCAATGTTGCTTTTTGGCATGGTGCTCCTTAGAAAACTTCACCTGGAGCCCGAAAAGTTTATGAGTTTATTTCTTTGTCTTAATTTATTATTTCGTAGAAAAGCCAGGGTTTGTTCCTGATTTTTTGCATAATGTAATATAATACATATCGGGGTTTGTACTCAATCGTATTAGAACCACAGATTCAAAATCCATGTAAACTTAGTATCAAGAACACCACTTCAGAAAGATCAGGATGTCTGATGTAAGATCCCTTTTCTTCAGAGGATTTTGATCCAACATAATAATAATCATACATTATCAGGACATAACATCAGCCGGTTGGATATTTGGCTCCTACGATTGTCTACAAATAACGATATGCATGCATGATATTAGGGTAAAGGGAGGAGAGATGGACCATAATTTATAAAAGTGAATATAATCACTTTATTAATCAGAGAAAAAATCTGCAAATTCGTTCATAAAATAGCTTAACTTTGGTATCCTCTTTGGAACAGTTACAAATAAAAGAATATTTATCATTCCATCGAAAAAGTATAAAAATCTTAAACTTCTCAAAGGTCCATCTATCCTACGCTATGGAGGTGAGATGGACCATAGCAGGTAGGTGAGATGGACCATAGGAGGTAACAAGGATGAACATCACTACTTCCTTTTTTTTAGAAGATACGTTGCCATAATTCTGACAAAGTTTAATAAGAGTGTTATAGGTGTTGTGCAACCAGTGCTTGCACAAAAGACACTGTAACCATTCATCTTTCTTTTTTGTTAGTCGATAATCTTCACTGCAGCCAACACACTCATTTTCTATATCGCTGAAATGTTCATCCGCACTGGAATCGTCATTTAATGTGACGTCCTCTGCCTCTTCTTCAGAAGATGAAGATTTGCTCCATTGATTGTTTCTTGCTTTTTTTCTATTTATCGCTTTCACTGCCAAATTGGAACACGGTTTTGTTTTTCCACTTTTCTTTTCTTATCCTCAATAAATTCGGGTGAGGTTATAACTCCTGATATCTTTTACGAACTCTTCTTATAGCCATAGACATGATGGGTACAGGGGCAACTTCATCCAGAGCTTTTCCGGGAGTAACAGTTTCAGTAGCTGTTGATTTGTCCGGAGTGGTTTGTTGATTTTTTAGACCAGAGGTACTTGGTTGAGGAGATTTTGATCCTGCTTAGAGTAATATTAATATACGCTAACAAAAGTTTTCGGGCTGCAAAGACAAGGAGTTCCAAGGAAAAGTTTTCTAGGGGTGTACAATGTCAAAAAGTAACACTTTCATATTTCAGAACCAATGTGTATGAAATTTGGTATGAAGTATGCAACAATGTTCTGAGATATTGAAATAACATGAATCTTGAGGGCCGAATTCAGCATCGACATCGGCAAAATGGGGACTGATTTTACAAAAGTAGAAAAACAATATTTTTTCGTTTCAGAATCTACAGTGATTCTATCAATCCAAAGTGGCTTTCAGATTTAGACACCTTCTTGTAAAACAATTTATTGTTGCCTTAAAAAAAGTTTCAGTTTTGGCTATGACCTCTTCATTCAACACAAATCATTTCTTGTCAAGCATTTCTTCAGGTCTGCAAACAGAAAGTAGTCGCTAGGGGCTGAATTTGTGTATTTGGCCATATAGTACCTAGCAAATTTTATTATTTTCCTCTTTTCTGATCGTTTTTGAAGTTTCAAACGCTCCTATAACGATATATAATATTGGCTGTTGATGGTCTTCCTTTTACAAGGTAGTCGATGGAAAAATCCATGCAAATCCTAAAATGCAGACGCCATGACCTTTCCAGGTGCCGTTTTCTCAACAAGTCATCTTTCAAAGCGATAGGGCCTTTTTGATTTCATCTATATCTGAAATTCGAAATAATGAAATTGCCTTCATCAAAGAGTTTCGACTAGATAATCAATAGCCACCAAATTTAGAGAGGGAACAATTTCAAAAGAACGAAAAATATCTAATCAAAATTCAATGATGATCAGGCACAAACAGAAAACCGTCAAGAACAACCGAATTTGTTGGACGTCATTCCTTATATTCCTGGCTTTCAGAAAATAAGAAGAATTGGTTCCAAATTCAACATAAGAACTGTCTTTAAAACACAAAATGATTTGAGATCCATTCTAACCAGATCGAAACCAATGAATGAGACACAAAAATGAAAAAACTGTGTTTAAAATATTCCCTGTATATGTGGAAAATCTTACACAGGAGAGACATCAAGACCTTTAGAGATAAGAAAACGGGAACATAAGAACAACATCTAAAATAGAAAATAATTAAAACGGAGTACTTCAGTGTGTATTTTTAATATTCAGTCAAGAACCAAGCGCTTTCGACATAATAATTGTCATCATCAGGGTTCCCTGGAAAGGTAACCACGGTTATTACAAAACAAGTGAAGGAAATTTATTTTGATAGTTACCCGTCCAGGAGTAAAACCACAGGCGGCATGCGGAAGAGTCAATACACAAAATTTACAAACTTAACATGCAGAACAATCAATATACGTAGAAAAGACAACGGTCAAAATCGAGTAAAGTTTTTCGCCAGAAGAAGTAAACAAATATATAGATAATGAAATGACAAATGATATACAAATGAAGTGTGAAATATGACAAACAAAGCAAGACAAGTGACACGTAAAACCGGTGGAGCCACCTTCCAGTGGCGTAACATAAAAATATAAATATAATATATAATAAAATTATGATGTTAATAAATATAAAATAAATTAATATAAAATGTTGAGAAATGTTGAAGTACATGTATACCAACAAATAAAATAAAGTCTTTTTAGATCATCGTGGGAATAGCCTCTTGAACAATGGGGTGAAAACGTTATTGAGGTTCACTTGTGAATTTACGCAATTGCTGTTAGACTGCATCTCTCGACCGATTTCAAGATCCTCAAACAGGTTCATCCTGATGCTGTACTTATTGCCCGTGATGTTGTGTAAATTTCGGAGTTCCGGTTTGGGCTGAACTGGTGTCGGGAAAAGGTGAGATGATGGCCAAATGTTGACAGTTGGGGTCTGCTCAGATGTTCTTTTATTCTTGTGATGAGTTTCCTCCTGGTTTGACCCACATAAGATGTGTCACATTCACCACAATTTAGTTTGTATATGCCACTACGGTCCAGTTTCTTGACAGTGTCTTTTGAGTTCACCAACAAGGAGCCCAGTGAACGTACACCGGAACAGGAGATCCTAAAGCCGTCGACCGAACGCTCGAGAACATGAGATATCGCTTCTGATAAGTGGCCTATGTATGGTAGAGAGCAGTACTTCAATGTGTTGTCAGAAGCATCTGAACTGTATGCTAAAATTCTTCTTTGTCTATTCAGTATGCTGTTTTTTACCGTATCAACTACCTTTGGGTCATAGCCATTGTTTAATGCTATTTGCCTAATTATATTGAGCTCTTTCTCTCTGTTGGTCTGAGATAAGGGGATGTTGAGGGCTCTATGAATGTAGCAACGTAAGGCTGCCATCTTATGGTTTCTGGGATGGCACGATCGGGCTGGTATTATGTGATCTGTTTGTGTATTCTTTCTATATATCTCGAACGTCAAAGAACTATCTGCCGATCTAGAGATAGTGAGATCGAGGAAGTTTATTGATCTGTTGACTTCCAGCTCCAGGGTGAATTTTATGTTCGGGTGGACTGTGTTGATGAAGTCCAACAAAGCATGGGCATCATCAGGGACGCCGTCTAAGATGACGAAGACGTCGTCAACGTATCTGTACCAGCGCACTATTATTTTCCACCTACTCATTATGTAGGCCTCGAGCTTCTCAAGAAAGCGGTCAGAAAGGAGGGAAGACAGAGGGGAACCCATGGCCAATCCATCAGTTTGCCTATACACAACGTTGTTGAAAATGAAAAAATCTTGGGACAAGGCGAGTTTTAGCAGGGTGAGGACGTCGGAGAGTGTGGAGTCAGGGACATCATGCTCGTGGAGCAACTCAGAAACCAAGGGAATACACTCCTCTCTGGGTATCGATGTGAACAGGTTGCAAACGTCAAAAGATAACATGATGTAAGTATCCTTCATCTCAAGATCCTGCAGTTATGTGTCAATTCCACGGAATTGAGTATTGAATACCTGGGTTATAATCAGTGATTGATTTTATAACGAGTTCAAAAAAGTGGAAAGTTCGTGCATTGGGGTATTGCAAAATGACACTACTGGTCTTATTGGAATATCTAGTTTGTGGATTTTTGGTAATCCGTACAGTCTTGGCATTGCTGGGTTGCTGGGTAAGATGTGTAATTTATTGTGCTCAGTGAGGAATACTTCACACATACGTAGATTTTCTTTGGCCTTTCTGATGAAGCTATTCATGGGATTATTATTGAGCTCCTGGAAGTTGTTTTGTGAAAGAAAAGTCTCTACTTTGACAATATAGTCTGCTCTGTTCATTATCACCAAGCAATTGCCTTTATCTGCCTTGGAAATAACCAAATCATGATCAGTGATCTTCCTTTTTATGTCTTTTAACACTCGAAATTGCCCAGCAGTATTCACTCGTCTACGTTTACCACGCTGGATTAGGGCTAGACATCGATCTCTGAGCGACCTCTTGAAGTCTGGGTCGTTTGAAAGGCGTTCTATAGCACAGTCGACGTGTATAGAAAACTCCTGGAGCGCTGACATATCCGATCTCCCACCAAAGCAGAATTTGAGGCCCAACGAGAGCAGCTCCAACTCAGACGTCGTGAAGTGGGTGTCCGACAAGTTCTTGACCCTCTCGTGGAAAATATGGTCAGAGAAGCTGCTTTCCGCAGATGCTTCAGTTGCTAATCTTGTCCTTATTAAACCATTCAATTTCCGTTCAAGCTTCTCACGTTTTATAGATCTCTGGAAGTTGACCTCATCGTAACAATCGTTTAAAAAATTCTGAAAAGTATGGTAATCCAGAGTGCTACATAGTTGGTCATAGATGATTTTCAAGTCGACATTGATCTTATTCAACTTAGCATAGTGTTGGTTGATTGCCTTTTTAAGCAGTTTTTCTTCATATGTCCTTGGCGAAGGTAGGAATCACCTTTTCTTGACTGATGTATGGGGAACGTTCCTCGAAATCTTGACCTTGGCGAAGGTAGGAATCACCTTTTCTCTCACCGCGTCTGCGGTAACTGTCAACCATGTTACTGTACAGTAACTTATATGTTGATAATGGATCTTTAATGAAGGCAATTTCATTATTTCTAATTTCAGGTGCAGATGAAATCAAAAGGCCCTTTCATAAAGTGTTTTTATATACCTGTTTTTAACATTCAATTGATGATTAGAATTAAAAAAAAATTATTTTTACTGTTAGGCAACAATTTTTTCAAAACCAATTTGTTCCTGACAAATAAGTGCAAAGATTTTTGCAGGAGCACTTCATCTTAATTAAAAATTTTTTTGATTATTTCTGTTTCAGAGACTGGGAGTGAAAACCTACAAAGTTTTTTAGAAACACAATACAGTAGAGAGTCGATAATCCGGATCAATTAATGCAAGGGATGGTCCGGATTAATGAGGAATCCGGAATACCGCGTCTTACAATTTAGTAAAGATGGCAATTTAAAAAACGGTTTAAATATCATGAAACAAATATATTATTTGGAATAATTAGATATCTTACGTTTTCTACTGTAGGGAAAAAGAATGGCTGAACAATAGCTTTCTCCTGTATATCTTTCCAGAAGCTGAATATCAGTAATTGCCATGAGTTATGGAATAAACAGACTGCATCGAATTGATCTATGCTCTAAATGCATTTGCTAACATAATCCCCGTCTTCGAGGATCGAAAAAATATGTGCTAAAAAGGCCTTTCGGTATTTCAGTTTTGTTAATTTAATACATTATGATCCATATGCTGTATCAGAGCTGTATGGTTTGGAGTAGAAACATTCCATTTCACTAATTAATTATTCTTGTCTGACTTTTTTTGTCTTATATACCATTGTGCACTATTATATACCAAAAGAACGCCCGATCGTCGTCATAGAATTGAGTTACGACATTAGAACCGTAAACCACGTATGCAACGATCGGATATTCGATTATGAGTCTTGCAACCGGATTATAAGAACATAATACAATCTTAACGTCAATCCGGACTAATAAATCCGATTATCGAGTCTTACTGTATTCAAATATTAACCCTTATTCGGATTGAGTGTTTTCACATTTTTCAGGATTATATCTGAACGGACAAACTGAACTGCAAAGTAGAAATCATGATGCTAGCGAAAAAGAAGATCGGGAAAGTAATTATGCACTAGTTAATAAATTAAAGTGACGTAATGGCCACGCAGCGGTCGATCTTCTTGTGTGGGCTATTGGCGATGAAACAGGTCAGTTTTTGTAAATTTTGAATGTTATGAATGCAATCTTGACTAATCTAGTTCACAAATTTTATGATAAATTTATTATTATTGATATTATGTGTATTGTGTAGGGCGTTCTTGAAAATGAGTATATTTTAAAACGGATAATATTCTATACATTGATTTACTCCCAAAAATCAAGAGGTGCCAGTGAAAAGTTCTATACAGGGTGACACAACTATACAAATTGATTTATCTCCGATTTGCAGTTATCTTTAAGACCAAACTAATTTACTAACTGCAAGCTTTTGTAAATTAGTATTTATTTGCAATTGTATTTTTCCCTAATTTTGAAGGGTTCATAATAAAAGTAATTGATTAAGAACAAAGCTGTGTGGGAGATATTAAAAAAAATGTTGCTGTTGGTTTCACACACTTTCAGAATTACACTTGAAGTTTTCATATTCAAACCGTTGACACAATAAATTTCAACATTCATTAATTGTCCCTTCTTCTTTTTCAGTGATATTCAATACAACTTTTCCACTTTGTTCGATTTTTAGTATCCGTAATAGGTGAAAAAACTGTGTTTTTTTAGCCCCATCCACCATAGTTTTGTTTGTCTTTCATCCCCATTTGTTTGTTAAATTATTTGAAATTTTGCATTATGCTTTATGAAGAATGTCAAAAAATTGTTGTCTATTTTCATTACAAAATTTTATGTTTTTGATGCTGTGTTATATTTGATTTGGTGATTTTCATTAGTTTAACATGAGTGTTTTTATTTGAAAGCCGTGTATTCATGATTTTTAGTAGCTGGAATATATCAAATGCAGTAGAGGAGTACCATAAGTGTGTCCAACTGCTTAAAATACACCGAAAATTATTGAGTGTTAAGCTTTCGAATAAAGGTTGATTTATTATTATTTTCGGTGTTTTTTAAGCAGTTGGTCACAGTATGGTACTCCTCTATTTGATTTACTAACGTTTTCCTTGAGTTTTATCGTATGTTTGTAAATTATCACAAAATAATAATTTTCCAGGTGCCGATAGTTTATTGCGGGAGACTCACAGAAAAAATAAACTCTAACCACGGATAGCGTTTGGTGTTAGCCATATGCCTTTATTGATGGTGTGTCTTGAAGGGTTGGGAAAATTGGCAGATAAATTTCCAAATATTGCGTCAACTTCAATATATTGTCTCAGGGATTTTCTGATAACCCCTTCGCCGATTCTGTCCAAGCTACATCGACAGGCTAACGAAAAAAGCAATAAAGATAGCAGCATAAAAATTACAGGTGAAAAAGATCGTTTTATTTTTCAAACCCTCAATAAAGTGAAGGCCTGTACAAGGAAATTTTCATCTGTTATTGAATTGAAAATATGTTTCAGCCCAAAATGGAACCTTGAAGGTTGAAAATTCGAAAAATCTGAGTCAAACTCAAATGGCGTTTGAAAAACTACGTGATGCAGCCATAGAAAATTTGTGTTACGCTCTAAGTGCAGCGCATTCCATAGATCCAGATTGTGTGAGAGCTCTAGTGGCCAGTGTGTCCAACAGATTATTTACAGCTGAAAAAAGTGACAGGTGAGTTCTTGTCAAACTTTCATAACTGGGGTCTAGCAGATATCGATCAGAGTTTGGTGTCATTTTGTATGAATTTAGGTCTTTAAAACAATAGAAGTGAAACCAACAGCTGACGGTTTGTCTTAGTTTAGAAGATATGGATAACCAAAGTATCAAATATGTTCCATGTTCACGTCATTTTTTCCACTATAAAGACACAAAATTACTACTTCAATTTAGTCTATAAATCACCTTTGAACATTTGAATAACGATTCGATTAGTTTCATTCCAGGTATATTCAATAAATAATGCAAAAATAGCGAAATTCTAGAGGTACCACATGGTAAGTATGGCACCACTGGTCATTCGTCGAATGACATGTCAAATGATGCATTAATGATTGAATATATTTGGATATACAGTGTGTTTGGTCACGAGTTAGCGATAATTTTAAGTCTTACCTAATATTATCGACAAAAACACCCAAACTTGGAAGTTTAACCCCTTGGTTTTGAGTAGCCCCCCATTTTAATTTACTTTTTTATTTTCGTTGACCCTTCCAAATAATATCGATTTCTTTGGACATAAAGGTCCTACAGATGTGAAAAAATGTTTTGGAAAGATGATACTACCACACCTTTCATTGAAGTATATATAACAATATAAGAATATGCAACTTGAAAACGCCATAAAAAAATTCCTTAAAAAAGTTCATAGTAAAATATGTACTGATTTTCTTAGTAAATCAGCCATAGTACCAGACTAGCACATTGAAGTATAATTTTTTTTTTCAATGATTTAACGCGCAAGGATATTAGCTACAAAACAACACTCACATCATATCTGTAAGTTACATAATTTGAGAGTTATTGCTGCTCGAACATGATCACTACTGCGTGCAAAAGACCAAGACGGTCGCCATGAGGGCCACTGCCTGTCTACAGAGCAGAGGCGACCATTTTGAGCATTTTTATGATCAGTTTGTTTGTTTTATCATTGAAAATAATCGAAAGTACAGTACTGATTTTTTTTTATTTTATCAATTTTCATAAGGGTCATGTTCGAACAGCAATAACTCTCAAATCATGTAACTTACAGAAATGATGTGAGTGTTGTTTTGTAGCTTGTGTCCTTGCGTGTTAAATCATTGAAAAAAAATATATACTTTAATGTGCTAGTTCTTGTACTATTGCGGATTTACTAAGAAAATCAGTACATATTTTCACTATGAATTTTTTTATGGCGATTTCAAGTTGAATGTTCTCATATTGTTATACTTCAATGAAACGTGGTAGTATCATCTTTCAAAAAACATTTTTTTCACATCTGCAGGACCTTTATGTCCAAAGAAATCGATATTATTTGGAAGGGTCAACGAAAATAAAAAAGTAAATTTAAAATGGGGGCTACTCCAAAACCAAGGGGGTAAACTTCCAAGTTTGGGTGTTTTTGTCGATAATATTAGGTATATTTGATGACCCTAAATTATCGCTAACTCGTGACCAAACACACTGTATATATTTGAATGTTCAAAGGTGATTTATAGAACAAATTGAAGTAGTAATTTTGTGTTTTTATAGTGGAAATAGTGACTTGCAGAAGAAAAATTTTTGGAACTTTGGGCATTCATATCTTCTAAACTAAGACACCTGTTGGTTCCACTATGTTGTTCAGGGGGCCTAAATGAATACAATAACGCCAAAATCCGGTAGATATCTGCTGGACTCCAAATTTTAAAAAAATTATCACTTAGTCTTAACACGGTTTTCTATCCACAGTGAATCAACACTCATATCTACAAATATCGTCATAATGTTGGGTCACGTGGCTGTTTCGATGAAAGGCACTCCGAAAACTACAGATACCATCCTGCAATTCTTCCAGCAAAGGTTCTGTAGGGTTCCTTCCGCTTTGGACACCCTTATAGTCGACCAACTGGGTTGTATGATTATTGCCCAATCAGAGCCCCATGTCTACGAGGTCGTAATGAAAATGTTCACTATGATCACTGTAGAAAGCAGCAGCGCCGCCTATGGACATGCTGGAACGATAAGACTCAGTATAGGTGAGAAGGGTTCCCTCATGGGTCTATTCTTGTCCACGAAATTTTGTTCAGAAGTTCATTGTGGGTTTTTTGTGAATTTTCAGGCACGTTTCAAGACCTGTGATCAACGCGTTGGCGAATATAGCCGCGAATACAGGGTGAACAACAATGAACGAACTTTTGGGTAGGTTGTTGGAGCTTTTTTGTGCAGTTAGGACTGGAGGGAAGAGAGCTAGTGAAAAATCACCAGGTAGCTTGAGAACTAAATCGGTGCTTCAATGAAGATTATTATAAATAAATATTAATTATAGGAGCACTTAAGCTTCAAGTTCTGCTGGAAATCTGGGGGTGCTTATTCCTGTCATAGCTGTGCTGTTGAGGAGACTACCGCCAATTAAACAACCTAAACCTAGATTCACAAGTTTTCGGGACTTTTGGCTGTATTGCGTGATTATGGGTTTCACAGCTTCAGAATCAGGTACTGATATACTGTAAAAGGTTTTCCAATAAGGTGTTATTTTGAATAGCACTCTATTTTGATAGATGTCACGTTTGAAGCTGTCATTTTTTAACATTTGACAAGTAGAAACTACGCCATTAATGAAAATGGAACGATGCACGCTTCAAGAACGCATTGAAGTTATTAAAATTCACTATAAAAATGGTGAAAACTTGGCAAAGACGGTTCGTAAAACTCGAACATTTTTGGGTCGTCGTGAAGCACCTTGTCGGACCGCAATAAAGAAATTGGTGGAAAAATTCGAGCTGTTGGGACAAGTTAGTGTTGTGAAGAATAAAACCCGTGCACGTCGCTCAAGAATAGCCGAGAATATTGCTGCTGTAGCCGAAAGTGTTGAAGAAAACCCAGGTTTGTCCATTGCGTCGTTGTTCTGTGGAATAAGGTATTCCACAAACGTGATTTTTTATTATGCCGAAATTGGATAGTTTCGATCTGGATAACGTTTACTTTCAACAATACGGCGCTACGTACCACACAAGCAACGAAACCATTGATCTTTTGCGGGAAAAGTTTCCGGACCGTGTTATCTCTCGAAGAGGTGATCACAATTGGCCACCGAGATCTTGTGATTTAACACCTTGCGACTTCTTCCTTTGTGGCCACGTGAAAGAGAAGGTCTACGCCAATAGCCCAGCGTCGATTCAAGACCTCAAAGATGGAATTCGTGAGGCTATCGAGGACATAGGGCAGTCACTTTGCGATTTGGTTATGGAAATTTCATTAAAAGGATATGGTCCTGTAAGCGTGGTCGTGGTGGTCATTTGCCTGAAGTTATTTTCCACTATCAACGGCATAGCTTCTTCTTTATAATGAAATAAACATCCGATCATTTATATTGAAAAATGGCATTTATCTTTGAATATCAAAATAACACCTCTTATTGGAAAACCCTTTACAAGCTCAAGTGCTTGTCTCAGATCTTTCTTTATCACTTATTTCGTATTTCTACAGGTTTGTGGCCAGCTGAATGGTATGACGGCGTCAAAGAAATAGCAGTGAAGTCTCCTGCCTTAATATCACCGACTTCAAGCAGATCAGAAATGAGAGAATTGCAGTATACAAGTGCTGTAAGGAACGACAGTGTCTCTATAACCGAACTTCAAGAATTGAGGAATCAAATTCTCGATTTATTAAAACATCCCGCAGATGTCACAGCTGTGGTCAACAAACTTTCTTTCGCTCAGTGTACTTTTTTATTGAGCGTTTATTGGGTTGAAACATTGAGGTAAGATGCAAAGAGCAATTTAATTTTTTAGGTTTTTTCTTTATAACATTTGGGCAAGCATTCACTAGCTTTCTTGTAGAGCGAAGTCGTGCCATTTATTTGCATATATTTCATGGTTGTATTTAATTATTTTGTGTTGGTACTCTGAACTCTCCTGTCATGGATTTATCTGCCAATTCTGTGATACAGAGAACTGTTTTTCCAACTAACATTTTCGTCGCAAAAATCACTCACATTTATGGAAATATTGCATGAATTCCAATAAGAACTAAGTGCATTATAGAGAATGTTTTATTGTACAGTGGAACTTCCCTATAACAAATTTTGTACAAAACATTGCACCTTGAATCCAAATTCCATGTTAAAAACACCCTCTAATACAAAGTAAATTCTCTCTATAACGAAATATTCAAAGAACATCACTCTTTGAATGGGTATTGGTAAGAAGGTATAAGGATGGGTTTTTTCCGAAATTTTTCCGGACGTATGTAATAAATCCCTACCCTAAACTAAATCATTACAGCGGGCAGAGAGATCCTTCTGAAACAGTTTTAAATACACCCCTGACTGTTTGGTTTCAATCTAACCATTACGCTAGTGTGAAAAGTTGTGCGAAAATGTCTAAGAGGAAGTGCTTAAGTTTGAATTATAAACTTAAATTTATCAGTGAAGTCGACCGCGACATTGCCGACTATAGAAACAAATTTTCTGCATAACGAAATTTCTTTATAACGAATTTTTTTGCGGATTTAGCGCTTTCGTTGTAGGGAAGTTCCACTGTGCTTTTATAAAAGGCTCATTATAACACTTATTCGTTGAAAAACTGGCCTATTCATTGTTCATTTTGGAATTTTGAATAAATGGAAGAATATCAGCATACTCGTATAACAATATTATCATTAATCGCTTATGTTTTTTCTCTAGAATTCAACACTCCGAAGAACCATCTTTGGTGACGATAATTACCGATTATTTGAGCGATTCTGCGTTGCAAAAAGACAAAGCTGGCATGTGGAGTTGCGTATCGTCGGTCAGCGAAAGAGTTTTCGAGAAATTTCTGGAAGTTATGAAGAACAAACCGAAAAATGCTGCGAGAGAACTGGAACTTGAGAAACATGCACAGTTCTTGCTTGTCGCTTTTAACCACCCGCATAAACAGATCAGGAGGGTCTCCGATAGGTTTTTGTCCAGCCTTGTGGATAAGTTTCCGCATCTGTTATGGAGTCGCAGGTAAGTTTTTATCTTTCGACGAAAGTTTCAATCAATATTGTTGTTACGGAATAAAGATCATGCTATTTTAGCGCAACTATTCTTTAAAATCACAAAAACAGTTTTGATTTTGTTCATAAATACTAAAATATTCATAACAAATGTTGAAGAATTTGTTCAAACAAAAGGAAGGATCAAGAGGAATGCATGAATATATTCCACTAGCTTTTACCGGCGACTTCGTCCGCATAAGTTTTTTTGTTTTCTACCAACTTGAAGTCTTAGTAACACTCAGTTAAAAAAAACATCAAAATCATTTCAGTAGCTATGGCGTCATGCGCTTCTTGACACGATCACGCTAGATTTCCGCAGGAATCAGGTATTTTACCGCCGTAAAAAGTAGCCTGTGTCCATGCCTAGGATCC
This sequence comes from Propylea japonica, assembly GCA_013421045.1. Lineage (NCBI taxonomy): Eukaryota > Metazoa > Arthropoda > Insecta > Coleoptera > Coccinellidae > Propylea > Propylea japonica. Next base: position 50,909,577 of record CM024242.1, read on the forward strand.
TATCTTTATATTTACCAAGTCTTATAAAAACCCGTTCAGACGTTAAGGCGTGAATGAGGTAAACTTTTAAAACAAACGATTAAAAATCACTAACTTGATTAGTTTTCTACCTACTGCCTACGCCTTAAGTACGATAGTATGAATATTAATAGCCCATATCCTTTTTTAGGTTACTATCTATCACCTTACTAAATTTCATCAAAATCTGTTCAGCCGTTTAGACGTGAAAGAGCAAAAGTCCCAACAAAAACGACTAAAAATCACTAACTCAATTTAATTATCTGCCTACTGCCTACCCCTAAGAACGATGGCGTGATTATTTATAGCCTATGACCATTTCTAAGTTATCATCTATCACCATACCAAATTTCATCAAAATCCGTTCAGCCGTTTAGGCGTGAAAGGGTAACAGACAGACAGACAGAGTTACTTTCGCATTTATAATACTAGTATGGATAACGTTCACAAGGAAAGCAAATACATGAATAATAACAATAAGTAAAAAACTCTTCATTGGAAAAAAAGTACAAATTTTTTTTCAATATTTCAAACTATAATTTTGTTTGTAAACTTTTATATGGAAATCTTTATATTGTTAGCTAGATTTTGCAGTGAATTTATTGAACTATTGACAATATTAATGATAAGGTATACATAAAACGGTTTTCTAGGGTACTATGGACAATGCTGGACATTCTTCAGGTGTTATCTAATTCTTTGAGGTTAGATCCTAACCAGTCAACACCTGATTTAAGAATTCCACAAACTCCTTGGTCTATCCAACTTATGGACACCTTAGAAGCCAGGGAGGTAAGATATTTTTTTGTAATTGGCGTAATATCATGTATCCAATGTTAATATGATGATTTATAAGGATAATCTTAGAAAATTTCAATGTAATATAACTAAATTGCCACTCTGAGATGCCTGGAATCGCACCGCCAGGGGTCTCTGCTGACCTGGGAGTGCCTTAACACCATAAAGCAACTGGCAAGAGGCAATAAAGTGACACTATGGGTGCCAGGGTGTTAAAAGATATGAAGAATAAGCCAATAAAAAAAGTGCATCAAGAGGCGTTTTCGGAAACTTACCCAGGGTTACTAACTCGATCGATTGGGTCACGTGACGGATCTACTCGGATCACAGACCCGGGTTCTAAGTTTACAAACACATCAGGTTTAGGATCCGAATATAAACTATATTCGGATTGTCTCTAGCTTTGGTTTCATTTATTAGCTACTGTAAAATATTTCTTATAATTTCTAGTGTGCCCTTCCATGTTTAATGTTATTTTTGAGTACATATGTTAAAGAAGTAGAGAATTTATTTCTTCAGTTCTAGTTCGTTTACTGATTGTCTCTAGCTTTGCTTAGATTAATTGGCTTCTGTAAAATCTTTCTTATAATTTCTGGTGTGCCCTCGCATGTTCAATGTTATCTTTGAGTACCTATGTTAAAAAAGTAAAGAAGGCTTTAGCTTTAGCGCAGAAAGATCTACATACAAAGTTATGAAGAAGTTGTTTCACAATATTTTCCCGGCTCATGGATCCACACATTTTACACTGAGCCAAATTATCTTCTATTTCCATAATTTTTAGGAAAAGAATACATATATGAATTTATTCAGAAAAGAGTACTGCAGTGCGCATGCGGTGACTCTATGACCCTGCTCTCGTGTAGGGTTACGATAGATCAACCTGAGTCAGTGATCGAGTTAATAGCACCGTACTTTCCGAACACGGGTTGGATGTTCGGGTTAGGTAAACGAACGCGAAGGTTAGGGATCGAGTTATCCTGAGTAAGTATCCAAAAACGCCTAAGGTTAACACCTGTTGGACCTGAGCCTTTCTGTGGGCTTAGGAAAGACCAATATAAGGCAGCTGTCTAGCAATGGGAGTTAAATAACAGAATAACACTTTGGAGAAACACTCCTGGACTTACACCGCAGTTCTAATAATAATAATGATACCTTTTTTAACAAAAAATCGATGAACGTACCTTATTTTCAGAGCATCGTCAAAGACTTCGCCGCAAATTCCGAGCGTATAATCAAAGAGGCAATAAAATGGGCCCCGCACTGGACCAGAAGTCACGTCCAAGAATACATAAACCAGGTGGTACAGTCCGATGTATGGCCACACACAGGATTGTCGATGGCTCTAGAATCCCTCTTGCAATTCGGTCCTCTAAATCTATACAGTTCCCCGTTGAGTGTGAGCACTCTAGAAAAGAGACCTAAATGTGTTAAGAGCGACTCTTCGAAGCTCATGTTGACTAGTTCGCTTCGAGCTAAGTTTACCGGAGAAGTAAGTTTTGTTAGAATTAATATAAAGGAAAATACTTATTTGTTTTACTTGGATTTTTAGGTGCAAGGAATGTTGACAGTGTACAATGCTCATCCTAGCGATTTGGACGATATTATTCTGAAGAAAGTGTGGAAATCTTGCAAGGAAAGACAAGATCATCTTCATAATGAAGCCCTGTGGCAAGCTACAGCACTTATGATATCGAACAAAGAATTGAATAGGAATCTTTTGCATTGCATCGCTTGGTCACAGGTGAGAAACTGAAAAAACTAAAAGGAAAACTCATTTTTTACAACGTATTCGTAATCAAGAACTGAGATTTTGCTATTTGTGCACTTCGTGTTCTTAACAATTACCAAAAGACATACAAAAACTAAAAAATTATTGTTTTCTTTGAGTTTATTCGATTCCGATAATTGAAATCTGAGTTTAAATGTTATCTGAACGATTGACAGGTTGAACTGTTCACCGAGGAGGCTATGAGAACCGCTGTAGAGTGCTGGCAATGGCTCATAACCTCAAAACCCGAACTGGAAATGAGATTCTTGCAAGAAATGGTTGCTGCCTGGAACTGCACCGTTCAGAAGAAACTGGGATTATTTTCTCCAGGAGTGAACGGCACAAGCCCATTGGCCGCTTTCGAAGGTATTTTTCTCCCAAAATCATAAATTCAAGTTTTCCTTTTCAGTTGTCCATGTCCTTTTGTTAATCCTCCCTTGTTCCTTTTTCCAGTTCCTTTGGAATACGTGCAGGTCACAGAAGGTAAAGAATCCAATCAAATGTTCATATTTTTCCCAAATTTTCCTTGTCATTCTTTTAATGTTAACTCTCACATGTTACTTGAGCTTATTGTGATAAAAGGCTTTAAGCTAATATTTTGATGAAATAAGAAAGTTTTTTTCAAACAGTTACTTCAAATGTAATAGTCTGTTCACGAAAGATTGAGCCGTCGGTTGGCCATGGAAATCTGGCATATTCCACTGTGTATATTAAATTTTAGGTTAAGTTGTTTATTTTCTTATCAGATTGATACGCAATGTTGTCAATCTTGCATAGAGTTCTCTGATAACTCGCAAGCTCGTTGGACGAGGCCGGGTACATTCGGCAACGTTGACTTTATTTTACGATATGACAGCAAATACTGCCAACTTCAGATGAATAAACAAACGCCTACTATGCGCTCAAATGTGAAGTTGGCAGTATTGGCTGTCATAACGTAAAATAATAAGCCCGTTCGGCATTGACCTCCGCGAGCAGACGGATTTTTTAGTCACGTGACCACAGATCGTACAGATTCATCTGTAATATCTGGGAATAAACGAACGGCACAGAGCATCTGTCACAGAACATACTGCTCTGTTTTACTTTTATAGATTATGAGATTTCAAAGATCACTATTTTGGGAAATATGCTCATCTTTTAACGATAATTTCACCCTTTTCGGAGCACTTCCCTAAAATTTCAATTAAATAATTAGGTGCAAAGGCAATGAATGCAGAGGAAACGAGGAATGCAATATCCCCTTCTGATCGTTCAATACGGCGATAGTTGTACCGAAAGATCCTAATTAATTAATTAATTACACGAAAAAGAAACGAGAAAGCAATATCTCCTCCTGCCCATTCATAACTACGATAGCTAAAGAAGAATAAAAGTGTTAGAATTCTTTAATCTATCGGTTGTCGGATCAGGAAACTCAACATAAAACAAAAAATATATAAAAAACATAAAACTCTATGGATAAAATCGTTTTGCTCCGTCGAAATAGACCGAGCGAAAAGATCGACGTCCGATTTCTCAGATTTTTATGACGAACGCTACAGATGTGTACTCCCCTCAATCCGGATGTAATAATAAACGAACGGTTCGGATCGATCCGACACGTCCGATGTCGATGCCGAACGCCCCTAAAGTTAACGTTGTCGAATGTACCCGGCCTAGTCCGACTAGCTTGCGAGTTATCAGAGAACTCTATGCAATATTGACAGCATTGCGTATCAATTAGACAAGAAAATAAACAACATAACCTAAAATTTCAATATACACAGTGGAATATGCCAAATTTCCATAGCCAACCGACGGCTCAACCTTTCGTGAACGGACTGTAGGTTGTGTTTCATAGATAACAATGAAGTAAATACCAACTTTTTAGGTTGTGATCTGTCAACACACCCACCCTTCATAAAACCTCATGCCATTTGGGTCCAGTTCATCTGCGAATTGGTCGAAACTGTCAAGTACAGCAGTTACGAAAAAGTTGAGATGTTGGCCGGCCTGATTCACCGATCTTTAAGTATGACAGTTGGAGCCACGCCTCCGACTCAGACTAGACATGTGGCTGCTATAGGTGTCAGATTCAAGTGAGTCTTTGTACCGAAATATTTGTGTATAATGACCGGGTTAATTTTAGGTTACTTACATGTGGGCTGTCCCTTCTACAAGGGGATATATTGCCGAAAAGTTTGGCGAAGAACATTCTCAGAGAAAGAATTTATTGTAGCTGTCTCGATTATTTCTGCAAAACCGTTACATGTCCTACGCAGAGCGCTCCTGAGTTGAGAGAGGATATTACAACTCTGGTCAGGTTCTGGCAAACCTTACATTCCGATAAGAAGTACTTAAAAGCGAGTGATGTCGGTGGTGAGTATCTTAGAACATTTGTCAAGCTCATACAATGAAAAACACTGTCTTCAGACTTGGATCTTGGAATCACTCCGTCGAACATGCCTAGTGCCACTTTAAACGAACTAGTAAAACCAAGTAATGTCAGTACTGCTGGTAGCATAACATCAGGGTGGATCAACACAGTGCCCTTGTCGACAAGTACAAACACCCTGAGTAAAAGATCCGCCAAGTCCACCAACATAAAAAGACCGCAGATGGCTGACGGATTCATCAAATGTTACTTAAAGAAGAGGAATCTGATCTTAGAACTACTGGTAGGTGTGGCTTGGGGCGTGGCTTCAGTTGGTCACTCCCACTTTGTGAAATCGGGGCAATTGATACTTTTTTTTGCTATAGGCTGTGGAAATTGAGTTTTTGATCGCGTGGCATAACCCAACTGGTAGAACGGAATGGTTGATACCTGGAGAGGATAATATAGCATCTTGGAGGGCCAAAACGATAACCGAGAAGCAGTGGCGGGATTATACAAGGTTGGCTTGGGATATTTCGCCGGTTTTGGCTGTGTATCTTCCAACAAGGTAAAGAACTCTTTCTCGTATTTGTAGTAAGTAGCGTTTGTGTTCTTTTTCTGGCTAGTGTGTTAGCCCAGCGTTTCCCAACCTGTGGGGCGCGCCCCCCTTGGGGGGCGCGAATGAATTCAAGGGAGGCGCCAAAAACCCGCCCCTGCCACAAACGGTTCTTGCATGGCTCGAATTAGAACCACTTTACTACCTAAAGGGGGGCGCGATGAAATTTTAGATTGAAAATTGGGCCGCGAATACTGAAAGGTTGGGAAACGCTGTGTTAGCCTCATCATTTCCTGTGATTCCTGAATGACCAGGAACCCAGACTAAGTTTAGGATAAGTTCATAAGCTTATCATAAATGATTTTTGTAGGTTTAGGATGAACGATGCTATCATAAGTGAAATAGGGCATCAAGTGCAGTTGAACCCTGTGTCTGTTTTCCACGTTCCAGAAGCTTTACAGTATTTAGCCACGACGGAGAATATACTGAATGATAATATAAAACTGGTGCATATGTTGACTTGGTCGAGAATATCTCCGATACAGGTAGGTCTTCGAAAAAACTTATAAAAACTGATTAATATTGACGTATTGTATTTCAGGCCCTTGCGTACTTCAGCAGACAATTCCCTCCACATCCAATAACTGCGCAATATGCTGTGAAAGTACTTAGTTCTTATCAAGCTGACGCTATACTCTTTTACATTCCTCAGATGGTACAAGCTTTGCGGCACGATACTGTAAGTTCACTATTTACAAATTGCTTCTTATTGTTGGGTTAATGATGTACATTCTATTTGTAGATGGGCTACGTTACTGAATTCATCAAATACATAGCAAATAGGTCGCAAATAGTGGCTCATCAACTGATTTGGAACATGAAGACCAACATGTACCTCGATGAAGAGATGACGCAAAAGGATCGTAAGTAACAAACAACATAAATATGAGGATTTCGAAACTTTTGTATCATTCCAGCTATTTTATATGATGTTTTGGAAATTTTGATAAATAATATCATACAGAACTTCTCTGGAGCCTCCAGACTCTTTTACGAAAGGGAATTTGAGTTTTTCGAGAAGATTACGAGCATTTCTGGGGAAATAAGACCGTATCCTAAAGGTCCTGAGCGAAGACGCGCTTGTTTGGAATGTCTCAGCAGAATAAAAGTTAGTACATATTCATTATTGTCTAGAATATAAAGATAAGTGTTACTTATGTGATTTTTTAAGGTTACCCCTGGGTGTTACCTACCAAGTAACCCCGAAGCGATGGTGTTAGACATTGACTATAAGAGCGGAATACCCATGCAAAGTGCAGCAAAAGCACCCTACCTGGCAAGATTCAAAATAGCGAAATGTGGTCTGAACGAGATGGAAAAGATGGCTATGGCAATATCTTTAAATCAGGTAAAGCGATCTAAAACTATAATTTTTGTTAAATCAACTATCTTCTCCCTAAACAATGCTATAACATTTGGATGATTTGACGCTATTCTTTCAACTGAGTAAATTGCATTTTTCCTTATCAATCCATTATGAAAGATGATTATTATGTGTGTCTGTCAGACTATTAGATATTTCTAATTGTTTTTCATTCATTCAATAACTCAATTCAATTTTTAAAGGGGTTCAACTTTAATGAATAAAGCGAAATTCGAAAAAAAAAATTTTAATTTGTAGACATCTATGATTTTATGCCTGAAACTTTTCTAATCGGAACAACTTTAGAGGAAGAAATCTACTTTTTTAGGAGAAGAAACCTACTGCAGTCCCCTGTTTTTTCAACAGCTCAACAATAGATGGCAGTATCTACCAATTGGTAATACAGTATTGTAGGTCACTGCAAGCAGGAAGCTGTAGTAGGTTCCTGCCTCCAAAAGTGCAGGTTTCTTCCTCTAAAGAGATGCCAACTCAGAAAGTTTCAGACATAAAATCATAGATGTCTACAGCGGTACAAAAAAATTCTTGCGATTTCGCTTTATTCATTAATGTTGAACTACTTTAAAAATTGAATTGAGTAATTAAATGAATGAAAAACAATTAGAAATATCTAATATTCTAATAGACACACAGAATAATCATCTTCCATAATAGATTGATAAGGAAAAATGCAATTTAGTCAGTTGAAAGTACACCTTCAAATGATCCAAATGTTATTACTTCAGTTATATCATGTTGAATTTTCTTCAGAGGAAATTTATGAATTGAAAATACAACAATACACACGAATTCGCGTTCGAATATCACATCTGTATGGTTGAAATTCGGTATCTCGAAGTTTTTAAGCAAATTCTGAAATAGAAAATGAGTAGAAGAGTCACTGGACTCTTTTCTCCCATGTTCTTTTTTTTTGTTTTTCTGTTCAATGCAATCCATCAAAATTACTTAATACTTGTTCAAGTAGATTGTACATTAAGCAATAAACGTCTAAAAAAAAAAAATGCCTAATCGTTCTTATGTTTCAGTGGACCGAAGAACAAAGCGTTGGTTTGGAAACATGGCAATCTGCTATTTTCAAAGTCGGTGACGATGTTCGACAGGATATGTTAGCCCTGCAAGTTATTGGAATTTTCAAGAACATATTTCAAAGTGTTGGATTGGACTTATATTTGTTCCCTTATAGAGTTGTTGCTACGTCACCAGGTGTAAGTTTTTCATCGGTTTATAACACTTGAATATTTTATTATTATCAGTTTTTGGTAGATTCCAGACTGTTATGGAAGTTACGTTCTGGATTTAATATGAAAGTGGAGTTTCATAAAGGATTTTCCAATAAGAGGTGTTATTTTGAATAGCCCACTATTTCGGTAGATGTCACGTTTGAAGCTGTCATTTTTTGACATTTGACTAGTAGAAACTACGCCATTAATAAAAATGGAACGATACACGTTTCAAGAACGCATTGAAATTATTAAAATTCACTAAGTGGTGAAAATTTGGCAGAGACGGTTCGTTAAACTCGAACATTTTTGGGTCGTCGTGAAGCACCTTGTCAGACAGCAATAAAGAAATTGGTGGAAAAATTCGAGCTGTTGGGACATGTTAGTGATGTGAAGAATAAAACCCGTGCACGTCGCTCAAGAACAGCCGAGAATATTGCTGTTGTAGTCGAAAGTGTTGAAGAAAACCCAGGTTTGTCCATTCCTCGTCGTTCTTTGGAATTAGGCATTCCACAAACGTCATGACACCGTATTTTGCATGAAGTTTTGAGTCATAAGGCTTATAAAGTTTAGTTAACACAAGAACTCAAGCCGGCCGATCATCAACAACGTCGTGTCTTTGCTGATTGGGTCGTTGAAATGCATGAAAATGATCCGGACCGTGTTATCTCTCGAAGAGGTGATCACTATTGGCCACCGAGATCTTGTGATTTAACACCTTGCGACTTCTTCCTTTGGGGCCACGTGAAAGAGAAGATTTACGCCAATAGCCCAGCGTCGATTCAACACCTTAAAGATAGAATTCTTGAGGCTAACGAGGACATAGGGCAGCCACTTTGCGAATTGGTTATGGAAAATTTCATTGAAAGGATATGGTCCTGTAAGCGTAGTCGAGGTGGTCATTTGCCTGATGTTATTTTCCACTATTTACGGCTTCTTCTTCATAATGAAATAAACATCTGATCATTTATATGGAAAAATGGCATTTTTCTTCGAATACCAAAATAACACCTCTTATTGGAAAACCCTTTATAAGAAATAGTTTGATTCATGAACCTCATATTTAGCTTCGATTCCAGTTGTCGATAACAAAGTACATATTTGGTTTTTGCAGTGTGGAGTGATAGAATGCGTTCCGAACGCCAAGTCTAGAGATCAACTGGGTAGGCAAACAGACATCGGAATGTACGAATACTTCCTGAAAACCTACGGAGACGAGAGCACCAAGGAATTCCAAAACGCAAGAAGGAACTTCATCATATCTATGGCCGCTTACAGTGTTGTCGGCTTCTTACTACAAATCAAAGACAGGCATAACGGAAACATTATGCTCGACAAAGATGGCCATTTGATTCATATCGGTAAGAGAAATAAATTATTTTAAGGTTATCTTGAGTACATTGTGGGTTCTGTTGCAGATTTTGGATTTATGTTTGAGTCTTCGCCAGGTGGAAATCTTGGTTTTGAACCGGATATTAAGTTAACTGATGAGATGGTTATGATTATGGGGGGTAAAATGGAGGCTGCACCGTTTAAGTGGTTTTCTGAACTTTGCGTTCAGGCCTATCTGGCTGTTAGGTAACTTGATCTATAGTTTTTGATATTTCTTGAACTCCAAATTAGGTACATATTTGGTAAATACAGTGGAACTTCTCTATAACGAATTTCTCTGTATAACGAATTTCGTACAAGACATTGCACCTTGAATCCAAATTCTATGTTAACAACACCCTTAAAACGAAGTGAATTCTCTCTACAACGAAATATTCAAAGAACATCACTCTTTGAATGGGTATTGGTAAGAAGGTATAAGGGTGGGTTTTTTCAGAAATTTTTCCGGGCGTACGTGATTAATCCCGACCTTAAACTAAATCATTACGGCGGGCCTTCTGAAACAGTTTTAAATACACCCCTGGCTTTTTGGTTTCAATCTAACCATTACGCTAGTGTGAAAGTTGTGCGAAAATGTCTAAAAGCAATTGCTTAAGAATGATAAACTTAAATTTATCAGTGAAGTCGACCGCGACATTGCCGATTATAGAAACAAATTTTCTGTATAACGAAATTTCTTTATAACCAATTTTTTTGCGGATTTAGCGTTTTCGTTATAGGGAAGTTCCACTGTATTCTACTTTTCAGATTTTGGTGTCATCGTATTAGCTTTTTTGGCCTTCTGAACAACATTAGTGAAACCAACAGGTGGCGGTATATCTTAGTTTAAAAGATATTGGCTCCCAAAGTTCTAAAAACTTTTTCCACTATAAAGACACACAATTACTACTTCAATTCAGTCTTTAAATCACCTTTGAACGTTCATATAATTCTACAAATACTATTAAAAAAACAATCTTTAACATCGTGTACAATAATTGTAGAAATTTCAAATTTATTACGGGTCTGAAAAACATCGCTTGAATTAATTGAATAACCCAACGGTTATTCAATGAATTCAATTCTTGACCCATGTTTGTGATTTTATGGTAGATGCGCATGATCGTTTCATTCATACAACTTGTCCATTTCATGTGTCTTCTGGGTAACCCTGCTTGAGTGAACGCTGGTTGAAGATCTTACGTAGCACTATATGTAGGGGGTGACACTGCCGCAATATTCCTGTTCCTTAATTGCACCATCATTATGGGTTGCATTTTATACCTACTGCCAGGTTTAGCTCGGGCACCTCGGGTTTGCTAAGCCCGTACTCTAGAACTTACCATCCCAGAGCCCCTGAGGGTTATTATTATTATTATAACTATTCGATTAGTTTAATTTCAGGTATGTTTAATAATGAATGCAAAAATTTCGAAATTCTAAAGGTACCACATATCCACAAATTCGAGGAAAAGCCCTCCCTTCTTCATAGTAGGTTTGGCACTGCCGCAGATTCTTACGCGCCAATATGATACGATGCCCTTCCGTAATTCCTGCCATCATCTGATATGTTACACGGCAAAGGACGGAGCAGTGGTGCCAAACTTACCATAAAAACGGTGTGCTTTCCCTAGAATTTCGGTATATATACTGATGTACAAAATTAGCGCACCACCTAAAATTTTGTTAAATTTCATCAATTGATATCTTCCCAATCTTTAGTCGGATTTCAATGTTTTTTTCTTTCGATTGTAGCTCTGTTATTGTCGAATTTCCTCCATTGTTTTTATATGCCTCAGCAACCTGGCATTGCCCACAGAAGACGTTAAAATTTGACTATAAAACATGACATTATTTAAACGCCCTGTACAATATGAAGATTTTATTTTTTGGACATCTGTTGAATGGAGGAAATTCGACAATAACAGAGCTACAATTGAAAGAAAAAAACATTGAAATCCGACTAAAGATTGGAAAGATATCGATTGATGAAATTTAATGAAATTTTAGGTGGTGCGCTAATTTTGTCCATCAGTATATATACGAAAAAGTCCGTAGCTGAGGTTGGTGCAAAACAGGGTACCATAACTATTCTGGCGTATGATACCAGAGCACAGGGAAGAACCTCAGTAGAAAAAACCCTGCCTCACCGTTTTTACAAAATTGAAACTTAAAACTATTCGAATAAATACCTTCAATATTCAGATACAAAATACTTAATTCATGCTCTTGGGCCAGGAGGGTGTTTTAAACCAGGTCTGGCATTCCAAATGATGGTTTTTCGAATCTCCTGTTCTTCTAAGACCGCTACAGGACCCTACTGAAGGGCAATCATCTTCCATAGATTTAAATAATGGTATTTCATCCTAAATATCGAATTCAATTTCGGAATAATCATAAAAAACGGTAATTTTGCATTGATTATTGAATATACTAGAAATGGAACTAAACGAATCGTTATTTGAATGTTCAAAGGTGATTTATAGACCTAATTGAAGCAGGAATTCAGTGTTTTTAAAGTGGAAAAAATAAAGTGTAGGTGGAACATTTTTGGAACTTTAGAAGTCCGTATTTTCTAAACTAAAACACACTATCATTTATTGGCTTCACCAATGTTGTTCAGAAAGTCTAAATGACTACAATCCATACTAATATTATAAATGCGAAAGTAACTCTGTCTGTCTGTTACTCTTTCACGCCTAAATGGCTGAACGGATTTTGATTTGGTATGGTGATAGATGATAACCTAGAAATGGTCATAGGCTATAAATAATCACGCCATCGTTCTTAGGGGGTAGGCAGATAACTAAATTGAGTTAGTGATTTTTTGTCGTTTTTGTTGGGACTTTTGCTCTTTCACGTCTAAACGGCCGAACAGATTTTGATGAAATTTAGTAATAGATAGTTACCTAAAAACGGATATAAGATCAAAATGATCACGTCATCGTACTTAGGAGGTAGGAAGTAGGGAGAAAACTGAATTGAGTTAGTGATTTTTTTATGGTTTTTACTGGGAGTTTTGCTCTATCATGCCTAAACGGCTGTACGGATCTTGATGAAATTTAGTTAGGTGATAGATAGTAACCTAGAAAAGGATATGGGCTATTAATATTCATGCTATCGTACTTAAGGCGTATGCAGTAGGCAGAAAACCAATTAAGTTAGTGATTTTTAATCGTTTTGTTTTAAAAATTTACCTCATTCACGCCTTACCGTCTGAACGGATTTTTATAAGACTTGGTTAATATAAAGATAGGATCCTAGGCACGGACACATGCTACTTTTTACGGCGGGTAAATACCTTATTCCCGCGGAAATCTAGCGTGATCGTGTCAAGAAGCGCATGACGCCATAGATACTGAAATGATTCTGATGTTTTTTTTAACTGAGTGTTACTAAGACTTCAAGTTAGTATTTGATCACTTTTCTAACTTAGAGGGTCGGTAGTCGCCATAATTTAGGGAATTTATGATAAAATTTTGATGCAACTGTCTTTATTCAACAGTTTTACTTGGATCGAATTACCGTGCGAAGCCGGGGCGGGTCGCTAGTGACACCATAAATTGATCGATATCTGCTTTTAATATTGAGATAACTCAACACCCTATGTCCGATCAGAATTACTCATTTAAATATAAAAATTTCTAGGCCCTACCAAGATGCAATCATAACTTTAGTGTCCCTAATGCTGGATACTGGGCTTCCATGCTTCCGAGGTCAAACGATCAAACTACTTCGAGGAAGGTTCAGTCCTGGGGCCACCGATAGGGAAGCCGCAGCATACATGCTGCAGATAATTCGAAATAGTTTCTTGAACTTCAGGACCCGAACATACGATATGATACAGTATTATCAGAATCAAATACCCTACTAATATTGTTACGTAAAATTTGCATTTATCTTCCAAACGGTACAGGAAAATTTATATTTAGGACTTTCCGGTGTTTAAAAAGGATAATATGTAGTTATCTTTACTGTATAATCTTTCTAGTCGTTGGTTTTTAGAAGTGTTTTAATATCTGTTATTAATTCGTTGAAATATTGTCTCTATTTTCTTCCATTTTATATTATGTCCAATTATCGATGAACTATTTGTGTTTTACTTAATTTTTCATTGTTAACTCGGTATTTTATTATTTATAATTGTAAATAATGATAGATAAAGATTTATTCGAGGTTATTTTAGATTAAAATGAACTGTTCTTGCCATATTGTCTTTCATTTATAAAAAGAACCTACCTGATTCAAAATTGATTTTGAATATTCTAATAAAAATAGGATCATTAAAGGAAACTGTTGAACATTAATGTTTCCTTTTCAATGAAGAAAACTTCCATTGTTTCATGTCCCAGAAACAGTTTTCTTCAAGGTGGTGTGGTTAGCTCTGTTAGTTTGTTTGCTCCTCACTAGATGACGCTAGCGCAGATGATCGTGTATGTAGGCAACACACAATACTGAAAATATTCCAGTAAATATATTACAAATTTTTATCAATGACAAGATTAAAATTTCCTAGTCATTACTTTCGATAAAATTCCACTTGAAGGACGATATCGGATATTTCAATGATTATTTTATCTAGAGAGATTGTTCAATCTCTGTTGATAATACCGAAGATTTCAACTCTTTGTTCACAAAAAAATACGTATATGAAAATGGAAGAAATTGAATTGAATTATTGATTTTTTGAATACTCATTAGCGCAGATAATGCTTATACATTGTATAGGGAAAAATTGAATGCTTTAAAGCTGTACAATTGTTAAAAGAAAGTCTTCATACAATGTTGTATTTAATAAAACGTTCTCATTACGTCATATTGTTTATTTAAGGGTGATCATCAGTTTATTGTAGACAAGAAGAAATAAACACGTCACAGTGATGAATCAGTTTAATTCTTTTATTATTTCTGGGAAAATAAAGAAAACAAAAAAAGATCCATTCAAATTATGCACAGTGGCGTAGCAATTTCTCTGTATTCAAATATATAACTAAATAATGATTAATGAATCAAGGTACAAACAAATTTGATAAAATTCGTGAAGGAAAATTGATTTATATTAGGACAAAACTGAATATACAAAATATAGATTGTTATCGATAATTAGATTCATTGTATGTTGTAGATTGTTCTTGTAAACTAACTGGATATCAGTTGGTTAGGATATGGAAAGTGTTATATTATTTATTCGAAATTTTAAATTTCTTTTTTTCAAGTGGCAGTGGAATTGATATAAAATAACATACCTGTGTTTCTCCTATGAACGAGGTCAATTCAGCGTAGAAAAATAACAGAATATTCTGTGCATTTTCAAAATTCAGAATATATTCTATGCATTTTCAAAACGCTACTTTCGAATTGTTCATGGGCAGTATGTTTTGTGTGAATTCTGTATTTTATTTTACAGTTAAAGTGAATAATGGTAGTCTAGTTAATAATAACATAAATAAAATGTGAAAATAGTTCATAATAATGTGATAAAAAGTGCAACATTATATTGTGTATAAACTTTTGGAATGTCGATCTAAATATGGTATGTTAATAATAAAATGATTATTGTGGTTTATAACATTGTTTGTGGGTTCGTTTTTTGTTCAATAAATTCAGCTTTTAATTGAATATTATGATGGAGTATTCTGTAATTGTTTTCTGTGTAGCTCATCTTTTTTGGTTTTCAATCGCGGTTACATTTGAAAATTCAAAAAACATCCATTAATTGCTCCAACTACTTGTCAAAAAAAACGATAGAGATAGCTGTATTAAATAGGTTTTCTCAGTAATATATCGAACAATACCGAATATTTTAGAACAATGGTACTTCAAAAACAGTTTTCATGCAGAAACTTCGACATTATCAGTTTTTTAATATTAAAACTCACTCCTTCATCTACCTGTTGTTTGTGCCGCCTATGTTTTCCCTTTAATCATGTATCTATTCTCGAAGCGGAAAGTCACCAATCATTTTCGGAATTACCTACGCTTTTCCTTGTGGTGGGGGAAACCACGTGATCATTTTACGCGCTCGCGACTGGAACTTCGGACTTCAGCATATCAGTTTATCAAAATGGCCGAATAAAGTTGTAATTTGAATTGTTGTGAATATTGTGAAAATGGCTTTATCAAGTGAAAATCTATCAATTTCCAGACGTGCTGATATCGTAGAATATTTAAGAGTTATTTCAAAGAACGGTATTGTGCGAAAGAGAGATATTTTTGGAGATTTATACAACAGAGAGAACATTCACAATCAAGGACAAATTTTGCACGATAAGTGGTCACATATTCAATCAAAATCCCATTGTAACAGATTGTCTGTCGGTATAAAGTGTCAAAAGACTTTGAATTTGTGCGTTTGAAGCTAGAGAAATCGAAAAATTCGAAGTTTTGTCAAAGATAAACTAGGAAAGATGAATCTTTTGGCGTGCAATATGAGACCCAACTTTGCCTCTGGCATGCCATCACGGAATGTCTCCCAGAAAAAGCAATTTCATCATGCTTCTTCACCTTCCCTTGAGAATATGATACCAAATAACAACTCCCTCTCCGCAATTCTGATAAACATTTTCAAAATCCCAATATTTTCAATCACAGCCCCTCTGAAAAAAGCATCCCTATAAGTTACAAACATTCAGACCACTCAGTAGACAAAGTTCAGCAGAAAAATACAATGAATTGTTGTACGTTGATTCTAGAAGAACCCAAAAAATCGGACTCTTATCCTATGCTGATTGAGGAATCATCGATAACACCTGTGGAAAATATTTGCCAAAGGAGCTCAAGTGCACCAGCTAACATGGTAGTGTTTAAAAACACTTCCGATGACGAAATGTCCTGTTCGGATTCTGATGATGACAGTTTCATTGTATTCGAAACTACAGCAGGACCTTCGACTACAAGAAAACCTATGCCAGAGAGTCCAATAATTGCATTCATTGATGATGAAGAAATGTCATCGGAAGATGATGAGGATTGTACAGATTCAGTAGATTTCCATCGAACAGATCATAATAGGGACAGGCAGAGTTCTCTTTGTGAATCGGAGGATAGCTTCATCGTTTTCGATGATGGGGACCATTCAGAAGACTTGGATGAAAAAATAAGTTGTACCAATGATACCTTCATAGTCTTTGGTGAAGAGGATTCCGAAGATTCAAGTGATAAAGTCAAGAAGACTGATAACGGCAAAAAGGTAACTTAATTTGATGTTTATATTTCCCGATCTTTGCTTAAATTAGTTCGGGTGTTGAATTTTAAATTTTTCAAGGTATCTTTCGCTGAAGGCCCTGAGTTGTGCACTGTACATCTGATGGTGAAGTGGTCGTTTGCCTACCAAAAAGCCAGAAAAGGTATTTGGGAGCAATTCGCCAGAGATAACGCAAGATTTAAGTATAGAGCCGATCTATTCGGCATGAAATTGAATAAATTTCTTCATCCAGAACACCGACGAAAAGTTTACGAAGAAAGGTTTAAAGATATACAAGAATAACATCAAGGAAATATAGAAGAGAGATCTCTAAAGACTGACGGACAAGAATCGTTCAAATTGCAACGTAACGATGATGAGAACTACATAAAAGAAATTTAGAATTTTTGGAAGGAATACTTTTTATATCTTGTTGTGAAATTTAATGTAATATAATTTAATACAAGGTATTTTCAAATTTTTAATCCGTTATCTTTGTTATATGCATAAACAATTCTAATTATCTCAGGTTTATCTTTTTTTATCATTTTTTTGTTTTTTTTGGTAGTTCTCTTATCGCCCTCTATCTTTTTCTATTGAAACTATTTTGACATTTATTGTCTCATGCTATCTGTGATCATGTAAATAAATAGTGCAAATTTTACCGATTCTTTCTCTGTTATGAAGCTAAATATGAAATGTCTATTGTATAAATTAAATAAGGCAGTTTGGTGTAATTTCAACTCTTGCCTGTTTTTGTGATCATTAATTTTATAGTAGGCTTAGTCTCGGTTATAAATAGTACACACTTTGATCTATTTCTCAAAATGTGTCCTATCAATTTTTGTAAATATAGAATGGATATATTTATATTATGTTGTATTGAGAATTTTGGGCACTTTTAAATTTAACAAATATTGTGCAAACTTTGGTGCTGGAGTTAGTTATAAGTTTTATCCCTAATCATTCTCAATACAATTATTTTCGAATTTAATGCAATGTCTTGGTACTTAAGTATTTTTGTTATAAATGTGGCATCAAATTTTTGCTTGCATTTATTGTATTTATGACAAAATGCTTTAGTTTTGTTCATGTAAGTTACCTCATTTTTTAAACATTTGTTGGGTATTTCATGTTTTGACCGTTTCCATTTGTTTTAAATTCATATTGGTAAATGTGAAATTTTTCTTGTGTTCAGACTTGATTCAAATTGAAATTTTAAATGTTCATCTAGTTGTTAATAAATAGGTTAGGCTAAAGACTTTGTTTTATTATCGAATGATAAAAAAGATTTAATATTCTTTGTTCCCTGAAAAATAAGTACTTAAAAAAAAGAAAAATGTGGTGAGTAATTCAACATCTTTATCGACAATAGGTGAAAAAAAAATCATATCTATATACAAATGAATTCATTATTATCAATACAAGTTACATATTCTTCTGATCGCATCTAAAGCTGCGGTTTTTTTAGCATTATCGATAGTTTCTCCCCAACCTGAAAAAGTTTCATTCGTTAATAATATATTTGATTATATTTCTTACATTTTTGTTGCTCAGTCTAACCGATTAAGAAAAGAATTATTGTTTAAAAAGTAACTGAGGTTCTTACCTATTCCCAGCAGTTTTTTCTCATTTGAATACAATCCTACTTGATAATTAGCAAGAATGGTATTTGACGCAGATTGATTACAAAGTCTAGCTTCGAAGTCTCCAATTCCCTTACTTTTAGTCAAGTTATTCAAGTAATCTACTGGGTTTTCTGGTTCCCAAATATCAAATACTGTTTTTCCATTGAGTTGAGCCATTAGAAAATCTTTAATGAATTTTTGAGATCTCTCAAGATCAGATGAACTTTCTAAAGCTGCGATAATAGCTTTGAATGTATCTGCTAATGTTGACTTCTCTACTGGAAATTCCTAAAAATATTTATTTATTCTACTACAATGCATAAACTTGATAAATTTCACTTACAGATGTTAATATTAGATCAGTTAGTCCTAAATGCTTTGCCACATGACTCAACATATCATCAGAAGTTAAATATTTGATATAGGCATTTGTAACGTCATGTGTATAGATTTTACTGAATTCATCATTCAAATATTGATTTATTATACCTGTCCCTTGTTTAATGAGGTCTTGATTATCTAATATATCTATTTCTCCTCCTAAAAATAGATATAAATAACTGTCTTAACTCTATCTTCTGAAAAATCTACCTTCATCCTTTTTCAAATTAACATAAGATCTATGAGTGAGAGCTCTCTTCAAGATTTGCCTCTCGAAATTTTCTCCCAACCGTTCACCAAAAGCATATATCTCCGCTTCATAATTCCATTCTAGATATGAAGATCTAGGCGATGGTTCTTCAGGACCAAGTTTTTGTCTTCTCCTACTCAAAGCTTTCAATGTTGGAGCCACCCAACGTTTTATATGCCTTTCACCTGAGAAAAATAAGAATAAGTAAATATACATTTTGTTGTTTTAACAACAACACCTATCCTATTGTTGTAAATGCATAGTTGTCCTAATTTGTTCGAATTTCTTGTGATACTTCTGAGAAGAAACATTTTTCATCAGTTTTTTTAATTTTAAGAACTTTATGATGAAAATGTGAAGTTAATTCTACAGCGTCAACATAACCTCAAAATATGACAAATCACAGAACTTACGAAACAGTCACAGAATTGATTTTGCCATAGAACAAATATAAATCTAATTTTCACCTCATTCTATGGTCTTATTTTCTATGCATGTAGAGATGGGCGCTTATAATAGACCAGTTCTAGCAGTTCCCGTTCACAAATTTCGAGAACAGTTCTAGTTTCCCATCTCTATTTTGTTCCTAGAATTGTCAGTTTTTTAGGTTATGTTCATGTTATTTTTTCTCATATAAAGATTTTCACTTTCAGTGGGAAATATATAATAAAATGATATGACTGAATTTCCGCTAGAGATTTTCCGAAAGAATTTTTTTTTTCAAGTCGTGAAGTAACAAAGGACCTTGTAACTTTTTGTATCAATATGTTGAAAGTACTTGGATTTGCTTCGAATTTTGCACAGTGAAATGAATAAATATATAAGAAAAACTTCTATTCTAGATTTCAGTTTGTTCTGATCATTTTTCTTCCAGTTATGGCATTTTTATGAAGTAGAAGAAATTTCGAGGAATTTCTGCCCAATAATTCGATATGCAATGGTGATATAAGGTTGTATTCTCTAGTTAACGCAATATAAACTTGAAAAAGTTTTCACCGAAATTTTGAAAGTGATTGGCTTCAAATTTTACACAGTGGAAGATAGATACAAGGAATAGATCCATTCCAGATTTCTATTAGTTTGAATCATTTTCCTTCGAGTTATGGCACTTTTATGAAATCGAAAATTTTCGTGGAATTTCTGCTTTATCTCGAATAATTCAATATGAATTGAGGATCTGCTTGTATTTTCTAGTTCAGACAATCATGCCTGACAGGCGCGAAGTGATTTTCCCACGAAAAAAAAAAAAATTTCCGAATCGACAAATATCCAAGACTATAACCTTAGGAAATTTTTGACCGAAATTTTGAAAGTGCTCGGATTGGCTTCAAATTTTGCACAGTGGAAGATATATGCAAGGAGAATATCCATACCCAATTTCAAATAGTTTGGATCATTTTCCTTCAAGTTATGTCTGTTAAAGATGTTGTTGGAAAATGGCGAATGCGCCGGTTCCGCCGTTAATACAAAGTAATTTCATAATTGCAAAATGGTGGATGAGCCTGTCTCGAAGTTCTAGAAATTTCCGCTTTATCTCGAATAATTCAATATGAATTGAGGATCTGCTTGTATTTTCTAGTTCAGACAATCATGCCTGACAGGCGCGAAGTGATTTTCCCATGAAAAAAATTTTTTTCCGAATCGACAAATATCCAAGACTATAACCTTAGGAAATTTTTGACCGAAATTTTGAAAGTGCTCGGATTGGCTTCAAATTTTGCACAGTGAAAGATATATGCAAGGAGTATATCCATACCCAATTTCAAATAGTTTGGATCATTTTCCTTCAAGTTATGGCACTTTTATGAAATCGAAAATTTTCGTGGAATTTCTGCTTTATCTCGAATAATTCAATATGAATTGAGGATCTGCTTGTATTTTTTAGTTCAGACAATCATGCTGACAGGCGCGAAGTGATTTTCCCACGAAAAAAAAATTTTCTTCCGAATCGACAAAAATCCAAGACTATAACCTTAGGAAATTTTTGACCGAAATTTTGAAAGTGGTCGGATTGGCTTCAAATTTTGCACAGTGAAAGATATATACAAGGAGTAATCCATACCCAATTTCAATTAGTTTGGATCATTTTCCTTCAAGTTATGGCACTTTTATGAAATCGAAAATTTTCGTGGAATTTCTGCTTTATCTCGAATAATTCAATATGAATTGAGGATCTGCTTGTATTTTCTAGTTCAGACAATCATGCCTGACAGGCGCGAAGTGATTTTCCCACGAAAAAAAAAATTTTCCGAATCGACAAAAATCCAAGACTATAACCTTAGGAAATTTTTGACCGAAATTTTGAAAGTGGTCGGATTGGCTTCAAATTTTTCACAGTGAAAGATATATACAAGGAGTAGATCCATACCCACTTTCAATTAGTTTGGATCATTTTCCTTCAAGTTATGGCACTTTTATGAAATCGAAAATTTTCGTGGAATTTCTGCTTTATCTCGAATAATTCAATATGAATTGAGGATCTGCTTGTATTTTCTAGTTCAGACAATCATGCCTGACAGGCGCGAAGTGATTTTCC